>VDFB02000015.1:286066990-286180263 GCA_007258455.2 Sequoia sempervirens
GTTCCTTTTTGGAGTTTGTTCCCTGAGTTTCATGCCTTGGGACTAAGATTCCACCTAGGATGTCTTAGTCCCCCTTGAGGTATTTTTGGGATTTAGTTTCAAATTTTAGTGAGATTTAGCCTCCCTTAATTAATGAATTCATATTTTGGCTTGGTGTGGTGTAATTTTGAGATATTAAGCATGGATACGTATAAATACAAGGTTCCTTCCTCTCATTTTCATATATAGCAAGATTAAAAGCACTCTAAGTATTCAAACATTCCAACATTTGAGAGTATTTCATCAAGAATTTGGAGCCATCATCAAGATTCAAGCATCATATCAAGGATATCCTTGCATCATGTGTATTTTTTTTCTAACATTTGTGGTGTATGGTTTTGATTCAAGAAAGCAATTCAAGTCCATATATATAAAGTACTCCATTGATTCAAGATCTATATCCAAGCTAGCCATCTCACACAAGTTTGTTGATTTCACAACAAGGGTTTGGTGAGCTACAACATAGTATTTTGTTCATTCATCATTTCTCTCATTTATTCCATTTCAGTTCAAGGTTTAATTACCAACAAGGGGTTTGACCAAGGAAAACCCCCATTTACTAACAATTAACAATTTTTTCCCCTCTTGCATGTTTGTGATTGCAGATTTAGGTTGAAGACTTGAAGATCATTAGAAGTGAAAAGTTGCAAAGTTGCATTGCAAAGTTGTCATCTAAATGGAAACTCACCTACAGGCTGAATCTGAAAGTTTCAAAACCTAAGATTAGAGAAGAACCAAGTGTAAATATCAAGCCTCAAGACCACACTTAGAGATTCCAAAAATTCCAGATGGGACTAAGTCACCACCTAGGGAGTCTTAGTCCTCCCAAAGTTATTTTTCATAAATTCTTTTAGATTTGGTTCCTGCATTCGAAGATTCTGCATCTGCCCCGAAAAACAACAATGGGACTAAGACAATAGTAAGGGCGTCTTAGTCCTCCATAACACATTTTGATAGCTTCTTTGCATTTTCAAAATCCTTGTCACATTTCTAGACTTCCCAGGTACACATATCCTAACTTGTTGTTGCATTATTTCATCATTTGCATCCTTCATTTAGCTTGCATTACTAGGTTTTGTATGTTGAATTCTTATTTATCTTTTTCAATCACTTTTTGGTGGTGAACCCCTAAAATCTTAAAGAACCCCTTCCTAGGTCTTCCTTGTTGAGAATTGACTCACCTTGTGAGGTTGATATTCAATACAATTAGGGATCCTAGGACATTATTGAATGACAATTGGAGAAGAGTGGTGTTCTATGACCTAGGCTATAAGGCATCTCCCCCTTTCCCTCATTGTTCATTTTGGTGAACCCAACCTTTTTGAGCATTCAATTTTTGATTTGGAGTTAAATAAATTTCTAGATCTAGGTTGCATTCATTCTTTCACTGCATTGCATTAGTGAAATTACACCTAGGGTTTCTCATATTTAGTGAAATTTCATCTAAGGTTTCTCATATTTGCATTAGAGAAAGTGCATATAGGTTGTATTTTTGCTTTCTTGCATCATTTCATTTCATTGAAAAATTGAAAAAGTGCATTTTTCATCATCCTAATTGCATTTAGAAACATTGTTATTACATTCAAAATTGAAAAAAAAATTGCATTCAACTTTGCATTCAATTGCTTGTCACTAGTTACTTTTTGTTGCATTCATTTGCACATTTTTTGTTTCTAAACATCATCTCCCTGAATAGGCAACTTGTGAACACTGTAAAAAATCCATAATTTACTATTTTTCTAAGAAAAAACTTTGATAGGACTAAAACACCCTTCCTAGCATCTTAGTACCTCTTAGGGCTTCTGGCTCAAAATCCTCTCTTTGTCGTTTGCTATCTATTTTAGTCCCAGGAACCCCAAATTTCACTAGTAGGACCAAGACACACTTATTGGCATCTTAGTCCCTGTTGAATTTGACTTTCTAGTTTTTAGGATCTGAAATTTCTTTTTTGTGCTTCTATTTACTGTTTTCAAATTTTTGTTACAATTTGCAAAACTTTTGTTATCTCAATTTCTTTTATTTCAAGTGTAATTGTGAGCATAAGATATTGTGTTCATTACACTTTCTTTGATTTCTCCCTTGTATGAGCTATAGTACTTTGTGTGCTTCTACTAATATTGTGGTTAGACAAAGTGCGAGACTCATGGCATCCCATGATAAAACACTCATTGTGCATCTTCGGTTATCAAGCTCTCTTACTTTTGGTGTTGGTATTAGTTCACTGGGTATGGAACACACTTTTGATACCTCTTTTGCTATTCCTACCTTAACTAAAAGTGCTATTCCAAGTGTTTAAATAATGGTTGATCATATCCCTAAAGAAAACATAGGGTAAGTGCACTAAGATGGTTCCCAAAAAGGGGGCTTAAGTGGCCACTTTTTTTCTGAAATTAGGAAATACTGACCTTGGATGGACATGAAATTGAGGATAGTTACACTCAAAATTTTGAGACAAAACAAAAAGAAGGATTGGATTTCTTCAAGTCTACTTTCTAAACTACTAGTTTATTTTGAAAATGGTTGAGATTAAGGGGTTCAAATGAGGGACACACAAAAATTGGTGTTGTTTTCATTAGAAAAACATAACATAGCAACTCTTCTATGACCCTTGTATGGTGAATTTTTTTTAATATTTTAAAAATCTCTATGGTCAAAAGTTAGCTAACAGTATGTAGTTGATGCATTATTTTTCTGATAATTTTTTAATGAATATTTTATATTTTACTAATTTTTGAAGTGGAGACTTCTTAGAAAAACAAATTTTGGCCGTGCTAGGTACCACTACAAATGTTGGAAACTAATTGAATTTTTTTTAAAATAAAATAAAATTGTAGAATGGAGTCTAGTTTCTAAAAATGTAATTTATTTAAAATTTCAATGAATGGTTAATTTATAACAAAAAAAACACCAAACACTTCTTTTTGCCAAAAAAGAGACATCCAAACAAAAAAAATTATGGATGAAAGGATTAAAATTGTCAGAAAGAGAAAAAAATTACATTGTTGGATAGCTAAGAGAGAACGTAAGATTACTTGAATGTTTGATTTGTTTGATATTGAACCACGTGCAATTTTGAACGTGAGCATGAACCCAATTATGTGAAATATTTTAGAATTTGCAAAAACATGTCTCTTGTTGTTGGGAATTCCCTCTTAGCCTTTGGGTTGGTATTCCAAGGAAAATATCAATCCCAAGGCTTGGAGATTCCCAAAGCAAGATATAACATGTGGGTGTTATAACACATTCACGTTATATCTCAGTTTTGGCATGGTTTTTTGGTTTGTGGGGAGCATGTCTAGCAAGACATAACGTGAGCCCATTATAACGTGCTCACATTATGTCTTACTTTATGTTAAATGCTACTCTATTGAATGTATATATATTTGTATGTTTGTATGCTTGTATTTCATGTATGTATGTATGTATGTATGCCTACTTGTATGTAAGATTGTATCTATGCATGTACATGTATGATTGTATGTATGTAGGATTATATGTACATATGTATTATGCTCTCAGAGGAGGACATTTAAGAGAGGAGAGAAATGAGTTATGTGCAAGTGCCAAAGAGAGACCTGAGAGTGAGGGAGGTGAGAGGGATAAAGGGATAAAGTGAGAGTTTAAGAGAGGGGGAGAAGGGGGGAGGGAAGTAGGGTGGAAGGGACAAGGTGGAGAGAGAGGGGGTGGAGAGAGGGAGATAGGAGAGATGTGGTAGGGAAGAGAGACGGAGTGTGATGTCTTAGTGGAGAGGGAGGACTGATAGGAGGGAGGATAAAGGGGGGGTGGGAGGGAATGGAGGAAGGGAGAAGGAGAGAAGGAGAGAGGGGGTGGAGGACAGGAGGAGGAGGAGGTGGAGATGGGAGGGTGGAGGAATGGAGAGAGGTGGAGATGGCGGAAGGAGGAAGGAATGAGGGTGGACCAGGAAGGAAGGGAAGGAGGATAGGAATGAGGGATCATGGAGAGGACAGGAAGGAATAATGGAATGGAAGGTGGGCGATGGCCGAGGTGAGGGATTAGGCACCCAGATATATGGCTGAGGGATCAGGAATGGAGGCCAGGGTCAATGCAAAGCCCATGGCAGAGGGGTCAGAGGGTAGAGGTCATGATCTAGCCTGAGGGGTGAGGAGGCTCTGATGAGCAGGGTAGGAGGGGTATAGGGAGGTCTTAAGGAAAGAGGAGGGGTTGAATGAAGGAGGAGGGGTAGGGAATGGAAGGATGAGGGAAGGAGGGAATGAAGGAGGGAATGGAGGGGAGGGACAATGGAGGAATGGAGGGGTGGAGGGTCTAGGGGTCTAAGGAACCAGGGGTTTGGAGGCAAGGGGTAGGACTATGGGGTGGCAGGGGATGATTGGAAGGGACAGAGAGGGTAATGGAGGGTGAGGGAGGGACTTAGGAGGGTTTATGGATGGTGGATCATTAATGGGCTGATGGACTAGGGCTGAGGGCAGGACTGATGGCAGACGGGGAGAGGGTCCACCGCATACAGCAGATAGGGATCAGGCTATGGCCGAGGCCAAGAGGGTTTGTTTTGAGTGGTCTTAAGTACAGGCCCAAATGCCATGGGTTTATAGGGCAGAGGGTAGAGGGTCTAGGGGCTGGGAGATGGAGGGTAGAGGATTTGAGGGAATGGAATTAGGGATGAGGGTCCAAATAGGTATACAGTGAGGGCAGGAGGGTATGAGGGGCCATGGACACAGGGATGCATGGATGGAAGGATGGAAGGAAAATAGGAGAATGGAGGGTGGAGGGGAAGGAAGCCACGGAAGGAGTGGTAGGGGTAGAGGGACAGGGTCAAGAGGGCTGAAGATGGACTAGGCAGAAAGACCTTACCATGGGCTCATGGGCTAAGGGCTGAGGGACGAGGGCCGAGATCAGAGGGTAGATGGATGAGGTAGAGGTAGGAGGGTGAGGATGGTTTATGGTTTTAGGGGATTTAGGGGTGATTTAGAGCTGAGTGGAAGTTTAAGGGTTGGAGGGATGAAAAGGATTAGAGGGTAGGGAGTGGACTGGGAAGACTGAGGTCCAATGTGGCTGGGGTAGAGGGAATGAAGGAGGAAGGGGCATGAGGAGGGGTGGAAGGGGAAGGAAGGGGGTGGGAAGGAGGGAAAATGGAGGGAATGGAGGGTGGAGGGAAATGGGGGTGGATGAATGGTGAGGGTGGACATGGAAGGAAGGAGGGGCTGGGGGGGACTAGGATGAGTGGTCCAAATGTATAGGCAGAGTGGTGGGGCCGAGGACTAGGCTTCATGGGCTGAGGGATTGGCTGGCTTAAGGGCTGAGATTAGGGCAGAGGACCATGGGGCTGAGGGTTTGGCATTGGATTAGAGCTGAGGTAGAGGGCAGAGGGATTGCCTAAGGGTGGATGGGGCCGAGTGGGCCTAGGGGCTGGGCTGAGGGTAGAGGGCAGAGGGTAGAAAGTTTAAGGCTGAGGGTGTTGAGGGAGAGGATGAGGGTAGGGGTTGGGGATTAGGATGATGGATATAGGGAGAGGGTTTGGATGGATTAGGTTTATGGCTGGATGGTTCAAAATGGATTATGAGGTTAACAGTGGTTTAAGGGAAGAGGGATGGAAGGGATGGAGGGGTGAAGGAAGGTTAGTGGTGAGGGTTGGAGTGGCGGAAAGGGAGGGAAAGGGTGGAGGCTGAGGGCATAGGGAGGACTTGTGGACACAGAGGGTGAAGGGTCTGATGGAGGCCCATGGAAGGAAGGCAGGAAACGGGCTGGCCTAGGATCAGGATGGATGGAGGTGGAGACAAAGAAGGAGTAGAGTAGAGAGAGAGATGAAGGCACATGGGTTGAGAGACAAAATGAGAGAGAGAGAGAGAGAGAGAGAGAGAGAGAGAGAGAGAGAGAGAGAGAGAGAGAGAGAGAGAGAGAGAGAGAGAGAGAAGGGTAGAGGGTAGAGGGGAAAGAGATATAATTAGGGTTTAAGGGTTGAGGGTATAGGGGTTAAGGGTAGATGGTAGAGGGAAGAGATATAGAAGAAGTGAGTGAGAGAGAGGGAGTTGAGGCATACGCTACCCCTACCTTCTCAACCCTACCACATTAGCAACCTAGTGAGTGAGCTAGCTTGCCAAGGCTCCACTAGCTTGACAATAGGGAAAGGTTGAGAAGGTAGGGGTAGTGCTATAGAAACCTAGGTGGTGAAGGCTCCAAACAACTCAAAATGATTAGACTAAAACAAGAAACCAACCCCTTAAACACTATACACTCAACTTATCCCAAACACACACCTAAAGGCTTGTAGCCCTCTAACATTGCTTTTTGTCAATATATTTTAGACAAGGCGATACATAGACCTAAAAAAAATCATCTACGACACACTTAAAATCCTAACACAACATACCAAAAGGTTTCAAGAGGTTTCTTTGCAACAATATTGAAAACTAATAGGCTGCCCTACCTTTTAGGCCACCAAATAGCCCTCTTTTACAAAGGAGATACCTCCAAAACACTTTGTTTTCACCAAATCTCAACTAAAAGTCACTAATTGTGTTAAAAAACAACATATTCCACCATTATTTCTTAGAGCCTTGACATCTAAAACACTGTACCAGCAAGCCCTCAAATTTCATGCAAATAACCTAGGGTTTACTGAAAGTCTTGACAACCAGGCTTACCATACCTCACCAATACCAACAACACTTCAAAAATACCCTAAAAAATCTCAAAAAACCATTACATGTAAGGTTCCTTCAATATTTAATCAAAACCCTTCTTTAACACCCCATTTACACAAGGAAAACAATGTAGTTCTGCCTATCTTGTAATCATGGCATGCCCCTGCACCACCTTTGTCTATGCTAGAAATAGTCTTGTATAGGATGATTGTAAGTATTTTTTATGAAGACTTGAATGACATATATTTCATTTATTTGAATGGATAAATATTTTACAAACTAATATTCATCTCATTAGCATGCTACAGGTAAAATTATTCACCATTCCAAAGATTTGAAGAAGGAATAAACTAACAGACAGAGAGTATGAAACCTTCAAAGAAAAGGAGAGAATAGATGGTGACATATCATGAAAAGAAGAAATTGGTTACTATTGATGAAAACAAGCCAACTGAAGAGGAACCTCAATCGTCAAAAAAAGAATAGGATTTGGCAGCACAAAGGGCACAAATGTGAAAGCATCGTGGTAAGATAGATTCAGATACCGTAGTTGGAGACACACCCTCTACGACAAGTGAATACAAAGAGACACCATTAAGCACAAGAAAATATGGAGGGACATCAGCTACCACAAGTGAATATGGAGGGACATCATCTATCAGAAGTGAATATGGTTGGACACTATCCAATGCATCTCAAGTTGAGAGTACATCATCACTAGGATTTGACGAAGAAGGTAAGCCATAATCCCCATGTGAACCTCAAGGTATGTCTTCTACTCCACCCTTAATTGAAGGTATGTAGTCTATCCCACCTCAATTAAACATTTATGAAATTCCTATTGTTGAGATGTATGTACCTAGGAGAACAGCACTTAGAATTTTGCATAGAAAGCCGAATTATTTGATTAATATTGATGAGGATATTTTGCAACACATGGAAGGTAAGATTCCAACACACACTTGTAGAAGATATGTTGATAAAATTTGGAAATTATTCTTTGAAAGGATAAATGAGATCAAAAGATGTCAATGATTTGTTGAAATGATGTGGGGTATAAATTATAGAAACATCATGAAGACTCTTTGGGTTGAGAACATCGAATGCATCAAGTGAAAACACAATTATGAAGAATCTAATGGATGCATATGAGAGTGTGGGTAAGACATCACACTAAAAGGATAGTAATTTCACCCAACATGTCATTACATTGACTTTGGTAAGTAGTCAAATAAAGAGAGCTCGTCTCATTAGAAAGAAAAGTGAAAAAATGAGAATTAGTATAATTTTTTTTATCAAAAACCATTCAAAGGTGGCAAAGAATCGAGGGCACCAATTTAAATGAATTATGAGAATTATTGGGGAGATTTCCACAAAAAGATAAAAAAGTTGTTGAAGCATTGAGAACACTAATTGAAGAGTATTGGAAGTATAACACAAGGCCATCTCTGAATCAAGGGGATGTGGTAAGAAGGAGAATCAGTAGTCAGAACCATGAGCCAAATCCAAAGCATTTTTTGGATATGACTCAAACCAATTTTTTTTGTAAATCTCAAAAGGATTATCCTCAAATTATTATTTTTCAAATATTTCTTGAAATGCTTAAGCCTTTTTATGTCAAGATAAATCGCACATGCACTACTTGTTGCTATAGACTACATACTGAATTCTCTAACCAATATGATTTTTATCATTCTATATGTTGTGGTTTGCATACTAACAATGTTTTACAAGATTGTGGCATAGAAGCCCCACCAAAATATTCAAGAGAGTTCTTATCAAAAAATTTATGTGAAATAGAGGACGGCCAAATATTCTACAGTACAACATGCTTGGATGGTTCATGTGAGCGTTGTAGTGGCTTGCAACATATGCAAAGCATAGATGAGGTGGGACAAAAACTAGTAGAGTTCGAGAAGTATAAAATGTGGCATATGCTACAAAAGATGGGTTTCAAGCAAAAAAGTGTGATTTTCTTATTCATAAGATTCTAGTGTATCAGTTTATGTCCATGTTTCATGACAATATAGTGTATGAGTATGGAAGGCATACCCATAGAACCCGATAGCTAGACATGCAATTCAAGCTATGCAAGGACACCTTTCTAGTTGGCAGCATAATATCAGTGGTTGACTTTGCAGAGAACTACACTCTACAACCACAAAGTGAGGTGCAGTCATAGTATTACAACTCCACACAGGTTTCAATATTTGTGCAAATACCATTCATTCATGCAACTGATAATACATAGGACCAAAGGAAAGTATTGAGGGAGTATCACTTTTATATTAGTGATGATTGCACACATTCTCCAGAGTTCAAGCAAGGTTGCTTCCAGATGTTCTATAGTGATTTGGCTCGGAGGGGCATATCATACAGTTGGCATATAATATGGTTGGATAACTGTGCAACATAGTTCAAGAACTCACGCATGTTCTACTGGTTGAGCAGGATGCATTTCATTACAAGTGTACAACATATGTGGAACTGTTGGGAGGCCGGACATGGAAAGGGGGAGCTTGATGGTGTAGGAGCATGCATGAAAAGAGAATTAGCATGAGAAGAGTTAAAGTATAAAGACAGTGCAAAGTTGATAAATGGAAGATGAATCGTCAAGTGGTGTAATGCTTTGATGGGTCTAGGTAATGAAATTATGTCTTCAATTCGTATATTTTTTTGGTTGATGGATGATACTAACATTGCACCATATGAGGATTGTTGTACACTAACAAGATCAAGTGAGATACACTCTTTCCTTAGCTCAAATTTAGGTTCACAGAGTATCGATACATGAAAAATGGCATGCTTTTGTTCTTCATGTACAATGCAAGCCTGGAATGATTGTGAGTTAGAGGAGTGGGTTGAAAAATTGTTGACAAGCTATCTTAGCCCACTTCACATGTATCACCCTCTAATGACATTGGAACTAACACAGATGGAATCATTAGTTGACTTTGACCACGTATCAGATCTAGTTCAACTAGGTAATATATTTGCTTGCTTAGTTTTTGAAATTCAATGTTGTTATCTTACTTTGTAGTGTATTTGTAATGTTGACTAATTTCAAGAGATTTGTTGCACATGAATGCAGGGCATGTTTATACAGTTGTTGTAGATGAAGACAATGAAGAGGGAATATACTATTACTTGTGTCATTGTGTTGAGGCCAAAAAAGAAATTGGAGGCCCTAGTTATAGATGGAGAAAGCATTGAATACCCTACAGGCTCAGTTGTTGTTATTGGAATGTGGCTTAGAAGGTACCGAGATAAGAGTGTTAAAAATTGGTTGTTTTAGGACTTTGAAACACATCGTAAGATTCATCATCAATCGAACCTTGTCGTGGCATCCAAAGTTCATTTGACCAAATATGGGGGTATACCTTTGAACAAGGTCTTGTGGAAGGTCCATGAGTCTAACCATGTGGCAATACTTGACACAGTAAAGAGTAGAGCAAACCTGGATGGTTCGTTGGATTAATTTGTAAGTATGCACATCAGTTCTTATTAATTTATACTTGTATACACATTAATTTTTTTGATTCCAATGCTATCAGCTTATTTTACTTTGCCTATTTTTAAGTAACCTACTAAAAATTGATTGGTGTTCCCTTGTAGAAAATTCAGATTTATGAGCCATCCAAGAGAATCTCAGCCAGAAAAGCAATGCAACATCCTTATTTTGATTATCTTGACAAATCTCAATTATGATTTTAATCCATTACAAAAGTGCGTGCAAATCTTGGTGAGGGAATTTCAAGTTATTCATTTGAAGTTAACCTTATCATGAGTAGCTATGATGTAGACATTATAAGAGCATCTCAAATTTCAAGTTATTCTATTCATGAGAGGTGTTGTGTGCAATAGGTATCTTGGAACTTCTGGTGAAGATGTATGACTAGGAGTGACTAAGTTGAGAGATTGGCATGCCTATTTGTAAGTTTCTTTCATCTATTTTCATTTCATTTCTATTTTGGATCCTCTTTCTTTTTCTTCTTTTACTTTGCATATTTGTAAGTAAACTAGTAAAAATTGATTGGTCTCTCATTGCAGAAAATGCTGATTTATGATCCATCAAAGAGAATATAACCCAAGAAAAACAATGCAACATCCTTATTTTGATGATCTTGAAAAATCTCAATTCTAATTTGAAGCCATTATAAAAGAGTGTGTGAAGCTTAGCGAGAGAATCTCAAGTGACTCAATTGAAGTTAACCTCATAATGAGCACATATGATGTAGACATTTAAAGATAATCTCAAATGTATGACTGACATTGTAAAGTATTAGTGACAATAGAGTACCTAAGGCATTGTAATGAGATTTACTTGTAATGATATTTACTCAAATATTGAAATTTTGGAGTTCATGTTTGGTGCAGGAGCACCTTGTTCTCTAAATGCCTTCAATAGGAAAATTTGCAAAATTTTAATTTTCAAATGTAAACAATGTGAAAAGGTCATTTCAAGGTCATATGTAATGTATTCAAAATCTCAAATGGGTCATTAGGTGATTAGAGAATTGATATTGCACAAAAGTTGTCATTTGGTGTAAAAATGCAAAACTTGCATTAGTTGCACAATTGCAAAATTATATAATATGAAGAGTCCTCTTGTTAGAAAGGGTAGTTAGTCAATGGAAGATGTAGGGGAAACATTCATAATTGATTCTAGAATAGCTATATAAAGCATTGTAAAGGAGTGGAAAAGAGAAAAACTTGTATTCTTGAAGAAATTAGTAAATAAAGGATGATGTTTTTTGTATTTGCAACATTTTTTGTTTTTTGTTTCAAGCTTGTGTAGATTGTACAACACCTTATAATTTGATTGTTGATAATTTTTCTTCAGAGCAAGGATTTAGGTAACTTTTTAAAGTATTTGGAAGTATTTTAACTTAGATTTGAGGAAATAAATGATTGATCTAGATACCCATTATTGAGTTACACCACATACTTCAAAATCAATAGTGATTGTCTTGGAACATGTGCATCAAAAATGACTTTCACTATCCTAATTAGGCTAACTAGGCCTAATTTACAAAGGAGCATACCTTTAAACATTAAAAAACCCCCTGAACTTGTTGGGGCGGTAATTATTATGTATCCAAACCCTCAAATCCACAATTTGTTTCAAGAGAAACTCACTCCACCATGCCAAACCACAAAACCCTTATTTTATGCTAGTATGAGGAGGGTTTATTGAATGGAATGGTTCCAAACCTTACCAACACATGCCATAACCTTATAACTTCTTAAAATAACCTGCAAAAACTAAAAAGACAATCAACCAACCTCTACATGCAACATTTTTTCAAACCCTAGGGTGAAACCTTATTTTTCATGCCCTTTTCCATCAAAATATATAGGGGCAACAACACAAAGTCCATAAAACTTATTCCCTTTCACTAAATAAGCACCCTAACATCTAAAAAAGACCCTCGTGACTCATTCCTTTGGGCCATAGAGATTACAATAGGAGGAATGAGTTAAATCTCCATTTCAAACTTCAAAACCCCTAAATCTGTAAACTTAGACTATCCCCTACAATCTTGCAATAAAATGATTTTTATTCATTGAAATACCACTCAAATGGATTAAAAAGAGAGATAAAACAATCATCCATAGGTTCACCTTGATTTTAGAGTAGAGTTTAGCAGTACAGGTCTGTACATACCTGTAAGATTTTGGAAAACACAAAAAATCAATGAAAAATAGGAGAATATTATTGTTATTGCTTCAATATTCTCCAACCAGCCATTACAATGAGTTTTCATACATTTTTAAAGGATTATCCACACAAAAAAAAACCAAACAACACTTAACTAAATTTTAAACCCCTTATGACCATTGGAACCCTTAACATGACAATTTTGCATTTTTGTGCTGATAACAATTTGTCAACTTTTACAACTTTTCACCTTTTACACACAATGACTCCAAATCCCCATGATTATGTCATAGGGCATTCCAATTGGTATGTTAGACCTTTTTTAAACAAAAAACATGACCTCACACACAAAAACTAAATTTTCACCTATCTGGACAACTTTTGCCAACCTTGACAACATTTCAACCTAATTTACAACTTGGATTCAAAAGACCTCAAAGTTGATCTATTACATCAAGAATGGTCTCTTTAGACCTTATTAATATTCAAAACCCCTAAACAACTTAGAATCCATCATCGTCACTCATTTTTCATAAAACATCTAGAGCAAAACCATTAAAATGGAACAGCGCTCCTGCACCACTGTTAATCTATAAAATTGGAAGATTTGAAGGTTTTGAGACTTGATACACTGTTGCCCGAGGTTATTTTATGGTTTGGAGTTGATTTCTTGATATTTTCTTCACAAAATTGGCATAATTTGAGGCACTTTCTAACGAACAATTTATTGTTCTTGAAAATTTTCCAAAATATGATCTTTAAAACTTTTTTTTATGTATTAGTAGATCAAAATGGGTTTCTAAATATGTATTGGGTCTATGGAAACACAAAAATATTGAAAAAGAATCACAAAACAAGCAAACTACACTATCCACAAGGCCAATTAGGCCAAATTAACAAAGAAACCTCCCTTTATTCTTCCTATCACATCCAAACCACCATTGCACAACATTAACTAGTCTTCCAAACCACCAATTCCTCCACTTTTAGGGCGTGATAAGCCCTCTAACATAACAAACCCCAAAACCCTCTTCTTTCAAAAGTTAGGCAAGGGTTTATTGAAAAAACCTACTCCAAACCTTCCCATAGCCAACCAAAGCCTAAAACACCTTCAAAAAGGTTTGCACAAGCTTAAAGGTTCAAGAGATATTGCTTCCCCCAAAGATTTCTTCAAACCCTAGCACTAAACCACCATTTTCCACTAAAAAATGCACCATTTGACATTTAGATCATCACCTAAAAACCCTCTATTTTCCTCCCTTGAACACATGTTGTATAACCCTAACGAAGCCTTTCCACTAAGTTACAAAAGCATACATTGGGTGGAAGGCTTAATATGACATATTAATGCACTCAAAACCCTTAAAATAGGGTATATAGATCGACCCTTAGTAATTGGATTCTAAAATTCACAAAATCACTTGAAATCCAACCAAACCAAAACTAAAATGGATTTAAGTCTATTTCCAACTGAATTCCATCCAAAAGAGAACACAATCACGTTATACAAAACCATACAGTTCAAGGAAACATCAAATTTCTAGTAAAAATATAGAAAAATACAAGGAAGCAATGAATTTTATTGATCTTCTAAGTGCATGGTAAATTTATGCTAGGAATAGTACATTTAGGCTAGGCATAGTCTTCTTTCACACCCAAATATGCGGAATTGATCCGAGCTACATTCAATCAACTTGATCCCTTAAGGGTTCAAAGTGCAAAAGGGAAACAATCTTTGATTGGGCATTACTGGGAAATGGTGGCACTTACGAAATATTTTTCTGAGCCTATGAGATCATGTTGGGCCCCTCTACAATAACCTCTCTCATTTTTTTTTATCTTAGAGTGGTCTTCCTGTGGTGTCCAGTTTTTAATTGATGGAAAAAGTGTCAAATGCAAGCACTATAAAATTGCAAAGTGGTGCAACTTTCGTTTTGCAACTCATGTGACCAAAAAAACCATTCCAATGGGTCCGAATAGGTATGTTAACACTAGGAATGGTCCTCTTTCACACCAAAACACACAGAGTCACACCGAGCTACGTTCAACCGGATCGATCCCTTAAAAGTCCAAAGTGCAAAATGGTTGCAAAATTCAGCATGATGTTACTTGAATGCAATGATTCTTAGAAAATTATCATATGATCCTATGGGATCGTGTTGGGCCCCTCTACAAAAACCTCTCTCAAGTTTCACTATCTCATAGGAATTTTCCTGTGGTGGCAGATTTTCACTTGGGGAAAAAGTTGTCAAATGCAAGTAGTTGAAAGTTGCAAAGTAGCGTAACTTTCGTTCTGCAACTCGTGTGACCAAATGGGCTGTTCCAACAAATCCAAATAGGTATGTTTATGCTAGGAATGGTCCTCTTTCACACCCAAACACGCAGAATTGCTTCAAGCTATGTTCAACCAGATTGATCCCTTAAGAGTCCAAAGTGAAAAATGACTGCAAACTTCAACATTTTGTACTCAGATATCGTGATGCTTAGAAGCTTCTTGTCTAATCCTATGGGATCATGTTGGGTCCCTCTACATAAATTTCTCTCAATTTTCACTATTTCAGAGGAATTTTCCTGTGGTTGTGGATTTTCACTTGGGAAAAAAGTTGTCAAATGCAAGTAGTTGAAAGTTGCAAAGTAGTGCAACTTTTCTTTTGCAACTTGTGTGACCAAAAAAACTATTCCAACGCATCTTCATAGATATTTTTATGCTAGGAATGGTCCTCTTTCGCACCCAAATGGACAGAATCACTCTGAGCTACGTTCAACCAGATCAATCCCTTAAGAGTCCAAAGTGCAAAATGGCTGCAAATTTTAGGATGTTGTTACTCGGATATTGTGACACTTAGAATCTTCTTGTCTGATCCTGTGAGATTGCTTTGGGACCCTCTACAAAAACCTCTCTCAATTTTTTCTATCTCAGAGTGGTTTTCCTATTGTGGTAGATTTTCACTTGGGGAAAAAGTTATCAAATGCAAGTAGTTGAAAATTGCAAAGTGGTGCAAATTTTGTTTTGCAACTCGTGTGACCAAACAGACTATTATAACACGTCTAAATAGGTATTTTTATGCTATGCATGGTATTATTTCACACCCAAACACACATAATTGCTCCGAGCTACGTTCAACCGGATTGATCCCTTAAGAGTCCAAAGTGCAAAATGGTGGAAACTTCAGCATGTTGTTACTCAAATACTGTAATGCTTAAAAAATTCTTGTCTAATCCTATGGGACCGTGTTGGGACCCTCTACAAAAAATCTCTTGGTTTTCACTACCTCAGAGGCATTTTCCTATGGTGGCAAAATTTCAGTTGGAGAAAAAATTGTCAAATGTAAGTAGTTGAAAGTTGCAAAGTGGTGCAACCTTCATTCTGCAACTCATGTGACCAAATGGACTATTCCATCACATCTAAATAGGTATGTTTATGCTAGGTATGGTCCTCTTTTTCACCCAAACACATGAAATCGCTCCGAGCTACATTCAACCAGATTGACCCCTTAAGAGTCCAAAGTGCAAAATGGTTGCAAACTTCATCATGTTGTTACTCGGATATCATGACACTTAGAAAATTATCATCTAATCCTATGGGATCATTTTGGGCCCCTCTACAATAACCTCTCTTGGTTTTTTGTTATCTTGGATTGGTTTTCCTGTGGTGGTGAATTTTCACTTGATGGAAAAAGTGTCAAATGCAAGTAGTGCAAAGTTGCAAAGTGGTGCAAGTTTCTTTTTGCAACTCGTGTGACCAAACAGACTATTCTAACATATCTGAATAGGTATGTTTATGCTAGTAATGTTCTTCTTTTTCACCCAAACATGTAGAATCGCTCTGAGCTACATTCAACCAGATTGATCTCTTAAGAGTCCAAAGTGCAAAATGGCTGAAAACTTCAACATGTTACTCAGATACCATGATGCTTAGAAACTTCTCATCTAATCCTATAGTATTATGTTGGGCCCCTTTACAATAACCTCTCTCGGTTTTTGCTATCTCAGAGGCATTTTCTAGTGGTGGCTAATTTTCACTTGGGGAAAAAATTGTTAAATGCAAGTAATTGAAAGTTGCAAAGTGGTGTGACTTTTGTTCTGCAACTCGTGTGACCAAATAGATTTTTTGAATGCATCCAGATGGGTATATTTACACTAGGAATGGTCTTCTTTCACACCGATACACACAAAATTTCTCTGAGCTACATTCAACTAGCTTGATCCCTTAAGAGTCCAAAATGCAAAAGGGAAGGAAACTTTGACGAGCTATTACTCAAAAATTTTGATGCTTATGAACTCTCTTTTTGAGCCTATAGGATCAAATTGGGCCCCTCTACAATAACCTCTCTCGGTTTTTGTTATCTCAAAGTAATTTTTCTGTGGTGCCCAGTTTTCACTTGATGGAAAAAGTGTCAAATTGAAGCAATGTAAAGTTGCAAAGTGGTGAAAATTTTGTTTTGTAATTTGTGTGACCAAAAAAATTTCTCAAACACATCCTGATAGGCAGGTTTACACTAGGCATGGTCCTCTTTCACACCCAAACATGCGGAATTATTTCAAGCTACGTTCAACCAGCTTGATCCCTTATGAGGGAATGCAAAATAATTGAAAAAAGAAACATACACATGATGGTTGAGAAGTCTTAGTTTTCCACACAAAAAGTGTATGATCATTATTGTAGAGCACCTTGTTCCTCCATTTGATGAAGAAGTTCTAGTTCAATGGTTTTAGTCATGATAATGTCAAATAAGGCCATGATAGGCCATTTTGTAATCTTGCTTTAAGTTTTTAGTTAGTGTGGGATCATTTGAGTCAATTATGTAAGTACGATAGGGAGTATGAATAAGAAAATACCATTGGTAAAGGAATTGGAAGAGATTACTAATGTTGCCCCTATTGAAAATTTAGAATTTAGGCCTTAAAAGCAAGGCTAGACGAGGTGAAAAAAAGAAATTGCTTGAGAATAAGTTAGAATAGGTTGGAAATAGGGTGAAGTTGTGGAATTTTATGTGTTCAAAAGGTCTGCAAGGACAAAGGAGATCAAAAGTATGTTATGGCATGATTCCCTAGTTAGGAAAAGAGGAGTTTTCAATGAAAAAGAGAGGTTTGAGGAAGTAAAAGTGGGTAAAGTCAGGGGGCAACATAATTTGGTGGTCAAATAAGTTTATGCAGGTAGAATGAAGAGTGTTGGAAGAGGTTTTAAGGTTGTATGAGGTATGGATATGGTTTTTTCAATAAACCCTAGTGAAATTTGAGAAAAGCAAGGGTTTAGAGGATAGTGGGGTTAGAGGGCCAATCATGCCCTAAAAATTGTGGATTTTGTGGATTTGCCGACTGGTAAATGCTGCCCAATAGTGTTTTGCAATTCCAACAGTGATTGAGAGGGTGTTTCTTTGTTAAATAGACCTATTTGGGGGTCTAGGATAATGTTGAGTCCATTTCTTATTTGTATAATAAATTATAAATTTCTTTCTCCCGAGTCCATTTCCTATACACGAAATACTATTGCAAAAAGTTGACATATAAATCTTTCGACGTGTTTATATGGTGACAGATCAAGAACATAACAATTTGAATTTTGTACTATTAGGATTATATTGTGAAAATGTTTAAAGACTATTTGAGATAAATGTTTGTATGATAACATGTTTCAAGAAGTTAACTACTTTATGTACTTTGAATATTATGGTTTGCAAGTGTTGTGAAGATTATGTATCCTTTGCTTAATTGAGTTTTTCCAATAAAAGGATTAAATATATTGGAATCTTTTTATGAATCATTTCATGGAATACCAATTGAAAACATATTTTTTGCTTTTAGATAAAGTTGTTTAGCATCAATCAATTAATATTCAAGAAAAACTATGAAGGACAACAATGATCAATGCTAGGGCTAACCAATTAATAAGTATACACATGAATAAGTCAAGCATGTACATGTGAATAAGGGCAACACAAGTACTCAAAAACATGTAAGCCTTGAAATATACACACGAATACATAGTATACACAAATTAATACAAAGTATATGTAGGAATACAAGGTATACACATGAAAAAACATAATTCACGAAGAGTACACATAAGTTGTAAAGTATACACTTGAATACACGTAACTCATATCTATTGAACCATGAATTTATAATGAAAATATGGACACCATTGATAAAAATATTTGTTTTAACCAAATATCCATGTAGGCATACATCAATATATGTTGATATAAGTATGAAATATAGGTACAAAATAGCCATATAGGCTTACGAGAATGCCATATAGGCATATAATGTCAAATATATCCAATACAAAATATTTACAAAATTTACATGTAGGCATACAACAAAGGGCTTTGGAATCAAAATTCATTGCTCTCCATTCTCTTGAAATAAACTCTTTCCCTTTGCTTTTCGATCGGGTGATGATACGTCTATCACTCATTTATGTTGTGCACAAGGAGTGCTCCTACTCCTCCTCCTAGTGTTTAGTTCTTGGTGAAGTTTTATCTGTTACAATAAGAAGTAAAGACATTAATATATAGAAATTACATTATAAAAAATGATATATTTAACAAAATAATCACTTACCGCCATCTAATGATTACTCTCCATGAGGGAAATATTCACACACCCAGGCTGAGGCATGTTGAAGCCCTGTATAAACCATCTAAATAGAAATTAAACTACAAATCAATAATGGTTTAATTTTTCACTAACTAACATCTATAACAATTAATGTAAATTGAGATTTAGTAATTTGCCTCATACCTCCCCTGTCAGAGCCATCGAGGATTCTAGTAGATGAAACACCAATCTCCATTTCCCTCGTCACATTCAGAGGTGTTTCCACTTGCAACATCTCAAAATAAAACAAAAAATTATTCAATCACAAAAACTACAATAGCGATCCATGGCATGACTTATAATGTATGAGATAATGAAGAAAATTTTGAGTACTTATTAAACTAGATATATTTCCAACTATCATGATTACTATTTTCCCTATCCATATCTTGTTTGAAAGCACACGTTTTTAGGCTTTTACCCATAGCAGCAAGTCTATGAACCATTTGATAAAATTATTTCATAGACATGTATAATAACTATGGTGGCATTGAGAAGGTAGTGAACTATTTGAAAAAATGCCTCAAAGAAATGGGGTCTCATGGTGATGGAATGCCATTACCAACAAATGCCCATCATGGCATTCCATCATTATAAGACTATATTTCTTTCAGGAATTTTTTCAGATAGTTCATTACCTTCTCTATGGTATTATTTCTTACTATTATGCTTTGATAGAAAATTTTTCAAGCATCCATAGTTTGTTGGAAAGCACCTATTTTAGGCTTTTAGCCATAGCAGCAAGGAAGTGAGTAGTTTGATAAAATGCTTTGGTACACATGTCTAGAAAATGTGGTATCATAGAAAAGGTGGTGAGCTATTTGAAGAAATGCCTCGAAGAAATGTGGTCTCATGGTGATGGAATGCCATTCCATCACCATGAGACCACATTTCTTCGAGGCATTTTTTCAAACTACTAATTTCCTTGTCTATGCTATTGCTTACTATTATGCTTTGATAGATTTTTTCCAAGCGTCCATAGTTTGTTGGAAAGCACCTTTTTTAAGCTTTTAGCCATAGCAGTGAGGAAATGGACTATTTGATAAAATTATTTGGTAGACATGTATGGAAAATGTGGTAACATAGAATGGGTGGTGAGCTATTTGAAAAAGTGCCTCAAAGAAATTGATTCTCATGGTGATGGACATCACCATGAGACCACATTTCTTTGAGGCATTTTTTCAAAAAACTTACTACTTTGTCTATGCTATTGCTTACTATTATTCTTTCATATATTCCCTCCAAGCATCCATAACATATACAAGGAAACAAACTGTTTGAAAAGATGTCAGGCAGTAAAAAGTGGTCTCATGGAATGCCATGAAAAGAAAATGCAATTGGAAGCTACTCTTAGACTTATTACTTATGTTATGTGAAATAATTGCATCACTACTTATGTTGACTTTCTAAACAACTGTATCGTAGTTGAAATTTTGTCATCTACCAACATCTAGTTATTAGTTATGGAATGTGAAGTAATGCTTTGAGTTTGAATGATGTGCAATGCAACGTAATCAATGATATGAATATAAACTACACAAATCTATTAAGTACAATTCATTTGTTAAACTCTTTATTATATTACCTACATGTAGGTTTGAGTAAATCCACTAGCACTAGGAGGTGTTCCCTCGAAACCTCCAATATTATCCTGTTCAACATCCAAAATCACATATTAAAATATCATTTGTAAAACAATGTTATTAACATGTAATAAATTTATAATTTTTTACTAGTTACATACCCCACCGATAGGTGTACTACATAAATAAGTAGGTGTAGGGCCGGTGTATCTAGTTTCAACACTATGACCCTACAATTTTATTAAAATTATAAAACTAACTTAGTTAATCTTGCATTTCAAAATAGAAATTTAATAAATTAAATTCAATGAACATGATAACTTTTACCTGACTATCAATGCCATATGCGTCATGCAAAATGTTAGTTGCCCTCTCCATCTCCATAAAGTTCTATAGATGGATCCTACGTAGCAGCCTCCTGAGTGTTGGTGGGGTCATATGAAAAAGTCACCCCGTAAGATTGACACACATGGGTTCAAAGGCCACCACTTGAAGACTCCCCTGGATGGCACTGTAGAATAGGGCTAGCATGTTGGATGACACTCTGGGTCAAAGTTCTAACCGCCTGCAATGTCTTTACATCAATACTCTCCTTCGCAACAAAAGGGATAACAATGTGCTCATGAGGCAGCCTAGCGAGAGGTCATCTCCCTTTCCGTGTAAGATTTGGCTATGCACTGGGTCTATCTTGAGCTAACCCCCCAACTCTCCCTTGGACAACTCTCATATCAAAATAATTTGGGATTTTGTTCAATATGAACTCACAGTATAGTTTCCTAAGGAAATACTGCGGGACTTCATAATTTTTGCAAGGTTGGTAATAAAAAACCATGTACCACCTATAATAAAAAAAAAATTTCTAATCTATTGGTGGTGACACCAATAAAAAGGAAACCTCTTCGCATTGAGGGTAATATTTTGATTTGTGTGTGGGTTAGCGAATAATGAGCACAAATTACCTTTTGTAAATTTTAAATCATTTACATCTTTATATGATAATTTATCCTTGTAATAAGCCCTAGCCACCTGCCTCATATCTTGCCATCCAGTTATTTGTTTGTTAATTGAATCTACATTTTTTAACATATCTTTCAATGAAGTTTCCAGGGTCATTCTTTCTATGGTTGAACCATTTGGATCATTCAACCTATTGATTAAATCCTTAATTTTTTTTATGTTGTTCTCAACTTCACTCATTAAATTTTGTTGAGTGCCAGGAGGGTGTTGAGGGATTGGTGGAGGAGGTTGTTGTTGTTGATTTTGTTGTTGAAGATTTTTTTGCTTTGCTTATTGAGGATTTTGAGGGTTTGCAGGTTGATTTTCATCTCCTACAAATTCAAAAAAATAAATATCAAATACAACCTAAAACTAACAAATTCAAAACAAAAAGCAAACAATCCTTACCTCTCACACCTCCTCTTCAATGTTGTGACATCCTCGCAATGAAATAGCAACTGTTGATGAATATTTTTTGAAAATTCCTCCTTCTAGAATGCGAGCGTGAAAAATGGGGGTTTTGGTTGTAGGCAAAAGAAAAATCATAGTCAAAATGCAAGAATGAATTCATTTTACTTTTGTTTTGTTTTAATAGGTCATAATGTGAGTGCATTATAACACACTCACATTATGTGATCATTGTGGCCAAGCCTCAAGCTTAGCACACCAAGTCATAACGTGAGCATGTTATAACACACTCACGTTATGAGTTTAAAAAAAAAAAAAAGTGGCCACAAATTGGCTACCCATCTCCATGCACCCGCTCCATACTGAAAATGCATGAAGACCTAACCCATTTACAAGATAGTGTGAGTACTAAAAAAATTTCAAACACTATTATACCTGCCATAGATAGTATTCACCACATGATGGAAAGTGATGAAGGACTAGAAGTTGTGTGTAACATAGCTCAAATATTTGGAAAAAATATTCCTTCCACCACAAATTGGTGCTTAAGCTTCAAACAATGTGCCAAGCCAAGGAGGAAATCATAATCCTCCTCCTTCAACCATAACCTCCATTCCTAGCTATACCAATCCTCAAGTGACCACAATGATGCAATCAACTAGACATATCCTTTCTATCTCGAACATTTCCACTAGTGCTCCTTATACTTATGTGGACCATCTAATCATTTATCACTTCCCATAAGCAATCCATTCACTGGTCCTTCCAACACATACACACCACCACCATATTCACCTCCATCTCAAATCACAAGCAAATACCCTATAATTAACCACCTTTTATAAATCCTTTCATCCATTCAATGTCAAGTTTCCAGTGCCATAAATAAAAATAAAAATGGTCCACCTTCATATTATGTCAGAAGCAACCCACTATCTTTGGAGATATTGAGAACTCCAATGCCACAAGGTATAGAGATCCCTAGATTTGAGAAATATGGAGGAAAGTGAGATCCTACAAATCATGTTAATGCCTTTACTACTTTATGTAGCGACTTTATCCTTGAGGAAAAACTTTTGGCTAAGCTTTTTCCCTGATCCTTGAAAGACATTACCTTGGACTGGTTTTCTGCATTACTGAGTAACTCAATTCATTCATTCAATGAACTTTTTGAGGCCTTTATTAACCATTTCCAAGTGCATATGGTTCCTAAAATGACATTAGCTGATTTGATGAGATGCAAGCAAAATGAGGGTGAAAAAGTCACTAACTTTATTTCACGTTACCAATCACTTTATTCCCAAATCAGTGTGAAGATTCTTGATTCCCACCTTTGAAACACGTTCATAGAAAATTTACAAAGTAAGATAAGAGACAAGCTTACCATGATGAAATTCCCTTCGTTCGTGCATTTATGCACTGCCCCTTGAGATTATTAGAATTCAGTAGGTAGTAGTGAACCAAAAACCACCTCTACCCATCCTAAAAAATATGAAGCTTCAAACCAAAACACCTACCAGCCTTTTAGAAGACAAAATAAAAGTTTCCTTTAACTAAATTCCACCTCCCAACCTACCCAACAAGTTGATACCCAAGTAATTGCTATAAAGAAGAGTAATCCTTATATCTTTGGGGATCAAAAAAGATAATTTACACCCTTACCCAATACACTTCACAATATCATGACTCAACTATTAAACAAAAACATGCTTACCTTACCTCTCGTATGACCCCTTGAACCTAACAATTTTTTACCTTTGAGCTTTAAAAACAATGCCTATTGTGCTTATCACCAACAAAAAAAGGACATGATACAAAACAATGCAAGCATCTTAAACACCTTGTGCAATACCTCATTGATTCTAATCATATCCAAATTAGAGGTGTGAATGACAAAGGTAATAATTATGTAGCTCCTCCCAACCAAAACTTGCAAATATTTACCTATCCCATGCATAACCACAATATTTCATTTGTTAAGGCTAGTGAAACTAAGCCAAATGTGATGAGCATTAACAAATGATGAAAAAATGAGCAATAACAAAAAAAATCCTATGGATCATGATGAACAGAGTCCTATGGATACCAATGACCAAATTCCTATTAGTAGAATGATAGGAGTGATCAAAATCAACCCTCGTAAACAACAAACCATAATTCCCATTGACATTAATTTCTCTTCAAAAGAGACAATGAAACATGCACTTGATGGTCCTATTTACATAGCTGACATAATCAATAATAGGACCACTCCTGGGATTTTAATTGATCCCATATGTGGAGAGAATATGATCACATACAAACTCTTATATGTGCATGAACTTACTCAAGATAGATATGATAAATTGAAAGCATGGATTAAAACACATGATGGTTTTGTCCGTGCTACGATGGGATCGATCACACTCCCTTTACAAGTAGGACTGAAGAAATTAAATGTATCATTCTCTATCATATATAATTCAGACCAATTTCATGTGAAGTTAGGCTACAAATGGATTCTCTCCATGAATACGGTCCCAACTGTTGGACCCATAAGTGCTTAAAGTTTCTAGTTGGCAATGAAATATCCATAGTAAACCATAGTGGCTTTAGCCCTCTATCTTCCTATGGAAATTTTTCCTTAGATTATTTTTTTCCTGATCCCATGGAACCTATAAGACCCCATGAATACTTCCTTTTTCTATCCAACCAAAAGTTCAAAGCATCCATAGTTTTTTGGAAAGCACCTATTTTAGGATTTCAGCCATAGCAACAAGGAAGTGAACCATTTGATAAAATACTTTGGTAGAAATGTATGGAAAATGTTGTAGCATAGAAAGGGGGATGAGCTATTTGAAAAAATTCCTCAAAGAAATTGGGTCTCATGGTGATGGACATCACCATTCCATCACCATGATCCCACATTTCTTTGAGGCATTTTTTCAAACAACTCATTTCTTGTCCATGCTATTGCTTACTATTATTCTTTCATAGATTTTTTCCAAGCATCCATAGCATAGCCAAGACACTGAACTATTTGAAAAAATTCCTCAATAAAAAGTGGTTTAATGGAATGCCATGACAAGAAAATTAAATTGGAAGCTTCTCCTAGTTATTACTTATGCTATGTGAAGTAATTGCATCACTGCTTATGTTGAATTTCTAAAAATGTATATTGTAATTAAAATTTTGTCATCTATCAATATCTAGTTATTAGTTATGCAATGTGAAGTAATCCTTTGAGTTTGAAAGGTGTGAAATGCAATGTAATCAATGATATGAATATAAACTAAACAAATCTATTAAGTACAATTCATTAGTTAAACTCTTTATTCTATTACCTACGTGAAGGTTTGTACTCCACTGGCACTAGGAGGTGTTCTCGTGAAACCTCCAGTATCATCCTATTCAACATCCAAAATCAAATATTAGAATACCCTTCATATAAAAATGTTATTCACGTAATATTTATAATTGTTTACTAGTTACACACCTCACCAGTAGATGTAGTGGAGTAAAAAATAGGTGGAGGGCCAGTGTATCCAGTATCAACACTATGAACTTGAAATTTTATTACAATCATTAAACTAAATTAGTTAATCTTGCATTTCAAAAATGAAATTTAATAAATTAAATTCAATGAACATGCTAACATTTACCTAAGTATCAACATAAAAAACCTCATTCAAAATGTCATCTTCCATCATCATCTCCACAACTGTAGTATCATAGTCTTTATTTTGTCATTCAAATCCTTCAAAAATTGCATAGGGCTTTTTCATAATCATTGATCACACACATAAAAATCTGAGGGAAATAATCATACGATCACTGCAAGCTAGAAGGTTCTATGGAGGTGAATCATGGAAGCTTTGAGGAATAACTGGTATAATCCTTCTTGTTTAAGATTTCTTTGTGTTTCATAGCTTATTTGGGTTTTATGTTATAATTTAACCATCTAACCTATCTAAAAAATAACCCATTGATACATTGGCAATAGGATTTAGAGAAGCAATGACGTATCATGATGATTTTCTTGTCTTGTCTATTTGGACTATCATGTTACTAGTTTTTCAATGATGTCCTGGTAACAATATTTATAAAAGCAACAATGTATCATGATTGTCTTATCTTGTATTTGACTTTTTCATCATGTTACTAGTTTTTCAACAAGGTCCTAACAATGAGATTTAGAAAATCAACGATGTATCATGATGATTGTTTTGTCTACGTCATACACTCAGAGACCTTGTAGTTCAACAAATGAAAAAGACTTGAGTAATATAAGTGATGCGACGAAATGCAACTTTTTTTTTGGGATTTTGAAAATTATTTGGATGTTTTTGTGTTTTTCTTCAGGACTTTTTTCAATTTTGTTGATTTTTTTTATAATTTTTTTTTTTTTAGGGCTTTTTATGATGTTTTTGTCTTTTTTCAAGACTTTTTATGAAGTTTTTGTCCTTTTTCAGGACTTTTACAATTGCCCAGACCATGTGTGATACCCACTGTAGTCACATGATAAATTTTTTTCCCCTAGTCAAGTCCAAGACTTAGCCAATTTTAAAGGACATGAATAGGATATACATAGGATGCCTGATGGATTGTATGCTGGACTTGATGTCAATCATTTTTCAACCATGAGAGAAAGGTTATGATGTCATGGCAAAGGTCGTGGTGGTGAGGGAAAATGTGTTCCATCATAGGCCAAGATAGATAAAGTGATAGTAGATGGTCGAGCAATGATTGACTACGCATGGTGCCTGTTTTCTAGGTTCTCACCATGGTACTTATCCAAAAGCACCTATTTAATAGGTTTTCACTATTGTATGAATTATTTTCTTTACTATTTTTGTCATTTTTTCATTTTTTTGGTGTCACTAGGATGCCTGCTTTCCAAGTTTTCATCAAGGCAACAATTTTTTTATCATTTATCATTTTTTTGTATTTCAAGGTTTTCAGCTCGACTTTCTAATGCTATGCATAGAACTTGCAGATATGTAGACTATTGATAGGCTTAATCAATTATTCACCATTTGGAGTAGCTAGATGATATGCTCTAGAACCAAAAGAGGATATGATGATGTAAGGACCCAACCAGTTTGGTTCAAACTTTCCTGGCTTTTCTCTATTAGCCTAATTCTTAGGATTCTGCGTGAGGACTAGGTCACCAATGTCAAACTTCTTGACCATGACTCTCTTTTTTTAATTGTGATATAGACGATTCTGATATGCTTGTAGATGGTTTAGGAAATTTTTTCATCTTTCCTTTAACATTTCCAGCTCATGTAGGTGTGACTGTCTGTACTCCTCATCATCAGTTAAACCTTTCAGGGAGACTTGTAAAGAAGGAATTTCAATCTTGATGGGAAAGATGGCCTCAACTCCAAAGACTAGGGTGAGTGGAGTGGCTCCTGTGGGTGTATGAATGTTGGTACGGTAAGCCCACAAAGCAGGGTTGAGTTGAATATTCCAGTCATGGCCAGCATCATTAACAGTCCTTTTCAGAATTTTAAAAATAGTTTTATTTGATGCTTCAGCTTGACCGTTTCCTTGTGGGTAATACAAAGAAGAAAAATAATGTTGGATGTGAAATTGCGCACATAACTCATGAATGTCTTGGTTCTTAAATGAATGGCCATTATTAGTGATGATGGATTGCAGAAGACCATATCAACAAATGATGTAGTTAAGAATGAATTTGGAGATTTGTTTGCCGGTTATGTATGTCAAGGGGATGGCTTTGATCCAATTCATAAAATACTCAGTTGCGGTGATGATGAGCTTGTGGCCATTTGATGAGGTAGGATGGATCTTTCCAATGAGGTCGAGTCCCCATTGTGCAAAGGGCCAAGGGGAAGTGATCGACCGAAGTTCCTACGCTGGAACATGAATCAAATCATTGTGAATCTGGCATTGGCGACAAGTCCTGACATATTCTAGTGCATCTTTCTCAATGGTCAGCCAATAGTACCCAAGTCTTGTTATCTTCTTGGCTAGAGTAGGACCACTTGAATGAGACCTGCATATACCCTCATGTACTTCACGTAAGGTTGTGTGTGATTCATTGGTGTCGAGACATCTAAGGAGGGTGTTGTCAAAGCTACAACGGTAAAGGGTGTCACTAAAGATGACATATCTTGTAGGTTTTTGGATAAAAGACTTCGTCTGGTTATTGGATAGATTAGAGGGGAGGGTTTGGGACTTAACATAGTCATGGATGTCTTGGTACTAGGGAGAATTGGGACCAACAAGCGCACATACCATCTCAAATTCTGGAATGTCGTAGGTGGGGACCAACAATTATTCTATTAGGAATTCTAGCTGAGGCATATTGCTTGGAATGTCTAGGAGAGAGCCCATTGTAGCCATGGCATCTGCCACCTTGTTTTGCACTCTCAAAACTTGCTCAAAAGTCATCGTGTGAAAATATGTCTGAAAGTTGTCAACCATTCATTTGTAGGGCATTAGTTTCTCATCCTTAGTGTCATAGTCATCATTCACTTGGTTGATGACTAACTGAGAATCCCCATAGACATGTCATGCTTTGATTTTCCATTTTATTGCCATTCTAAGTCCTATGACCAATGCCTCATATTCTACCATATTATTAGTAGATGGGAAGGATATGCGAAAGGATTTAGGAATGGAATCTCCTTGAGGGGTGATAAAGAGGATTCCTACCCCCGAGCCATGATTGGTATGCGATCCGTCAAAGTAGAGTCTCCAAGGTAACTTAGGTTCCATATGGAATATTGACTCATCTGGGAAATCTGCCACTAAAGGGTGATCACTTTGTATAGGTGCATCTACCAGTTGGTGTGCTATGACCTATCCTTTTATTGACTTTCTTTCTACATATTCAATATCATATTTTCTCAAGATCATTACCCATTTTTCCAAACGTCCTGTCAATGTTGTACGACTCAATAGAAATTTGAGAGGATCAATCTTTGCTACCAACTGTGTCTGATGGCTCAACATATAATGTCTTAGCTTCTGAGCTGCAAAGACCACTGCTAGACAAGCACATTCAATGGATGTGTAATTCAGCTCATACTCAACCAGTGTCTGACTGATATAATATATGGCCCTTTCTTTCTCATTAGGGTCATTTTGTGCTACTAATGCCCCCAGTGTTGATGTAGCGGCTGGGATGTATAGGATTAAAGGCTTGTCGTGAATAGGAGGCATAAGAAATGGCAGTGACAGTAGGTAGTCCTTTATTTTCTGAAAGGATTCTTGGAATTTATCTATCCACACAAAGGGGATTCCTTTGCACAGAAGATATTGGAATGGTTGACACTTGTCAACCAATTGTGCTATGAAGCACCAGAAAGATTACACCCTGCCTTGTAAGGTTTTGAGTTCACTGATTCCTATCGGAGGAGGCATGTCCATTATGGATTTTACTTTTGTTGGATCAACCTCAATGCCTCTTTGAGAAACTATGTATCCCAAAAGTTTTCCATATGTTACACCAAAGACACATTTCTTAGGATTCAGTCAGACTTTATATTCTTCCAGTCTCTTGAAAATTGTGTCTAACACCTTTAGATGATCTTTTCTTGTTACTAATTTAGCCAAAATGTCATCCATGTAATCTTGCATTATCTTATGCATCATTTCATGAAAGATTGTGGTCATAGCCCTCTGATACATGGTGCCTGTATTTTTAAGACCAAACGACATGACATTACAGCAGTATGTACCCCATAGGAAAGTGCACGTTGTTTTATGTTGATCTTTGGGGGCGATATGAATCTGAGTATATATTGAAAATTTTTCCATGAGGGACAACATCTTGTATCCTTCCATGAGGTCGACTATGATATCTATATTTGGCAATGAAAAGTCATCTTTTGGGCATGCTTTTTTTAAGTCTCTAAAATTTGTGCAGATGCGAATCATCCCATTTGGCTTTGTTACTAGCACCAGGTTAGATATCCATTTAGCGTAATCAATAGATCATATGAACCTAGTGTCTAGAAGTTTCTTCAACTTAGCCTTGACTAATAGAGCGACCTGAGGATGTATTTTTCGTAGCTTCTATTTAACCGATTTGGCATTTGGCAATAATGGTAGATGGTGCAAAACCAGTTTTGGGTCTAGTCCAGGGATGTCTGCATAGGACCATGTGAAGTTGATTTTACGGTCGACAAATAATTTGTGAAATTTTGCTTTCTCTTATTTAGTCAAGGACGTAGCAAAGAGGACCATTTTTGGATCTTCTATGGTTGATATGTTGTCTTCTATGGTGTCCTCTATGAGCATAGATGATTTCTCTTGAGTTATGGGGAGAAAGTCCAATCCTCCATCTTTGGGCCCCTCAGAGATGTTTTTACCCACAAATATGTCCTTTGTTTTTACTTTTTTATCATTAGAAGGTTCCTTTTAGTTTTCACCTAAAGACATTTCATTTTTTTCTTTATTCTTATTTTTAATTTTGTGACTGGAGGACAGAGCAGTGTCCCTGAAGTAAGCTGCACAATCAAGGTCAATGGTGAATCTAGCCTTGCGATCACCATTGGGTATGCCCTCATGTAATCCCATAAATTTTACGATGGCCTCATCATTCTGAAAGGTATCCAGGACTGGCGGGCCTTGTTGGTCCCAATCAATCAATTGCGGATAGACTAGGGAAATGCCATCATCAGTGTTGGTGAATTGAGGGGAGGATACATAAAGCATGCAGACGAATTTAGAGACATTGAAGATGAATTTTTCATCATCCAGTTCCACGTTAGACTCTATCCAATATTCCCCTTCACTTGTCTCATATTCATTGTCAAAATAAGGGGTGAAGGACTTAGAGTTGTGGGTATCAATGTTATCTGTCAATTCAGATTAATTCGACTGATGGTTATGGATTTTAGATGGTGGGTCTTGTATGTCATGGGGGAGGTAAATGGGACTGTGACTATTTGGTGCCTAATCAATTTTAAATGTTGTCCAAAATTTTTGTTCAGAGGTAAGCTCCCTAGTTTCAATGAACAAATCATTGAGGCAACAATCACTTAAGGATCATTGGGAGCCAAATTCCCACTCTTGGGAGTTGGTTTTGGCAAGGGATTCCTTGATAGTCTCGACACTTTCTCAAGAATGCACGAGCTCACTCAAAATTCCATTGGTATGTCAGTCGTCATTGTCGGGCAATCCATACCCTAATCCAGGATACTTTGGTACTTTGAAAGATTTTATGGGCTCTCTTCGTCCAGTTTTATTTCTACCTAGGCCACTAGTTCCATCGTAGCCCTTAGCCTTCATCATGTCATATCCCTTGCCATATTTCTTAACTGGTAATGGGGGTAGGTCTGCCATTTCTTTATAGGGTCATCCTATAATATCAAAAATGTCTTCATTGTTCATGTCTCCCCATTTGATAAAAACCATTTTTGGTGGAAATTTGGAAATTTCATTGGGTTCCATTCTAAAACATGGTCTACCATAGATCTTTGGTGACTTGGGTATTGTCATGATGCTATAAGTCGTATGCAGTTTGAGTTCTCCACAACCTAGGTCCTAGATCTTGACAGTGGGCTCAAACTTAGGAAGTGTGGAAGATGGTGGCATAGTGGAAGATGTGGATGGAGTGGACATGGATGATGATGCGAGTGTGGATGAGTCAATGTACTTGGATGCAAAAGAGCTAGGAGCTTCTCGGTTGATGGGCACTCAATTTTTAGAAAACCCCTTAGGTTGGTACAATATTGAAAGGGGTTGGGGTCTCCATATATGGCAATTTTTGTGCCGTCAAATGGGAATTTCAAGCATTGGTGATGTGTGGAGGGTACTACGTTTAAGGCATGAATCCATGGGTGACCAAGCAAGATGTTGTAAGGTAATTCTAGATCTAGAACTTGGCAAGTTGTATCCACAATGATTGGTCCCACTCTAATAGGAAGAGAAATAATACCTCTAGAAGAACATTCCTCGTCATCATATGCTTTTATGACTATGCTCTTTGTAGGGTCTATGCATGTATCAGAAAATCCTAGAACCTTAACTAGTTTTAAGGAGCATATGTTCAATCCTGCTCTGCCATCTACTAAAACTCCTTTGACCTTATGCTTATGGATGAAAGTTTCAATATGTAGTGCATCATTATGGTTGGTCTTAGGTGACGAAAAATCCTGATAAGAAAAGGTGACGTGGCGAGGTGTAGTGGGGTATCCCACCATGGTCTCAAATTGGTTGACATCAATATCCTTAGGGACAGATGACTCTTGCAGGGTTTTAGCCAATATAGCCTTATGCATGGGAGAAATGCAAAGCAACTCAAGTATGGAAATCTGCGTAGGGGTTTTTCCTAATTGATCGATAAGGTTAAACTGAATCTTGGGTTGCCACTGCTTTACGAATGAGCCAAGTTGCAGTTGTTTAGGAGATGGACTAGGTATGGTGATCTTAGGTTTCCTAGCAAGAGGCAGACCAGCTATGGTGATCTTGCCACTTCAAGTAGTGGCATTGCATTGAGGTTCTCTTTTGAATGTGATGGTATTGACACACTCATTATTAGTTCGAATATTGTTTATAGGAGGTCCACTAGAATAGTCATACTTGGCATGGGTGTAATTGGCTTGATTATTATTTATCTTAGGACCTAACGTGAAAGCGTTATTAGAGCCATGGTATTGCAATGGGTTCTTATGAATGGTATGGTCGAAATTTGATGGAAATTTGACCCACCCAATTCAATTACTCGACTTTCAATAAAGTCTTGCACAATATTTCAGAGTTGTCAACAGGATGATGTCTTATGTCCTTTAGCCCAATGGTACTCAGAGAAAGAATTATCATCCCACCATGATGGTTTAAACTACCTTGGGTCATATGTTTTAGGTTCTTCAAGTGTGATGAGACCATTTTGGAGGAGTTTCTTAAGGACATCCTCAATTTGTTCTCCCAATGTTGAGTATGTTCGTCTTTTTGGGAATTGTCTTGTTTGACAAAATTGTCCTTGATTTTGATTGTTTAGACCATTTTGGTTGTTTGGAGTGACATTGGTAGGGGGTGTCGGTATTGTCATTGGTTTGTTTTGCATTTGAACCCCTTTGAGAGCTAGTACAGGACCCATAGTTTTGATAGCCTTTGCATCGACAACACTATCATTGGTAACGTGTTTGTTTTTGACCCAATACTTGTTTTTGTCAACAAGAGGATTTACAGTTGTGTTTTTAGGACCATATTTTAGCTCTCCTTTTGCAATAAGAGCTTTCTCAATGTAGAAACCCTTTTCGACTAGGTCTGTGAAGGTTGTGCAACAATGCACTTGTAATCCATATTTTAAGGGGCCTAAAAGTGTTTGAACGAACATGTCAACCTTTTCCTTTTCAAGTATGTTGATGTGACAACAACTAGCTAGACTTCTCCATTTTTGGAAGAATGGGATGAACGTTTTACCAGCATCCTCTTGCATGAGACTGCATAAGATAGTAATAGAGGTTTCCATGTCAATGTTGTATGAATAATTTTTTATGAATTTTCATTTAAGTTCATCCCATGTAACTTGGATATCCTTTTGAGTGGAGAACCATTCAAGGGCAGGATATGCAATAATTTTAGAAAAGAGTCTCATCAAGCATGTTGGTTCATATGCGATGTCCATACAGTTGGTTGCAAATTCTCTAACATGTTCGAAATGATTTGTCTTTCCTTTGTATTTGGTAAAATTTGGTGACACATATCCTGGGGGAAATGGTGGCATGTATAAGCTCATGTCAAAGGGATATATAGATAAATCATATGACATTTCTAATTTCTTGCCGGATATTTTTATTTTTTCTATAGTCTTCTCTAGACTTGTCAGCTTTGCTTGCAAGGTATCAATTATAGGGTCATTTGTGGCCCCATACATTGGATTGATTGGTACACCATAGGTCCCCATTTGTTGTGAGTGGATGTTGGTGTGTTGTTGAGGAATGTGCTGTTGTGACATGTATAATGTGTTCTTCTTTTCCTATTGTTGGTATTGAAAGTTTGGATTAGGAATATTTTGGTGGGTATGAATATGGGATGAGTATGTTGGAATGTGACCCCTAGCCATTTGGGTCAATGTTTGGGGAATATGGTGACCATGAATATTTTGATGTGTGAATGATGCCATAGGTTTTTCGTTTTGATTTCCTTGTCCAAATTGTTGGGTTTGTACAAGGGGAATGTTCATATTTTGTCCTTGGGAGGTGATTGCATTAAGTTGTGTTGGTGTGTTAACATTATGTAGTGGTCTTTGAATAAATATACATTGTTTACTTCCTCCCAAAGAATTATGTGAGATACCAATGAGAGGATTTGATGAAGATGCACTCATGGTACTAGATGTAGTTGTCAACGAAGGATTTGTATGGCTTGATGATGTCCCCATGGAATTTACCCTAGTGGTAAAGAGAGGATTGGAATAACTTGCCCACATTGCCGAGGACCCAAAGGTGGCTCCAGTCGATTGTGATGATATTGTGGATATTGTGGGTAATGTGATGGATTGTGTTCCTCCAATGGATGTAGCATTGATTGAATTGGAGTTTTTTGGAATGTTGGAGATATCACTCATGGTAGTTGTGAAATTTTGTGAGGTAGCATCAAAAAAGGTATTTCTTGTGGTGTTTGGAGGTTGACCACTATTGGACATGTTATGGTTAGGAGATGCCAATCTCAACATGTTAATGTCGAACCCATGGGGTAATTTAGCTCCTTGAGTTAAAAATATGGACAAATATTTGTCTCTGTCATATAAGACCATTTTTTCTACAAAGTAGGCCGCTTCTAGATCTTGTGCTGCTACTTGTAGATTTTCCTCAAGTATTTTTCCATATTCATCCTCATGTAAGAATGGTTCAAAGGGACGTTTGATGAGGATCATATGGTGATGAGGGGTTGAGTATTTGTGTCACTAAATGGGTCGTCAAAAGTCCAATTTGGGTCATAAGTTTGATTGGTGACATTGGAATTGGAGTCTTGTCCAAAGTTTTCAATTTGTTGGTTCTTTCTTTGGAGTCTAGTTTCCACCATAAAAGGAAATTTCTCAAATGAGAGTGAGTGATGAGAATGACAACTAAATGCAAGGATGATGCTAGCCAATGTTTTTGGATTTTGTGATAAAAGGATGAAAATGCAAGACTATGTTTTTGGATTTTTGATAATAAGGGATGACAATGTGACAATGTTGTCTAAAGGAAATGACGAATGTAAAATGAAGACTAGAATGACAAGTTATGAAACTATTTTTTTTTTTGTATTTTAGAATAAAAGATGACAATGTAAGGTGATAATGACATTTTCCTAAGGAAATGACGAAGGAAAGGTGCCAAGGTTGTCAAGGTCAAAGTGCCAAATGATGACTAAGATGATAATGTTGACTAAGGACTAAAATGATTAATGCATTTAAGTGTAGGTTCAAAATGAGGACTAGAGATGGACAATGCAGAGTCTATGTTTAAAAAAAGGACTAAGTTTGGACAATATATGAAGAAAAGGTTTTGCTTAACCACTCAATGCTTGACTTATGTTTCAACTTTGGTTATCAAAAATACTTGCTAAGGGGACTAAATGGCGAGTGAGCCTTCCTAACTAGACTACTGAGTTGGAGGTTCCCAAAAAAAGGATAATGACTATCCCAAGATAACCTAGTTTTGAAATAAATGGTTTTACAAAGTGCAACGAGTTGGCCTAATCCAAAGTTTTCCAAGATGAAGCCTAAGGACAAGTTTTTGCTAGAATTGACGATTATGATGCCTAGGGAATGCAACTAAAAAAATTTGGAAAGTTATCCCTATGGAAGAGATGCAAGCTAGTGAATGCAAATGATTGGAATTTTTAGCAATTTCAGTTTTGGTTTTTGACAGAGACTTTGTGAAAAAGATGTTTTTAAACAGGGTAAAGTGTCTAGACTCAGATTCTGGTATGGGACAATGTTTGTTTTTCTGTTAGGTGATTGCATCATTACAGGTAACAAATGCATTGTAGTGATCAAATGCGGCTCTAGAAATGGAAAATGTGGTTCGGTGTTGCAAATGTGGCTTTACAAATGTCAAATGTAATTTAGTTTGGCAAATGTGGCTTTACAAATGGTGAAAGTGTCTCAAGATATGAAAATGCAGTGTTTGGATGAGCAAATGCATTTGAATAGAACACATGCATTACAAAATCTAGAAAATGTGGTGTGATAGAGCGATTGCAATTTAAAAAATCCGTTACAAAATGTGAAAAGTGAAATTTCTGATGTTTGTGGTCAAAAACCCAAATTGTTTAAAGTTTGACAGTTTGTTTCCAAATGTTTGAGTGTTGTTTGTTTCATTTCAATAACTAGAAAAAACTTGACAAGCACAATATTTTGTACATAATCAAACACAAAAGAGAACAATACAATCCTATGGTTAAGCTAGGACAATATTTTCTAGATTCCACGTGGGTTTCCCCAGCCGCATATCAGTGGCATGTGAATTCAGAAGCTTGGCTATGCGGGCTCCCCCTTACAGTGTACTCTCTTCTTAGGCCAACCAAGCTTCCAACCCCCATGAAACTCCCATGGCAGATTGATCACAAACTGCGAATATGTGGATGCCTTCACACCGACCGGTGTTGCACTAGCAAATAGAATGTTTTTGGCTACTAAACAATGGTGTTTAATTTAGGACCCCCATTCAAGTGGCCATACATGGGGTACAAGATTAAGCTCCATTTAGGAGGTACTCCAGCCTGAAGAGGTTAAGCTCAATAGGGTTTTGGGGAGTACTACTTGGTTCGTATGACACATCCACACTCGTAATATTAGGTTTTTCCTTAAGATTCACATTTATATACCGGTCGGGGGTAGCTTGGCTTTAGCTCCGTTTCCAGTTTGAGTCACCCAGAGGTGATGAAATCCCTTGGCAGGCCCAATTTCTAGAGGCAATAATCATTTCTCTTACACCCAGGATTTCATGACTATGCAAGGGGAGAGGATACTTTAGTTATTGCATCAAGGTTACACAGGGACAAAGTGGGTCTAGCTTTCTGATCACCTAGTTTGTATAGGGTGAGAGTATATTCACCTACCACTTTCAACCACAATCAGACATAATTGAAAACATGATTATTTTAAATGCACCAAAATAAATTTTTTCTATTCTAAAAATCACAGACACAATGTTTTTGGAATGAATCTTGGAAACCTGAACCTACAAAAGCACAAGTTAGGAGTTTTATCAACTAGTCTTGGACCCACGAGATGTAACCACGACACAATGCAAGCAAAGACTAATAACACAAACAAACCCTATGCTAGGCAGAATGCAGAAGAAAACCATAATGTAAAACAACCAATAGTAGAAAACATAAAACCTGAATGCAAATTTTTTTTAAAGAAATTTTACAAAGAAAATACGTCATAGCAGAGTGATTGCGCCATAGTCCTGCATACTGGTTTAACAGGAAAATGCATCTATGTAATCTTCAAATGTGGCTCTGTATGTCAAATGCGGCTTTCCTGACTGCAGTTGTGGTTCATCAGAGTGAATGTGGAAGTTATTCTATCTAATGTGTCATGACACAGTGTATGCAGCTCAAAAAATAGTGATTGTGTCATTTCGTACCTGTACCTGCAAAAAAAAACAAAAAACAAAAAACCATACAGAAAACAGAAAAATAAAATGCGTCGGGTTCACCAATGTATCAATGGGTATTTTTCTAATAGGTTAGATGGTTAAATTATAACATAAAACCCAATGAAGCTATGAAATACAAAGAAAGCTTAAACAAGAAGGATTATACCAGTTATTCCTCGAAGCTTCCATGATTCACCTCCATAGCACCTTCTAGCTTGCAATGATCGTATGATTATTGCCCTCAGATTTGTATGTGTGTGAGCAATGACTATGACAAAGCCCTATGCAAGTTTTGAAGGATTTGAATGAAAAAATAAAGACTATGACAAATGACTATGCCTATGACAAGTAATCAAATTGAATTAAACAAGCTAAGTGCTAAATAAATTATAAGCATGAATGCCTATAATAACAAAGTGGTGGTCCCAAAATATGAGAAAAATTGGAATTTTATAGAAAACACAATTTTGGATGGATGGGCGAGATTAAAAGTTGAAAAAGCCTAAAATCAATGGATGGGATTTCAGTGAGAATCCTTAATTAAGGTTAGGGGAAAATCATTAAGTGAGTGGTCAAGATGTCATTTGAGAAAATCAAATCAGCGGTCAAGAATAAATGTGAGAATTAGTCAAAAAGATAAATATTTCAAAAATCAGGAAGATAAAGACTGCTTGATTTGTAAGATTCCAAAAATCAAGAAGATAAAGATTGCACAAAAAAGCAGATTTAGAAAATCAAGAATTTGCTCAATTACTTGATTTTTGGAAGAAGATTAACATTTTGAATTAAATTAATTCAAAATATGGATTTTGTCTGATAGTAAATAATCGATTTTTAGATTATTTACTAAAATGAAGTGACAGTTAATAATGTGGGATCATTTTAAATAATTAATTTATTTAAAATGAGAGAAATGTTAAATTAGGCAATTAAATAAGTAAAGATAATTATTTAATTTAGAGGATTATGACTGATAATTAAATAAATTAATAAATCTATTTAATTATGAGAGTGAGTGACATATTAAATAAATAAATAAATAAAATTCATTTATTTAATAATCATGAAGACATAAGGAATTAAATAAATTAAGAAATTTATTTAATTGTAAAAAGATAATAGACCATTAGTGACGTATAAAATAAATAAATAAAATTTATTTATTTAATAATCATGAAGAATAAAAGAGATATGAATTAATTAAAAAATTATAAATTATTTAATTAATAGTCGAATGTGGACGGACATAATTAAAATGTCATAATTATGCTAGGATGAAAGTGGTAAAATAGAGCTTGCAAGCCTAGGTCATTTTTAAGTTTCTATAGTAGACATATATTGCACACCAAACTCTCGACTAACTGTGGGATCATATGTACATGCCAACCCATAAACCTAACAAGAATAGGGTGGAATCCTACCCCTCAAACTCTCCCCTAGATGGCATTGTACTATAGGACTAACACGTTGGATGATACTTTAGGTCAGAGAAATGATAGACTATAGAGTGTCCACCTCAACACTCTCCTTCATGATGGAAGGGATAGTAATGCGCTCATATGTTGGCCTAGCAAGTGCTCATCTCCCTTGCTACTGAGGATTGAAACATGCACCTAGTCTATTCTGTGTTGACCCTCCACCTCTCCCCTACAAGTCCCTCATATCAAAATAGTTGGGAATTTTGTTGAGGATGAACACATAGTAGAGTTTCCTCAAGAAATATTGTGGGACCTCATTATTGTTGCATGGTGGATGGTCTTTGACCATCCACCACCTATCCCAAAAATTGTTCCTAATCCCTTGGTGGTTGCACCAATGGATATGAAACATCTTTCTATTAAGGTCAAGAGTTTCATTTTTGTGTGGGTTAGTGAATAATGAGCACAAATCATATATATATATATATATTTCAACTTTTAATTCTTTATATGATAATTTATCTGCATAAAAATTCCTACACCCTTGCCTCTTATCCGCCCAACCATTTAATTGTTTGCTAATTGCGTCTACATGTGTTAACATGGCTTGAAGTGAATTTGCAAGTGTGCTTCTTTCCAAGGTTGAACTTACATGATCATTCAACCTCGCAATTAACTCCTCAATCTTTTTTTGTTGTTTTCTATTTCCCCCTTTAAATTTTGTTGAGTACTAGAAGGATGTTGAGGAATTGTTAGAGGATTTTGTTGCTGTGGTTTTTGAGGATTTTGTTCATGTGCTTGTTCATAAGAAGGAGAAGGATTTTGAGGAGAATTTTGAGGTTGATTATCATCTCCTACAAATTAAAGAAAGGAACATAAAAAACAACCTAAATTTACCTATTTAACAACAAATTCACAAAAAATAGAATAATGCTTACTTATTTGACCTCCCCGTCGACATGACGACAACTTGGTGACGAAATTGCAAATATTCGATGAAGAAATTGCAAGTTTTTATGCTTCCAAAATATAAGCACATAATAGCAAGGTTTGTTGGTCATGGACAAGAAAATATGACAATGAAAATGAAATGAAATATTTTTTGTTTTTTCAATAAGCTATAATGTGCTCGTGTTATAACACAAGTGTGTTATAACATGCTCACATTATAAGGTGAGCTTGCTATAAGCTCAATGTGATCAAGCCTTAGGCTTGGTCACACCAAGCCATAATGCGAGCATGTTATAATGTGCTCATATTATAAAACACTCACATTATAACACACTCACATTATAACATGCTCACATTATAACGTGCTCGCATTATAGCCTTTCAATTTTCTTAAAAACTTTTGGCCACTTCTTGGCCCCCCAACTTTTTGAACCCACCCATTAAATTTAAAATAAGGCATATATTATATTGGTGGAAAGCAAAAAAAATTCTCAATAAACCTTTCGATTTCATGAAATTTGGATAAAAAAAGTTGGCATCCACTTTTTCATCGTATTGACACTATTTGGAGCCCCGTGATCTTGCACTCACCCCCGTAAAAGATGCCAAATATTTGTCAATTCCTTTAGAAATGTATGATGAATAATCAAAATCTCTATTTAGGTCAATGTGCTAGATGTCAATAGAAATCATCATCAGGGGTGTATGCAAGAAGTTGAGTCCACTTTTTGGCCAAAAAGTGGAAGTTTTTTCTATGATTTTCAGAATTTGTGACATTTTCCCTTAAAATTGGCACTTAGAGATGGAATATTAAAGAAATTCACTAATCATAAAATGTAGTACTTGGAGTCTAGTTTCCAAATATGTAATTTATTTCAATACCTAGATGATAAAAATTGGTTTTTAATAGGTGTTTCTAAAAACCACTGCTTAAAAGTCACTTGTTTTGTACCATACCATGCATGTACATACATCATTCATATTTTGACTTAAATAATCATATTTTTCTAAATAATTTTGGGAAAAGATTTGTAACTCATTGAAGCACGTTTTCAATATATTTTTTTAATTTTTTATTGGCCATATTTATTGTTTTGAAAAATCGTCATGGATGTCACACATAAGATGACCTAAACTTATCATTTTTTATTTTTTTTTCAAATTGAAAAGAATTGTGAAAAGAAGATTTTGGTACAATTTATTTTACAAAAGAAATATTTTAATAAAAAGTTATTAAAATACTAAAAAAACTAGATATTTCAATTTTATGGACTAGTTTCATCAAAAATTAATTGAAAAATAGAAAAAATAATCTAATTGTAAAAAATATATATATTTGGAATTTAAAATTGTCTCATCTATAATGGGTTTTATTTTCATCAAAAAATTCTTCAAAATAGGTCTTCAAACATATGTCCAAAGTCACTATTCCTATGACATTGCCATGACCTTCAAGTTGTAGGTCAAACCAAGTCCCAAGCTTAGGTTTGGGTCCCCAAGCCATTTCCTGAACCGAAAAGAAAGCCAAAAACCTAACCAAAAATTCATATTTTTTAAAATGGGATCCCATTCTAAAATGAGATCTGTTCTAAAATGGGATCCTGTTTCATAAAAGAAATAATTTTTTATGCTTTTACGAAATGGGATCTCATTTTGTAAAACAAGATCCTGTTTTGAAAATTTTCCAAAATAGAAATTTTTAAAAATAGGGTCCTGTTTTTAAAAAAAATGGGATCCCATTTAGGCTCAGGACCCCTCTCCCAAACGAGATCTCATTTATTAATAAATGGGATCCTGTTTTCTTGAAGCCGATTTCAAGTTTTTGTCTAAGGAAAAAAATTCCACATCTCATGGAATCATCTTCTTGCATTTAGCCTCAAATGGATTAGCATTTGAAGATTGTAATCAATTTCAAATACTTGACATAAAGCATATAATATGTCATTAAGAAGTATTCTTCAAAGATATCTACATTAAAAGGTTTCAATTCATCCTTTGCAAATGTGTTAATTTTAGTAAGGCTTCTCCTCCTCTTATGGTGTGGAAACCACCTAACTATATAGTTAAATCTGTCCCTTATATATTCTTTACTCAGCTCATCAAAATTTATTTGAATATTTCTAAGCAATTGAGGTTGTAAACCTCGTAAATCATATCTCTAGTCAAAACCATTAAAGGCCATGGAAACAAAAAAATTATCCCTTTTCCTTTGGGAATGATTAATGTTAAAATGAACTTAATGTCACCTTGATCTAGTGTTGTGATGTGTTTTACACATTCACATTAGGTTTTGGGCCCTTCTTAAGCTAAATAAACCTAACTTTTCCTTGATTTAGTGTTGTAAAGTGTATTCATTTACACCTTCACATTAAATTTAGGACCCTTGTATACTAAATGGACCTAATGTTTCCTTGATCTAGTGTTGTAATGTGTTTTACACATTCACATTGGATTTAGAGCCCTTTTAAGCTAAATAGACCTAATTTTTCCTTAATTTAATGTTGTAAAGTGTATATATTTATACTTTCACATTGAGTTTTGGGCACTTTTTCATTTATGATCTTTATATCATCATTAATAGGCTGCCAAGACCCTATATTATACATCCCAAGGCTTATTTCAATCAAAATCCTGACAAGATCAAGAAATATACTTAATTTCTCAACTCCTCGACATTTCCTCCATCTAAAAAAGGCCTGGTGGGACGCATACACCACCTTTGGCATATGAGTCCCATATAGATGGGACCTATACACCACAAGTGGCATATGAGTCCCATTTGGCCCCTTTTTAGAGTTTTGAGTCAAAAATTAGGGTTTCAAGTTCAAATTTCATGAATGTCGACTTCTGGGATCTAATAAATGGTAAATTAGATGGATTGCATATATGAAAAAGGTTACAAATCATTATTTCACCTAAGAATTCATGATATCAACCTAAGCTATCAAGAGTTAACCTTTCCAAGACTTTGCAAGAGCATTAAGAGAGTTTACAAGAGCATTTTTAGGCATTCAAGGAAAAAATTCCTTACCATTTGTTGCAGCAATTCAAGATCCATCATCATGTCAAGATCATAAGGCATCAAGCATGTTGTTGAGCTAGTGTTGTGATGTAGAATTTTAGATCCATTTGCAAGAATTGTTTCATATCCAATTCAAGATCAAGATCTACATTCTACATGGTTACTTCATGTTAGATTATTGATTTACATCTCATGACATCATTCATATATATCATCGTTCATGTTTCATATTGTTGAATAGGAAAACTGTGTAATGCCCCACCACGAAACCCCAAAGGACAACACAACTAACTAAGATTTATGACAAAAAAATTTAAAAAGTGAGTCAATGTATGGATCATACTAACAATAACATAGAATGTAACCTACATTTACATTTGCACTAACTATGTCGTTTAGGGTATCATGACTGCATTACGAACATATTGATTAACCAACCTAGACATACATCATAAAATAACTAATAACAAGAGTTCATTAGCATCTTCTACATTAAATAATTAGATATACATATTTCCACAGATACAACACCATTCAAGAGCATAGAATACGAACCAATGAATACATATACAACTTCCCCATATATGGGGTAGATTATTACATTGTTTACAAGATTACATCAAAGCTTCCCTTATAACAACAGAAAGGATACATAAAATGCATGATAAGCTATAATTGAAATGATTACATTACATAACATCAACACTATCTCATGTCTACTACAAGATCTGGAATCTCTACAAAGGTACAACATCCATGCTCACGAATATCAACTGGGAACCCAATGGAGTGCATGACATGTTCCACCCAGCCATATGGAACCCTAAGGTCCACCCTCTTGTGCTAGGAGATAACGATAAGGTCCCACCACCAAAGTAGACAACAATAAAATAGCATGATATAAAAGGGATAACATGAATCCAACATATAAATACCACAAACAACTCATAACAATGACACCACTTCCAGAGGTACACAAACAATAGAGGGAAAAAAACTACTTGGGAATGCTAGGTTGCTATAGGGAGGAGTGTCATCACATAACTTGCTATGGGTTACCCTAGCGAACCTTCCTAGGCTACCAGACCCCCATCCTGGGTTACCCTAGCCACCTCTACTAGTCATTGGACCCCCATACAAACTCATGCGGGATCAACTTACCTTCCAAGAGGTCAAAGTAGTTGATCTTTCCATTCAAGGCCTTCTCACTCATCTCAAGCCTAAACAAGCAATTGAGTCATGAGTGAGGTGTTATCTTGATTAATGTGAACTACCCAACCCCCTAATTTATTTTAGGTTATCACTGATTAAAGAAACTCTCAATGAGTTACCCTAGCACCACTTTGTGTGACAAACCCCCATAGAGAGCCTCTCCCCCTACTAACAATTAGAAGACCCAAAAATATCCAACCAGGTAAAGCAATTTGCACAAAATCACAAATCACATGCATGTACACATAAAGTGAGGCTTGAACCCTCTTTCTCACAAATCTCAACCATAATGATGACTAAGCAGTGCATGGCTTAAACCTTCAATAACAAAATTCAAGTATAAAATCAACCACATTTAAAATGAAAAAATAAATACATGAAATCAAAACTCAAGCCATTTTCCCCAAGCCTCTTGAAGACTTCCTTAACCATTTGACACAAAAAACTCCCTCCATGAAACAATAACAAAAATCAACTCAATACAAAATCAACTGCAAAAATCAAAATCTTCTTAAATTCCATAACTCACATACATACTTCATCAAAAGGGAACAATCAAACATTGCAACCTTGAAATCCACTATTTAAATCTAACTCACAACAAACAAGCAATCATGAACTCCACAAATCAAAACCATAGATAAAAACATTACTTCCATTCTGAATAATAATCAGATTCACCCAAATTCCACTAATCAACACATTACTTGATATAGCACTCAATTCAACAGTACAACCAATAATTTAAAAAAATGAGTTAATCAATCATAATGGATACTCATATAGTCAATACTAAGAATAATAACCCATTAAGTAACATTCTTACTTTCTCACTAACATACCTTAGCTATTAACCCTAATATATTTGATTGCATCTCATAATATAAAATTAAAAATAACCAATTCCTAAGCAATTAGACTCTCTTGGAAAATTAGTAAAACTTTAAATTAAAAAAGAAAAGATAATCATTGTTTATTAGTGCAAACTATACTAATTAAATTAGTTTAGAATAATTTACTTCCCTAAGTAGGCGGATTTCATGATAATGCAAAATACTCTATTACATACATAGATACATGAGCACACAAACACAAAATTGAGTTTCAACATAGAAGAAACACTCTAGTCTGCAATGTTATCATTACCAATATAAATATATATATATATATATATATATATATATATATATATATATATATATATATACTGACTGTTGCCTTTTATTTAAAGAACATAATATCACACAAAGGTAAACACATACAACGATTCATGAACATATACCTATATACACTTATAAATATATTTTAACTGCATGTTGCTCCACTATATGAGAATCGGGTAATAATGTAATAACACATATATTTGTACATATAAGTAAATAACCAAATTCCAATTTAAATTATTTTCATCACATTAGGCATATGAAAATCTATCGAATGGGACACACTACATAGTTTATACATAAACAAGGCTGAAGATGCAAATCGCAGCCTACAGTTCATAAGACAAAGTCACCAAATAACTTCGATATGCACAAAATTGAATACTAAGCAAAATCATATCCATTGAATGGTAAGTAATTGATTGCCAAGTAAATATTGAACGGACATTAAAGGACATCTCACAAGATACAATTTTTGGCCAAACCTAATGAAATGTGAAGGTCACCAAAGCACAAGTGATATGTCGAAGGAAAGCAGAGAGAGAAGGTGCATAATGAGATTCATTGAATAGGCCTTAGAAACTTTAAAGCAAATGAAAATCGATGCCGAGCACAAAGGCTTTAACCTGAATACATATTGTATCCCAAGAAATGATTTTGGAGCTAAATTCACAAGCGCGACACAATTTCAGGCAAATGCAACAAGGTAATGAAAGGGTTTAAAAGAAGGTAAAGCGAGAAGCAAGTTGTTGTGTGTCAAGAATTGGACAGGAGGAGATTGAGCAGAACGTTATGTTGATGTTAAAGTTGTGAAAACTTCATTATTATATTCTCGAGTTTGGATCTAATTTCTTGAACATCGAACATATCATCTACTTTCTTCTTTCTTTTCCCAGTAGGAGTGACTGAAATCATTGAGGCACCAAAATCATTGTTTAACAAGGATGAATGAAAGAGTGAAAATAGTAGAGACATCGCCACCATTCTTCAAGTAAGGCACGAGCACCCATTTGTCATACCACCATGCCATCATTCTATAGGTCGATCTTGTTGGATTCAACCAAGTATCCGATTAACAAGAATAGATAAATTGATCTAAATTTAACAGTATGAAATGATTGGGGATCGTTCTTAATAAAAGGATGACGAGATTAAGAAGAGACGCTAATGCAATAGAGGGTGGTATCGGCTTTAGCAAGTTGAAAGCTATGTAAAATTTTTTTAGTGGATAACTATAATTTGATGGAAAGAGCACTCTCCACAGATATTTTAACATGGTCTGAATGGAAATAAAATTTATGCCTAGCTTCTTCACTTCCAATTATAATTAATTCTCTAGACAGTATTGTGTTTACGGAAGGATAAAATACAATTATACCCAACAAGAAGATAAATAAAACCCTAACGGATTAGAGTGATAAGATAAAAATTATGGTGGTAACAATCAACCCCATCAATAATTCAAGTCACCGTATAAATTATCTTAAGAACAAAAATGATGAGCTTAGAATAGTGGAACAATGTTATCTACCAAAAGTCTAAAAACTTCAGACATAGAATGGAATGAGCAAAAGCCGACACAAGACAAGGAATAGGAATACACAAAAGCTATTTCGAGTTTAGTCAAATGCATAAATTAGGATACCGCGTCAAAGATCCCTATTCAAAATTACTCCACTATAAATCATCTGATATGGAAGATAGAATCGATGCTTATTATATCAGTCAAAAATTGAACACAATCAATCTGGAAGGGACTCACATATAGCATTTATCTTATCAGATGAAAATAGCATTCTAAAAGAAAGCTGCCACAGAAGGAAGATCGCGCTAAAGAGGCTTGGTGTTACCAGAGGCTTAATGCAAATGCCAATTCATCATTTCTACTGTGCTTACAGTATTAGTTACTTAGTATCAATGCATGCAGAAATCTATTGTTTCTGTGAGTGAATGGAGATACAGCGAAGGTGATCTTGAACAAAATTGTCTCAGACACATTATCTATTTTCAATAAGAACGATAAAATTACCTTTAATCGTGATTTCTAGTGAATACCTCTGCCTTGGGACACAAGCAAGTCACTGCTCCCCGTCGTGTCACAACATGCACTTTTGGACTTGCTTTATCATAGCCGAGCAGTTTAAAGCCCGCATGATTTGCACCTTGCTCCTCCCTATGGTATGGCTCTATCTTCACCATTTAAACAACTGTAGATGAACTTACACCACCTCCCTTGCAGTAATGAACAACATGGGGTGAACCCTGAAAAGATCAGATTGCATCTTGTGCCTCTCCTATAGAGATGCTTTCGCAATCATAAAATAAAACATTCCAGAATCGGGGAAACAAGAATGAAATTTCTAAAATTGAATGATGTCTCCTTCAGCATGGATTCTCAATTAAATTGGATGCAAATCCAGTGACGACCCGAGCATCTTCCCTATTTCTCGGATAAAGCACAAAAAGGATAGAATTACTTTGTCTCTAAGATCCCCAAAACAAGAAGTTTCCTCTTCCACAAACTGTTCAAATTGTGCATGTGCTCCATTAAAGTTCCTTTCCATCTTTTTAATTATTTTTACTATTTATCATTATCACATCCCATTTTAATATTTTATTTTATAATAATTCATCACACTTTTCAATTTATTTTATTTCATTTATTATTATTTGCACTTTTAGATTTATTATCAACAACATATTTATATCTATTTATTAAATATTTTTATTTAATAATTTAATTCAATGAATCAATTAACCAAGAATGACATTAATAAAACAACTTAAACTACACAACTGAAAACAACATTAATCTAACATCAGAAAAGGGTGAATCATGGAGGGGAACTACAAACTAAGAAGGGGGGGGGGGGAATCAATTGTCATAGATTTTAATCTTCAATTCAATTACCAAAACTAATACTTAAACTGCTTAAATGATTATTCATCAAATGCCAATGCATAAATTCAAATCCAACGCATAAACACAATAACACTAGATTTACTTTGAAAACCCAATGAGGGAAAAACAATAGTGAGGATTAACTCGCATTATACATAATATCAAAACTGATTACAAAAGGCTCACTTCCTATGATAAGGACTCACTGTCCAATAGGGCTACAACTTAGAGGGCTCACTGCCACAGAGATACAAAGAAGACAAAGAAGACTTGATATAAAGAGACTACAATCTTAATGCAACAAAGAATTTCACCACAACCACTTAATCAACTTGCATGAATGATAGAGTTTGCCTTCTGCTCACTGCATTTGAAAACTCAGCATTAAGCTTCACATTGATCTACCACACACATAACTCACACACATTTTCTAAATAGCATCAAAGTCACATCTTCTCTCTCACTTATCTTCCTTCTTTTCTTTGTATATTTTTCATTACTAGCTTATCCCATATTTATACTATCTCCAACCTTGAAAAAGATACAAATTCATCCATCCAACTTCAAATTGAAATTAGGTTAGCGCCAAAATATCCTAAGGTGGAATTACAATGAGAGTGACCTAAACACACACTGCATCGAGACCAAAAATGGATCCAACATGCTTCATTAACTTTGAAGATAGTGCTTAACACATGGCCGACCAAACCAGTGTAAAACACATGGAACAAAATTAAGCTTGAAACTTCCAGAAACCAAAAATATCTTCAATGCAATTAGAACATCTTAACTATAGAACACAAGTCAAAAGACTTAATCAAAGAGAAATCCAGACCAACAACTTTTCTCCCAAACCTTAGTCAGAACATTGAAAAACATAGTTCACAATTGGTGAACACAACTCAAACTTCACAATGAACCAATAGCTAAAAATTTGGATATAGCAACCTTCAACAACCACAACCAACATATCTGGACCACCTAGACATAGGGACAAGTACCAGAGCAAGAACTAAATACAATTCTCTCAATATCCTCAACATATATAGCCAACAACAACTAGTACATAACTAGTTGACCAGTTGACATCAATGACAACACTTTCATTCTTTTTTCCATTCTTGCAACAATCTCCCCCTTTGTCATTGATGGCTACACATGATGTGAAAAACCATCAAAGACACCATACTAGTTCTAAATATACTTCTCAAGATTTTTCATTTTGCTTCACCCCCTCAGAAGATCATCTACCTCATTACTTGTTTTCTCTCCCCCTTTGACATCAATGGAAAGGGAAAAACATATGTTCATTGAATCTTGCTTTGACATGAAAACAAAATACTCACAATGACAACACTTGAAACTACCTGCTCCCCTTAAGAGGTAGCGACCAAAAAATTAGTCCAAAAAGATCCAACCATGAATCCACCAGACTAATGCATCTCCAAATTCATCTTAGTTTATGAAAGGAGGGGCAATAACCTCTAATTTCTCCAGGAGATACTCAAAAGTATCTTTAGGAAGAGCCTTTGTAAATATATCTATAATTTGATCCTTTATCGGAACATACTCAATCTTGACTTCATTCTCCACGACCTTCTCTCTCAAGAAATGATATTTGATAGATATTTCCTTCATTCTCGAGTACATCACATGATTCTTCAAAATGTTGATTTCACTTATATTATCATAGAATATAGAAATGGGATCATCATATGTCACTGTGATATCTTTCAATGTCTATTTCATCTATAGAACTTGTGTACAACAAGATGTAACAACAATATACTCAACTTCAATAGTTGACATTGAAGAGACTGAATCTTGCTTCTTACTCAACCATGCGACCAATCTATAAACAAGAAAGAATGCACCGCCACTTGTACTCTTTCTATCATCTAAACGTCTAGCCCAATCTACATCTGTATATACACTAAGAGTAAATTCAGTATATTTAGGATACCATAATCCATAATCTAGAGTTCCATTCAAATATTTGAATATTCTTTTAACTGTAGCAACATGTGTTCCTTCAGATCTTCTTGAAATCTAGCCACAAGACAAATTGCATACATAATATCTGGTCTAGTAGTAGTCAAATATAGTAGTCCACCAATCATAGATCTATACTTGCTCTGATAAGTCTTAGGTGAATCATCCTCTTTACCCAATTTGCAACCAGTCGCCATAGGAGTACTTACCGGTTTGAAACCATCCATCCCAAACTTCTTCAACATCTCTCTCACATACTTAGACCGTGAAATGAAAATTCCTTTCTTTGTTTGATTATCTATAGCCCAAGAAAGAAATTGATCTCCCCAAACATAGAAATTCCAAATTCTTTCTGCATCTCTTCCACAAACATCTTGCACATTTTTTCATTTCCTCGAAAGATAATGTCATCAACATATACAACTACAATCAAGATTATGTCATTTTCAATCTTAAAGTACAAATTACTATTTGTCATGTCAGTGTTAAATCCTTATTGAATCAAATACTTTTCTAACCTTGCATACCAAGCTCTTGGAGCTTTCTTCAATCTACACACCATATTCGGTTGATCTGTTAACTAAAATCCTTCAGGTTGTTCCATGTAAACTTCTTCTAGCTCACCATTTAGAAATGTTGACTTGACACCCATCTGATAGACTTTGAAATATTTATAAGCAACCAATGCCAAGAACATCCTTATAGCTTCCATTCTTGCTACTGGGGGGAAATTCTCCTAAGAATATATGCCTTCTACTTGTGAGTAACCTTTACACACAAGCCTTGCTTTGTTTTTGATAACTTATCCATTCTCATTCAACTTATTTTTGAATACCCATTTTGATCCAATGATATTTTTGTCTGTCAGTCTTGGGACCGATTCCCAAGTTTGATTCTTCTCAATCCACAAAAGTTCTTCTTTCATTGATTCCTTACAATGTTCATCTTTATAGGCTTTACTTAATTTCTTCGGCTCAATCTCAAAGAATAAACACAAATTTACTTCTACAACAACTTTGCTTCTAGTTAACACACCTTTTGTCTTGTCTCCAATAAACTAATTTTTTGAATGATTCCTCTGTACGTATTTTGGTTCCTATGGGACATCATCAGAGCATCTTCTCTTTCATTCTGTTCATTCAGCTTTTTCTTCTCATCTTTATCCTATTCTCCCACAATTTCTTCTATTCTTGCACAGTCATGTTCATTAGACACATATCCTCCAATATCAATAGAATTCTTCACTATCTCATCAACCTTCACATTTGAGCTCTTTACAATATTTCTTAGTTTTTTATTGAAACATTTGTATGCCTTGCTTTTGGTAGAGTATCCAAGAAATATTCCATCATCATTTCTTGCATCAAACTTTCCCAAAGTTTCTTCATCTTTTCTGAGATAACATTTTCATCCAAATACCTTGAAATATTTAACTGTAGGAATTATTCCATGCCATAGCTCATAGGGAGTATTTGTACTATTTTCTATTGCTTTAACTCAATTGAACACATATACAATAGTATGAATAACTTATTTCTAGTAAACTTCTGGTAATCTGGCTCCAATGATCATTGACCTAGCAACCTCTTGAACTGTTCCATATTTTCTTTCAATGACTCCATTCTGCCAAGCAGTTCTTAGAGAAAATAAATTTTTCTTTATTCCATGCACTTCACAAAACATATTGAACTCATGTGAGGTGAATTCTCCACCTCTGTCAAATATTAAGCATTTTATCTTCAAATTCACTTCATTTTCAACCATGGCTTTGAATTCCTTGAATCTATCTAATGTATCTTATTTCTCTCTAAAAATGTAACCCATGTATATCTAGAATAATCATCAATTAAAAGCATAAAATACCTTTCACCAAGTAGACTTCACACTCTCATAGGACCATAGAGATTTGTATGAACTAAATCTAGTAATCAAGTAGTAGATTATTCTCTTTATCTATAGTGATGTATTGCTTGCTTCCCAAACTGAAAATTCCTGCAAATAGCATTGAAAGGCTTTGTAATTCTCAGAAAATATCTCACAACCTAAAAAACACTAATCCTTACCAAGTTATCAAAATTCATGTGACCCATTCTCCTATTCCATAACCAAGTCTCATTTATCTGAGTCATAAAACATTGTCCATTAGCACCCTTAAGTTGATAAATATTCCCTTTAGATTTCTTTCCTATAGAAATCAATGTTCCAGATCCTTTTTAGATCTCACATTTCTCATCCTTAAACACAAGATTATATCCTTTTCTACACATCTGACCAATGCTCAACTAATTATGCCTTAAACCTTTAACATATAAACATTGTCACTATGATGGTTGCCATCAAAACTTATTGAACCTATCCCACAAATTTTAGCTCTAGTATCATCTCCAAACATAACTAGACCTCCATCATATTTCTGAAGCTTTACAAAATTTCTCTTATCACCAGTCATGTGATGTGAGTAACCACTATCAACTACCCAAAAATTCTTTTCTTGTTTAGCATGTAGGGAAGAGATAATCGTACCTTCACTTTTCTCCTCCTTCTTCGAATGACTTTCTTTTACCTATTTTTCTAAATTAGTAGAATTAGGCTCATCCTTAATCATCAAGAACAAGCATTCATTGTCATTTAGATATTCATATTATGAATCTTCATTTGAAATACTAGCATTCTCATTCACATAGTAAGCTTTGTTAATCTTCTTTCCTTTCTTTTCTTTCTCACATCTTTGTTTATTCCTTTTAGCTCTTTTTGGACACTTTGTAGCGTAATGAACTATTTATCCACAACTAAAGCACTTAAAGGGAAACTTACCTTCATACTTATCAACACCTTTTCTCATTCTTCTTACAAATTTAGCTTCTATTTCATCAAAGTTTTCTTCATCTGGATCTTTAGTTTTTGTAGCTTTAAAAGTAGTCTTTTTTTTTCCTCCATTTCTTAGACCCAGCTTCCTCATCTCATATGATGTGAAAAAACTTTCCAACAGGTCTTTAGTACAAGTATTATAATCTATAGTCTACTCAATAGCACTCACCTTCTCGCTGTAAGCATTAGGAAGAGTTATGAGAATCTTCTTTACAATCCTAGTTTCATCTATAGTAGCACCAAGAGATTGCATTCTAGCCACTACCTCGTCCAATCTCTATACATAAGCTTTGAAATTTTCATCTTCGGACATATGTATAAGATCAAACTATGTTTCTAAATTCTATAATTTTTCCTCTTTAACTCTTTCATCAACATCATGTGCTTTTTCTAAATCATCCTAGATTTCCTTAGTTGTCTTCAAATTTTGAACCTTAATCAACTCGAAATGTACCAAACTATTCTTCAAGCTGAACTTCACCTTATTATTCAATTCATGTACTCTGATTTCTTTAGATGTACTCAGACCATTAGAAGGAGGAGTGTAGGGATTCTTATAAGCTTTCTCTACATTATATCCACAATACTCCAGATATTCTTCCATCAATACTTTCTAGATACCATAATTAGTTCCATTAAACCTTAGATAATCAAAGACCAATTTACTAGCCATCTTGGACCTTCCTCAAGTAGTTGAGCTCTTCACCAAGGAACCAAGCTCTGATACGAATTTTTGAATAGGATAGCTGGGGGAGGGTGAATTAGTTGTCACAAATTTTGATCTTCAATTCAATTACCAAAACTAATCCTTAAACTTCTTATATGATTAATCATCAAATTCCAATGGAGAAACTCTAATCTAATGCATAAACATAATAACACTAGATTTACATGGAAGACCCAATGAGGGAAAAACTATGCTGAGGATTAACTCACACTATAGATAATATCAAAATTGATTAAAAAAGGCTCACTGCTTGAGATAAGGACTCACTATCCAGAAAGGACTCACTGTCCAAGGCTACAACTCAGAGGGCTCATTGCCATAGAGATACAAAGAAGACAAAGAATACTTGTTACAGAGAGACTACATTCCCAATGCAACAAAAGATTCCACCATAATCACTTGATCAACTTGTATGAATGATAGAGTTCTCCTTTTACTCACTGCATCCAAAAAATCAACATTAAGCTTCATGCTAATCTACTACACACACAACTCACACAAACTTTTTGAATAGAATCAAAGTCACATTTTCTCTTTCACTTATCTTCCTTCTTTTCCTTGTGTGTTTTTCATTACTAGTTCATCCTATATTTATACTATCTCCAACCTTGTTAAATATACAAAATCAGCCATAAAACTTCAAATTCAAATTAGGTCAGTGCCAAAACATCCTAGGCTAGAATTAGAATGAGGGAAACTTGAATAAATGCTTCATCGAGACCTAGAATAGATCAAACATTCTTCATTAACTTCAAAGATAGTGCTTAACACATGGTCGGCCAAACTAGTATAAAACACATAGAAAAATTAAGCTCAAAACTTCCAAAAACCAAAAATATCTTCAATGCAATTAGAACATCTTAACTCTAGAACCGCAAGTCAAAAGACTTCATCAAAGAGAAATCTAGACAACCAACTTTTCTCCTAGACCTTGTCTAGAACACAAAAAAACATAGTTCAAAACTGGTGAACACAAATAGAACTTCGTAATGAACCAATAGCAAAAAATATGGATATAGCAACCTTTAGCAACAATGACCAATGTATTTGAACCTCCTAAACATAGGGAAAAGTGTTGAAATACACAAGACAATTGAGGGGGAGTGAATCAGTTGTCACTTATCTCATTCACAAATCTCAAATAATTATTAACTCCACATCCACTTTAATTTGTTATTAAGTATGAGCATGAAGTGCAAATAATAGAAAGCAATATCAACACAAGAAACACCATATTTACATGGAAAACCCAATGAAGGAAAACCCATAGTGAGGATTAACTCACAATATAAGAGTAATTGTAAAACCGTTTACAAAGAAGCTCACTACCCAAGATAGGACTCATTGTCCATATAGGACTCATTTTCAAAATGGGAGGCTCACTACCTACAGATAAAGAAAGATAACAAAAAATCTACCACAACAACTTTCACACATCCACAGTCTTGATTAGAGAATTGAAGACACCATCAACTCGTTGTTTTCAGGAGTCTAATACATTGAAGTTCTCGCTGCCTCAATTCACTTTTGCACACTCTTTCTTCTCACACTTGTTTCTTAAAAACCTTAACACCTTGTCTTATGTTTATACTATCTTCAACCTTAGAAACTTTCTCCAAGGTCAGCTACACACGCTTCATTTTACAAATTCAAATTAGGTTGGCAACTCAACATTCCCACAGTGGAAGAGAATCAGAGTGGACCAAACCAACACTTAACAAAGACACAAAACGTCTTGGATGAATCACACACTTCCTTAATTTATACTTATCCTTTGCATGACGTGTAAACACCAGGTCAACCAAACCTAATGAAAACACCAATGAACTTTAAAGCACATGCTTCTGCAATAAGAGGATAACATGCAGACCACATAACTTTCTTCAGCATACACTGGAACACATATTAGATGTCTTTATATTCATCCATAGCTACAACAAAAAACTTCATACAAAGAACACTTTCCATCAATCCATCCAGACTGTACAGAAACACACAGTAACTCTGAAACTTGTCTTCTAGAGCACAAAACCATGGATTCCTTTGAAAAAACATAGATAATATCATTACAAGCCTTCTTCCAAATCCACAAGACCTGAAAAAAACCAACAAAGGACTGTGGAGCAGATATATTTCTCCCAGTCCATAGACAAAAAAACTCTACTAGACTAGTTCACAAACCGGTGAACTCAACTTTCATTATTCATCAACCCAGAAGCTATAATCTAGGATATAACACCCAAGGATTTCTTTAAACAATATTTTAAATTTGCACAAGCATAGGATCATTGTAAAAGAAATGTGGAGCACACAATGGATCACATTTTGAACACACACACACACACACACACACTTTTGTCTTCACTATTTATTAATTTTCTCAAATGCACCTGGCAACTCATCATATCAACACACCTGCAACACCATAAAGATAGCTCCATGTAATCACAACATCTCAACATTATCTCAATTATACATATGCCACCTACAATCACTTGTTTCATTTCTCTACAACAACCTATACTATGCTAACATCAATGGCAACATTAATGACAACACCACCATACTCATTCATACTTGAAACAACCTCCCCCTTTGTCATTGATGGAAAAACATGACTCTCTTTCCCCCTTTGACATCAATGCAAAATAATTTTATTTTTTTACATAATTCTAATCACTCCCCCTTAGGAGAGCACCCACACATCTCATATTGCAACAATGATACTTCCTACTCCCCTTGAAGATTAGACCCTAGTCATCAGTCTAGAATGCATTGGACTAATTCACCTCCATATGCACCTAGTTCAAAGAAGGAGGGGTAGTAACTCCCAACTTCTCCTTGAGATACTCAAAATTATCTTTAGGAAGAGCCTTAGTAAATCTATTAACAATCTAATCTTTTGTAGGCACATATTCTAGCCCAACTTCATTCTCTGATACCTTCTCTGTCAAGAAATGATATCTGATAGATATATGCTTTGTCCTTGAATGCAATACCAGATTCTTTGAAATATTTTTTACACTTGTATTATCATAGAAGATAGGGATAGGCTCATCACACATCACTCCTATATCCTTCAATGTTTGCTTCATCCATAGTACTTATGGCAGCAAGATGTTGTTGCTCCTATGAATTTATCCTCTAAGTGGATAAAGAAACTAAATCTTTTTTCTTGCTTAGCCATGAAGCCAACTTGCATCCAAGAAAGAATGCACCACCACTTATACTCTTATGGTCATATACACAACAAGCCCAATCTACATCAATGTAAGAACTCGAAGTAAAATTAGTATCCTTAGGATACCACAAACCATAATCTAGAGTCCCTTTTAGAAATTTGAATATCCTTTTCACAACTATAACATGTGTTTCTTTAGGTTATGCTTGAAATATGGCTACCAAACATACTACATGCATGATATCTAGTCTAGTAACTTAGTAAGATATAATAGTCCAATCATAGATCTATACACACTTCAATGATCAACTTTAGGAGATTCATCATCCTTACTCAGTTTGCATCTAGTCACCATAGGGGTACAGACCGGTTTGGAGTCATCCATGATTCCAAACTTCTTCAAAAATTCTTTAACATACTTTGATTGTGAAATGAATATGGCCTTATCAGTTTGATTCACTTGAAGTCCAAGAAATAAATTCAACTTACCAATCATAGAGATTTAAAACTCTTTTTGCATCTCCTCTACAAATTTCTTGCACACACCTTCATTTCCTCCAAAGATATATCATCAACGTACACAACCGACATCAATTTTTTTCTTCCTTCAACCTTGAAATAGAGATTACCATCTACAGAGCCTTTGTTGAACCTTTTCTATGTCAAATACTTGTCAAACCTTGCATACCTTGCTTTGGGAGCATGTTTAAGTCCATACAATGCCTTTTTCAACTTACAGATCATGTCCAATTGATTTGATAACTGAAATATGGTTGTTCCATGTAGACCTCTTCCAATTCTCCATTTAGGAATGCAAACTTAACATCCATCTGGTATACCTTGAAATATTTGTGAGTAGAAAATGCCAAAAACATTTGAATAGCCTCCATTCTTGCCACTGGGGAAAATTTCTCCTCAAACTCTATTCCTTCAATCTATGAATAACCTTTGCACACAAGCCTTGCTTTTCTTCTTACTACTTCACCATTCTCATTTAGCTTATTCTTGAATACCCATTTTGTACCAATTATTTTCTTGTTTATCAGTCTAGGAACCAATTCCCGAGTCTAATTTTTCTCTATCTATTGTAACTCCTCTTTCATTTCTCTAATCGATTTTTCATCTTTGCATTCTTCACACACTATTTTAGGTTCTATCTTGGAAAGTAAACACAATTTTACCTTGGATGCTACCACTTTTCTTCTTGTCTTTACACCTTCTCTTTTGTCTCCACTTATTTGTTCTTCTGGATGATTTTTCTGTACATATTTTGGAGTCTTAGGAACAGGTTTCAGAGGTTGTTCTTCAATATTTTCTCCTCCCTTATTCTCTTCTTGTACTTTTTTGCATATAGGTTCATTTGGTTCAACTTCACTTATTTCAATTGATTTGTGCATATCTTCATCAACTTTTACATTTGCACTTTCAACAATCTTTCTCAATCTTTTATTGAAGCATATATAAGCTTTTCTATCACTTGAATATCCAAGGAAAATACCTTCATCACATCTTGCATCAAACTTTCCTAGATTCTCATCATCTCGTTTAATATAGCATTTGCTTCCAAACACCTTAAAGTACTTAGCAATAGGAATCTTGCCATGCCATAGTTCATAAGGAGTCATTTTGCTGTTACCTTTGATCTAAAATTTACTAAGAATATAGATAGCAGTGTGAATTTATTCTCTCTAGTATACTTTAGTTACATTTTCCTCATTCATCATAGTCCTTGAAGCTTCTTGAATTGTCTGGTTCTTCCTCTCAATAATTCCATTCTGTTGAGGAGTTATAGGAGAAGAAATATGCCTTTTTATACCATGCTCTTCATAAAACATATTAAACTCATTGGAGGTGAATTCTCCACCTCTATCAGACCTTAAACATTTGATTTTCAGGTCCACTTCATTCTTTACCATAGCCTTGAACACCTTGAATCTATCTATAGCTTGAGCTTTCTCCCTAAGACTAGTAACCCATGTCATTCTAGAATAATTATCAATTAGAAGCATAAAATACTTGTCACCATTAAGACTTCATGTTCTTGTGGGACCACAGAGGTCTGTATGAATCAATTCCAGCATTCTGATAGTTGATTGTTCTTTTCCTTTAAAGTTGCATCTTGTTTGTTTTCCCAACTGACAACTTCTACAAATAGTATTGGTAGGCTTTGTGACTTTAGGAAAATACATGACAACTTCTCTTGAACTAATCCTAATCATATTTTCAAATTTTGCATGTCCCATCCTTTGGTGCCACAACCAACTTTCATTAACTTGAGACACAAAACACTGAACATCAACACCCTTAAGCTATAAATGTTTCCATATGTTCTTCTTCCTATAGCTACCACAGTTTTGGACCCTTTTCAAATCTCACAAGTATTATCCTGAAACACAAGCTTAAATCCTTTGCTACACATTTTCCAACAATCAAGAGATTATTCCTTAAGCCCTTAACATAATAGAAATAATCAATATTATGCTTTCCATCAAAACTAATTGTTCCTTTTCCAACAATCTTTACATCAGATTCATCTCCAAGCATGACTAATCCTCCATCACACTTTTCAATTTTATTAAACTTACTTTTGCCTCCGGCCATGTGATTTGAGTAGCCACTATCAATTACACAATAATCTTCATCTTGTCTAGCATGAAAGGAAGTAACTAGAGTACCTTCAATCTCTTTCTTCTTGTTTTCTGGACCACATTCCTTCACACATCTTCCATGGTTAGTAGATATTGATTTATTCTCTAAAGCTAGAAACAATAATTCATCATTATCACCCTCAATATCATATTCATCATAAAAAATTCCAGCATCTTCTCTAACATAATACAATTTCTTGAACCTTTTGTCCTTTTCGTATTTATTGTCTCTTCTCTTCTTTTGTATGGCTCTATTTAGACATCTTGAAGCATATTGACCAATATTTCCACAACTAAAACATTTAAAGGATAACATACATTTGTACTTGTTGGTACCTTTTTTCAATTTCCTTGTAAAATTTGCTTCCAACTCCTCTAAACTATCACCATCTGGATCATCTTCTATATTTGTGGCTTTGAAGGATGTTTCTATTTTCTCCTTTTATTTTCCAAATTTCATCATTTCAAATGTGGTCAAGGTGCCAAATAGCTATTCTTTATGGAATTTCTTTGGATCATAAACTTCCTCAATAGCTGAGACCTTATCATTGTAACTCTCTGGTAGGGTTACTAGAATCTTCTCCATTACATCTTCATCTATCAGAGTATTGTTGATGGTCAAAGTAACACAACAAAATTAAATAGAATATTTCTACCCTATTTCTCCTGAAAAAAGATATATAACCTAAAGCAGCCTATCTTCCAAGGTCTTTGTAGTTGGTTCTCAACTATATTGATGTTGTTATGTGGCCAATGCAACTATAATGTTCAAGGGGCCTGCTAGTAAAAGGGATAAAAACTACATCATACAAATTAATCTACATTTAGGGGCTATAAATAAATTTCAAAAGATAGGATAGAGCTCATGACAAAAAGACATGAATGTAAATTTGCTTCAATTTAGGCATACAAACGTCATAATGAGCATTGTTTCCAAACAACTAAACTGTAAAATGATACAATCTATAGCAGAATCTATACCATTGCATTCATTCATAGTGAAAATTCAAGACATACATATCATTCACCATTCAAAAAATTCAAAATCCATAAGAACACACCATTAGCTCATCATCAAAATTCATAGATCAACAAACACAAAAAACCTCATTCATAGATAACTCAATAAAAATAGCCTCAGATTGAGAATCTTCTATTGATTTTCATCAAATAAGAGACATTTATGCACAACATCCACTGGCATATGAATGACTATTGTTCATTGACATCATCATTTAGACTAAAACTTGAAAATAACATGAAATTGTATGAAAACTATAAATATCTAAGTGTCTTTGCATAAAGTTGTAAAAAGAGTTTCTAAAACTATAGAAATTGTCCTAAAATTCTCCTTAGGCTGCTAATCCTTCTGCAATTAGCCGACCTTTATAATATTGAGAGAAAAATTACATATAGACTAGCCCTATCACTAATTCCTCCAGTCAATAAATTGAGATCCACAAATTTAGGGAATCATTGGAGCCACATGAGATGACTGCCCTGCTAATCTTTGTTACTAGTTTGATTAATGATGACTTTGTTACCAAAATATGATACACCAACAGGGAAGGTAGATCTACTAGGGATCTCCAATTGAAGTGAGGTCATGATCCTACGAGGGAAAGAGAGAGTTGTCCAACAGACCATGTCACGGGGTGTCCATTAGTAACAAAATGTTCGCTGCCACTTTATTCTTACATTTTCTGCTCAAGAAGGTACTCATCATAGCTGGTGAACACTTGTTGGAGTATGTCTACATCAAGCCCATCTACCCAATCATCTTCAAATTTGATTCTTTTCAATTGTACAAAGGTAAACTCTTGCATATCTTTCAATTTAATTAACTCCCTCCTAACATCCTTCACTTCATCCTTGATATCCATGAGTCTATCAAGAAACAAGTCATCACCATCCTCCTCTTTTTGTATCACCTCCTCAAACCTATTATTCCACTTTTCCTTTAATTTTTCAAGAGGAAGACCTTCCTTCACAGGGATATATGGATTAACCAAAATGACAATCACTGCTTCCAATTCATTAATCTACTCATTTAGATCCTTACTAGCTTGTTGAACTTCACTTCTATGTTCATAAATGAATGTGGATTTGAACCTGATTTAATGTTGATTTCATTTTCAATGAATTCCACATTATCCTCATCAAGGATAGACTATTCCAAGAGAGTTTGCTTTGGCAACTTGTTGATGTCTTTCAACTTCTTTGTATTCTCTCTAAACTCATCCTCTTGTTTCCACAAGACTTCAACATGTAAATTCATGTCTTCAACAAACTCCAATGCACCCTCATGTACCCTATAACTATTAACAAGTAGCTCATCCACCTCTTGGTTCAACCGATCTATCCATCTATCAAGCATTCCAACCTTACTCCTCATTTGTACAAGATCATTGGGCTCCTTCTTACTCAAAAAAAATGGTGTTTTTGGAGCAATAGATTGAGAGGAAACAGGGGTAGATAAATCCTTTAGGAACCTATGCAATTGGTCTAATTGAGCCTTAAGCTCATCTTTTCTTTGTGTGTCCTTTATCATCCTGGATTTGGTGGAGGATGCCACTATGTCAATAATGTTAATCTGTTGATTTCTTGTTGATTTCCCCAAATTAACCATACCCAATTGATAATCAGTCAATTGCATATCTTGCTTATCCTTTTCCACCATTGGAATGGCACATTCAACTATGATTTGACCTATATCTATTAGCTTTGTGGAATGAAGGAACCTATCCTCTTTCTTGGGCCTCTCTTTCTCTATTTCTTTCATCATGTCTTCTCAATTCAAGGGATGTGGTTGGACTTTTTATTTCCTTTCTAAGTTGAGTTTCAACCATGTTGGAGTAGCAGGACGAGTTATCACTTGTGTGGAAGAAGAAGGTAGGAGAAATAGGTTTCCAAACTACTGCCCTAGGTTGAGATTCAACCTCTTGTTGTTTCTCTTCTCTGCTCTTTCCTTAGCCAATCTTTCAACCTCAACTTTGTCTTTTTTCTCTTGCACCCTTTTAGCTTCTAGCTCCTTTTTAAAAAGTTCTTCTTCTAACCTCTTATTCTCTAACATTTGATCCCTGTCTTTCAAGATCTCTAACTCTATCCAATACTTTCTTAGACTCTTGCTCATGTTTAGCAAGTGCTTCTACCTCCTTTTCTCTCAATAGGTGTTCTTCTTCTTCCCTCCTCTTGTCAGCTTCCTCAATTGCTCTAAATTTGGCCTCAAGGGCCTCTCTATCTCTCCTTTGTTGAGATTTATCTTCCTCAAGCTCATGAATCTTCTATAACATAGCTAACTTATCCTCTTTTTCTTTAGTCTTCAATTCTTATTATGTTTGTTGATGCAATAAATCTTCCTTTTCCTTTTGTTTCCTTGTTAGCTCTCTTCTTTAGCTTTAGCTTCAGATTCTTGTTGCTTAGCAAGTTCCCTAGCTTGTTCTTTGGCAACCACTTCCTTCTTAGTATCCTCAAATATTTTCCATTGATGCTCTAGGGCGAGGACATGCTCATTCCCCACATCTTTAGTCTCTTCATTAGGTGCAGTCACAAGAGTTTCCTTGTCTAATTAGGTAGCCTTTGAATCAATATCAATATCATGGATCTCAACCTCATGCTCTTTCCCTTTTAAATATTGAGCCTCCTTATGAAGGCTTCCAGTGAGAGTCTCCTCAATAGGTTTCTATGTAAGGGGAGGTTGAGTTGAGGTTTTACCTTTAGTAGTTGTTGAAGCTCTAGGTTGAGATAAAGTCTCTTCTTCAACAATTGAGGTCTTGGGTTGAGATGAGGTTTCTTTTGCAGGCAGTTGTAGTTCCTTCATCTTGTGATTTAGGGATATCCTAAGCTAGTACTATTGGATGAGGCTCCTCCCTAGAGTTAGGAGGGAGAAACTCCAATGGATCCTTAGGAGCCATCCTCCTCTTTGTTCTTTTGTACCCTTGGGTACCTACAAATTTCCTCTTCTTAGAAGTTTGAGCCTCTAGCTCCTTGATCCTCATCACCGTTCATTGGATACTTCGATCCATCACTATCCTTGCAATTTTCCTAATATCAATAGACTCTTCCTCATCCCAGTTTATTGGATTGAAGTCTTTGGTACCTATGTTTTAAGCCTCATACTTGGGATCCAAAGTTACACCATCATCTAATAATGTATCAAGAATATCTTCCTTCACCCCATACCCAATCATTAATGGGATGGGAAACCTTTCATAGTTCCTCCTTCTTACATCATATTTATCTTGTAGATCAATCCAAAAATATTCTTAAAATTGAAATACTTCTCAAAGACAATAGGGAGCAAACTATTCATCTTATGCTTGGGATAAAAATGATTTTGAGATGTATATAAACCCAATTTCAAATAAATCAATTCATCACAAATTGCATTATCAGCCACATTATGTGTGAAACTATACTCTCCTAACTTCATGGAAAATTTATGGCAACTAGTCTTATGCTTGCCAGAAAATTTAAGATTGAATCTTGTGGCCTGATAGATGAATTCCATAAGGACAATTATGTTACTACAACATCTTGGAAGCAGATGAGGATGGCCATCAAAACCTACCAACCTAAAGTAAGTAAACTTGGGGTATTGAATATACCAATTTCCCCATTCTACAATGAATTCCATGGCTTCACTACTTAATCTATACCCTGCATCACCTGTCAACCGGTTAATGATGACATACAAGAATGCATCATTAAGCCTTCTATAGTGCAACTCTGATGTTTGAAAATTTAGTTGATCATAATAATCCCACACTTTCTTCTTTCCAAGGGCTTCTCCCAATACTCCAACTACATTCAAACTAGGGAAAATTGCCCTCCTTGCAGTTGCATACACTACATAAGAAGTCATGATGAAACTCTTTGTTTTCCTGACTCTAAGCATATAATTATGTAGGCATTCTAACAAAATCATTGGCCAATCAAATTGTTGCTTGCCATCCAAAATGGTTTGAATGAATGGAAAAATCCATTCCTTAAAGTGTGAAGAATCTCTCTTTCTGAACACTCTAGAAAGCATCATGATTATGTCACCAATATCCTTACTAAATCTACTCTCTTTGGATGCTTAGGAAGCTTAGTCAAGGATTTCTTTTCCACCTTCATCCATTTCTTGTTCATGTGGGTCCTATTAGCTTCCTTGTGGTTGCTATACAATTGTAATGCCCTTGCTTCTTTAAGTTTTTTCGGGTTATGTGGTGTAGGTGCATCAAACATGAACCTTATCATCTATGGAGTGAGATCAATGATGATATTCCTTTGGAGGTCCACACATTACCTTGTTGTTGGGTTGTAAGCTCGTGCTACAGTAAGTATGAGCTATGGACATTGAACTAATAGAGGAAAGAGGGAAACATGTGCCAATCCGGATTGAACAATTTTTTCTATTCTCCCTATCGCATCCTCTATGAAATTTTCTTAAACCAACTCCTCATAGCTAAATGGCCCTAAGTTTGTATCAGTGATATCAACCTAGTACAAATCCACCTTGCTGGCTGTAAGAGTGGGACTCTTTTGCTTATATCTCAAGGAGTAAGGGAGTTGCTCCACCTTTATCTTCTTAGGGTTTGTTTCCCTTAAAATTTCTACAACTTGGCTCCCTCTTTGAGAAGCTTCTTCGGACGCTCCTGACATTTTTCACTCCTACAAAATAGTCCTATATTAGATCAACAAAGACTTGGAAACCATTACATCGATATTACCTTTCATATCATTTTCTATTCATTTAAGGAAACTCTACATAATTAGTCAAATTTTACACTTATTGGAGGTGAAGCCAAGAGAGAATCGGGAACATAAATCCTTTTAACATAAGTAGGATCAAGATTGAAACTGGGATGAGACCAAAACTTGGATCAAAATGGAAACCGGACCCAGAACCAACTAATGGTTCCAAGTTCATTTCCCACTCTGATTTCGCTTCCGCCACACGAATAAGGGTGTAGACCAGAATCAACATTCATTGAAAGTGAGATCATTTTGGGAATTTATTTTTATGCAAACATTTATGCGATGAGTTCATTCTTGGATCTGCTTCCACTAGTTTATTATTCAAATGATGCACATTTAAACACACGGTCACACCAACTTCAAACTTAGCTCACATAAAACCATAAGGAAATTTTAAATAAGGGGTTTAACCTCACCCTTAGTAGGAGAAAACCAAATTTGAACTTTTTTGGGCACGATATTGTAAAGGTTAACACACAAACCTTATTTTTCATGACTCATTGACTTATATAAATTAGGGCATCAAAACCATGATGTCAAAACCATTAACTCGGCATGATAATATGATCAAAGGGGTTTTCAAATAGATTCAAACACTTTTAAAGCACATAAGATCCCTCAAAATGAAACCCTAGTTAAAACTAGGGCATGATAGTATGAACATGCCACTAAAATGAAGAAAACGTGAACAAAATGACAAAACAAATGGGAAAATCCAAAAAAAGAAAAATGGAAAATGAGAGGAAACAAAACTAAAATAGAAACAATAAGCAAAACAAACAAGGAAACAAGCGAAGATTTGTGAAAGAAAGTCTCGTGAATGTGTGAAGAACACAACAAACGACAGAAAAGGAAAACACAAACAAAATGGGAAAACCACCTACCTCAAAACGCCACTAAGAAAGGTTGAAAATTTGACAAATATTCACTCACCAATGCACGCCCGCAACTGAATCATGCTCCTCTCAAAGTTACTTAGGCTTAGACTCATAAAAATGTTTTAGATAATGATTATGGGCTAAAATAACCTTGATTAAAGTTTAAAAGCCATTTTGCACATGTGAAGAGGGTGTAACTAATGCATTTAATGTGGTTGGTCAGATGTGGAACCAAAAACGTAAATGAGTATACAACCAATGTGCAAATTGAAGGTAGGGCAGACATGAAAGTAGAGTCAGAACAAAACAAGAAACTTTACCCAAGTCTCTTATCTAATTATGAATCTAGTTCTAGTCCTGTAGTAGGGAAAATACAACAAAGGGAATGGGGGCGGAATAGGAACCAAAACTGGACCTAAAACCTTTAAAAATTTTTGAGATCGGTTCTAATTTTGGTTCTGCTCCTGAGAAAGGAACAAACACTAACACAAGAAAACAAGGAAAGGAAACAAAAAGGAAACATGATAGGAACAAAAATGATCCCAAACAAGATAGACATGATGAAAAAAACACAACGAAGACCAACGTGAGTGGGATTAGAACCAAAATCAGATTTGGAACTTTTTGCAAAGTTCCAAGTTAGGTTCCAATTTTGGTTCCTCTCTTTCTAGGAGGAAAAGAAACCACAAGCAAACAAAAGACAACTCAAGGGAGAAATGAAACCAAGAGGGCAGTGAGAAATAAACAGACAAAGAAAAATGAACAAGAAAAGAATGGGGCTGGTACTGGAACCAAATTCAGACTTGGAACCTTCACAAATTTCTGAGTCCAGTTTCCATTATGGCTCTGCTTCTGCTAGACAAAAACAAAAAGGACTTAGGAGGAAAAAGAACAACTCCTAAGGCCTAAACAAAAACACCAAGGACAAACAAACATAAGAAGTACCCATTTTGACCAAAAAAAAATGGGGTGGTTATGCAAGGCATAACAAATGGCGACTCGATTGGGAAAATGGTTTACCCATTTTCAAGACACTGAAGAATTCAGTCACCTAGAACCTCTGGTTCATGAAAATTTTAAACTTCAATTATGATTAGATATGACAAACAAGGTTGAGCTAGAATCTCAAAATGTAAATCAACATTAACCACTTCAAATCTGAGTGTGTGCATGTATGGTGCATCCATTTTGGTAAAATATCTTTCTAATCTTAAAAAAATGTATTCAAGATTCAAGCTACATAAGTTGAATCCCTATGAATGTCATGCAATGATATCCTGGGTATTGCTCCGCTGCCAGACATGCATCCATAGCCGCGATGGAGATACCTCTAGTTCTCTCAAAGTATTCCTATATTTCTAGACAAGCATCCATAGCCCTAATAGAGATACATGAATTGCCCTTCTTGTATTGATTTTAAAATTATTCAATGATTTTCTTTTCTTCTCATTTCTTAAGCTTTTCATGAAGAAATTATTTATTTGCTTTTCTCAATACTCAGATGTAGTAACCTGAAATTTGAGCTTGATAACTACAATGGACTTCATGACAATGTCAAGATTCATATTTTTTTCCCAAATCTAAAATATAGTCACCTAGAGACAAATGGGATTTTATGTCGAATAGATGCTCTTATCTATTTTGTGACAGATTCAACCGTGGTTGACAAGATCTCTTATAGTATACCTATTTGTTTTTAAACCTTTCATACCATTATATAAAAAGAACACAAGACATAGGTCTTGAAATGAACAAGATTCAACAAACATACCTAAAAATACCTAAACCAACTTCTCTCCTAGTACCTTCAACATATAGTGAATAACCACTCCTTATTTTGAAATACAGCAAAACAAAAATCACCCAAAGATGCAAAAATGTAACATAAACCAATAGAACAAAACAAAACAAAAAAAGAAAAGAACCAACCAACTAATTACATGTGTACAACCAATCAAAAGATCAAATCCTCATGGGCCAAAATAGTGTTTGAGAAGCTACCCATTGATAGGAAATGGAACAGTCTCTCCTGTTAAAGTACTCAATTGAAAGGCATTTTTGTCAAGGATTTCAGCAATTTGATAATGACCCAACTAAAGTCTGTCAAAATTTTGATGGTCCCCTTTCTTTTCCCTAAATTTATCCCAAAAAGTGCCAAGTATAATATCCTAAAATCTTTGATCTTCACTCTTTTGTCAAACCAAAATTTGACAATAACTTGATGTGTAGAAAACTGTTGTAAAGCAACATCTCTTTGTGCTTCCATATTTAATAAACTAGTTATTCTAACCTCTATCTTATCATCATTTGAATAGAATTATTGCATGAACCTAAGAACAATTATCTGAAGATGGATAGGAAAGACTAGGTCTTGGCTGTAGAATAACTTGAATGGTGAATTACCTTAGGCAACTGTAATGTGAGTTCTATCTACCCATAAGGAAAATCTTAGATGGGTATGCCAATCTCTAGGATTTCTTTCAAACAACTTATTAATCACTTCCAAAAGCTTTTTGTTTGTAGACTCAACTACTCCATTCCCCTATTTCTACCCTATTTCTCCTAAAAAATGTAGATAACCTAAAGCAATCTATCTTCCAAGGTTTTTGTAGTTGGTTCTCAACTATGCTGATGTTGTTCAGTGGTCAATGCAAATATAATATGCAAGGGTTTGTTGTAAAAATGATACAAATTGTATCATACCAATCAATCTGCATTTTTGGGGGTATAAATAAATTTCAAAAGATAGGACGGAGTTTAGGATAGCGAAACATGAACATAAATTTCCTTCAATTTAGACATATGAACTAATCAAGGAAAGAGGAAAACATGTGCCAATCCAGATTGAAAAATTCTTTTTGTTCTCCCTATCACATCCTTTGCGAAAGTTTCTTCAACCAACTCCTCATAGTTGAATGGCCCTAAGTTTGTATGAGTGATATCATTCTAGTCTAAATCCACCTTGCTAGCTATAAGAGTGGGACTTTTGTGCTTGTAACTCAAGGTGTAAGGGAGCTGCTCCACCTTTATCTTCGTAGGATTTTTTGGCCTTGAAACTTTTGCAACTTGGCTTCCTCTTTGAGAAGCTTCTTTGGATGCTCTTGAAAATTTTCACTCCAAAATAGTCTTATATTAGATCAACAAAGACTTGCAAACCATTACACCGATATTACCTTTCATATCATCTTTGATTCATCCAAGGAAACTCTACATACTTAGTCAAATTTTGCACTTATCAAAAGCGGAGCCAAGAGAGAATAAGGAACAAAAATCCTTTTAACATAGGGTGGATCAAGATTGGAAGTAGGACGATACTGGAACCGGGATCAAAATGGAAATCAGACCCAAAAGAAGTTGATGGTTCCAAGTTCGTTTCCCACTCTAGTTCCATTTCTGCCAAAAGAATAATGGTGTAGACCAGAATCAACATTCATTGGAAGCATGCTCATTTTGGGAGTTGATTCTTATGCAAAAACTTATGGGGCGAGTTCATTCTTAGATCCACTTCCACCAATTTATTATTCAAATGATGCACATTTAAACACACGGTCACACCGACTTTAGACTTAGGTCACATGAAATGATGAGGAAACTTTAAGTAAGGGATTTAACCTCACCCTTAACAAGATAAAACCAAATTTGAAATTTTTAGGGAACGATATTGTAAAGGCTAACACACAAACCCTAGTTTGTGTGACTTGTTGACTTATAGAAATTAGGGCATCAAAAATTTGACGTCAAAACCATTAACTTGAAATGATAATAGCATGAAAGGGGTCATCAAATAGATTCAAACACTTTTAAAGCACATAAGATCCCTCAAAATGAAACCCAATTAAAACTAGGGAATGATAGTATGGACACACCATCAAAATGAAGAAAATGACAACAAAATGACAAAACGAATGGGAAAAGCTGAAAAAGAAAAATAAGAATGAGAGGAAAACAAAACCAAACCAGAAACAACAAGTTAAACAAACAAGGAAACGAGTGAAGATCCATGCAAGAAAGTCTCGTGAATGCGCAAAGAACTTAATAAACAATAGAAAAGAAAAACACAATCGGAATGGGAAGACCACCTACCCCAAAATGCCACCAAGAAAGGTTGAAACTTTGACAAGAATATGCTCACCCACGCACACTCGCAACCAAATCATTCTCCTCTGAAAGTTACTCAGGCTTTGGCTCATAAAAAAATGTTTTAGATAATGATTATGAGCTAAAATAGCCTTGATTAAAGTTTAAAAGCCATTTTGTGCATGTGAGGAGGCTGTAATTAATTCATTTAATGCAATTAGTCAGGCACAAAACCAAAAACATAAATGAGTATACAACCAATGTGCAAATCAAAGGCAGGGAAAATGTGGAAGTGGAGTTGGAATAGAACAAGAAACTTTACCCAAGTCTCTTATCTAATTCCAAATCCGGTTCTGGTCCTACAGGAGGGAAAAGACAACAAAGGGAATGTGGGTGGAATCACAACCAAAACTGGACTTGGAACCTTTACAATATTCTGAGTTTGGTATCGATTCTGGTTCCACTCTTGACAAAGGAACAAACACTAACACAAGAAAATGAGGAAAGGGAAAAAAAGAAAGAAATGAGACCAGAATGAAACCAATCCCAAACAAGACACACACGATGACAAAAACACAACGAATACCAATGGGAGTGGGATTGGACCTAAAACTGGATCTAGAACTTTTTGCAAATTTCCAAGTTCGGTTCTAATTCCAGTTCCACTTTTACTAGGAGAAAAAGAAACCACAAGCAAACAAAAGAAAACTCAAGGGAGAAAAAAACCCAAGAGTTCAAGGTGAAACAAATAGACAAAGAAAATGAACAAGACAAGAACATGGCCAGGACCAGAACCAAATCCAGACTTGGAACCTTTACAAAGTTTTGTATCTGATTTCCATTCCATCTTCACTTTCGTCAAACAAAAAGAACAAGGCCTTAGGAGGAAAAATAACAACTCCTAAGGCCTGAACAAAAATACCAAGGACAAACAAATACAAGGGGCACCCATTTTGACCCAAAAAAAAGGGGTGGTTATGCAAGGCATAACAAATGGCGACTCGGCTGGGAAAATGGTTTACCCATTTTCAAGACATTGAAGAATTCATTCACCCAAAACCTCTCGTTCATGAACATTTTAAACTTTAAGTATGATTAGTCATGAAAAACAAGGTTGAGCTAGAATCCCAAAATGTTAATCAACATTAACCACTTCGAATATGAGTGTGTGCATGTATGGTGCATCCATTTTGGTAAAAGCTCTTTCTACTCTTAAAAACTATATTCAAGATTTAAGCTACATAAGTTGAATCCCTATGAATTTCGTGCAATGATATTCTGGGTATTGCTCTACTACCAGACATGCATCCATAGCCTCGACAGAGATACCTCTAGTTCTCTCAAATTATTTCTCTACTGCCAGATAGGCATCCATAGCCCTAATAGAGATACTTGAATTACCCTTCTTGTATTGAGTTTTTCATTATTCAATGATTCTCTTTTCTTCTCATTTCATAAGCTTTTCTTAAAGGGATTCTTTATTAGCTTTTCTCAATACTTAGATATAACAACCTAAAATTTGGGGTTGAGAACTACAATGGACTTCATGACAATGCCAGGATTCAAATTTTTCACGGAGACCTAAAATACAATCACTTAGAGAAAAATGGGATTTTATGTAGAACAGATGTTCTTACCTAGTTTTTGACAGATTGAACTATGGTTTACGAGATCTCTTACAATATACCTATTTGTTTTTTTAACCTTTAAGACCATTATATAAAAAGAATAGAAGACACACATCTTGAAATGAACAAGATTCAACAAAAATACCTTAAAATACCTAAACTTGCTTCTCTCCTAGTACCTTCAACATATAGTGAATAACCACTCCTTATTTTGAAATAGAGCAAAACAAAAATCACCCCAAGACACAACAACATAACAAAACCTGATTAAACAAAAAGAAATAAAAACAAAAAAAAACCAACCAATTACATATGTACAAACAATAAGAAGATCAGACCCTCATGGGCCAAAATAGTGTTTGAGAAACTTCCCATTGATAGGAAATGGAATAGGCTCTCCTATTAAAGTACTCAATCGAAAGGCATTTTCACCGAGGATTTTGGCAATTTGATAAGGACCCAACCAAATTCTATCAAAATTATAATGGTACCCTTTCTTTTCCCTTGATTTATCCCATAATAGTACTAGGTATGATATCCTAAAAGATTTGATCTTTACTCTTTTTTCAAACCAACGTTCAACAACTTGATGTTCAAAAAACTGCTGTAAAGCAGTATTTCTTTGTTCTTCCATATTTAATAAACTAGTTAGCCTAACATCTATCCTATCATCATTTGAATATAATTCTTGCACGAACCTAGGAACATGTATCTATAGGTGGATAGGAAAAATCAAGTCTTGGTTGTAGACTAACTTGAATGGTGAATTCCCTAAGGTAGCTTTAATGTGAGTTCTATCTACCCCTAAGGAAAATCTCAGTTGGGTATGCCAATCCCTAGGATTTCTTTCTAACAACTTATTAAACACTTCCAATAGATTTTTGTTTGTAGACTTATCTATTCCATTCCCCTATGGGTAGTAATTAGAAGAATATTTTAATACTATCTTATGTTCATAGGCCCATTGTCACATACTAGAGCAGACAGTACTCCAAACCTAGTTACGATGCATTCGTTAAGAAATTTGACGACAACATTGGTGGTGCTATTTTTACATGGTTGAACCTTTGTCCAATGTGTGCAATAATCGATTGCCATCAAAATAAATTTTTTACATGCAAAAGAGTTGGGATTATTCACACCTACAATGTCTAATTCCCATTGTGCAAATGGCCTTACCTCATATATTGGCTATAGAGGAATTGTTGGATTATGTTCCTTGGATGTGGAAGTCTAACATGTATGACATGTCCTTGCATGTTAATGAGCATCACAGAGCACATGGGGCTAGTAGTAACCTATTCTAAAAATTTAGTGAGCCATAGAATTAGTAGAACCATGTCCAATACCATGTCTGCCATGAAATTATGTTATGGCTTGTTTCACTTGTTGTTGATCAAGGCATTGTAGATAAACACCCTCAAAGTTTCTTCAGTATAAAGCTCTCCCTTTAAGCATATAGTGGGAACTCTTTAGCTTGAGTGCTCTCCTCTAAGTGGCATTCATCCCCCAAAGGAATTTTTTATTTAACAACAGAAAAATCAAATCAAGATACCAAGGATCATTTGTAAATGATTGTACCATATACTACTGACAGGTAATCTTAGCATCAACATCCATCATTGCCTTGGATAGGCCTTGTCCTCAAACTAACTTCATTGGATGGATTTACAGGTCAAATTCTTGTAAAATTTCCATCCACTTTCCTCGTCTCTCTCCCATTTCATTCTTCATAAGAAGAGACTTTACAGTAGGGTCAGGGACTATGGCAATAATTTGACTATGGATGATGTAATTCCAAAACTTCTTGATAGCTCAAACTAGTGCAAAAGCCTATTTCTCCAAGGGTGGATATCTAAATTCAACATTTTTAACTGGAGAACTCATAAAAGTAATGGTCCTTTCATCTCCTTCACCTTTTCACTGTGTCAAAACAATGAAAACAAAATGGTCAGATGCAAAAGAATATATATATATATAAAGGATTCAGATAGTCAGGGTTGGTTAGAATCGGTGCCTTTGAAATTGACTATTTAATCTACGAGAATGAAAATTTAGCCTCATTGCTCCACTCAATCTTAGCATCCTTCTTCATCATTTCATTGAGTGGTTTGACGATCTCCACAAACCCTGTTATGAATTTTCGCATGAAGTTAATCTTCTAGAAAAAGGATCTCATCTCCTTTTTGCTACTAGGCATGGTCAATTTCAGAATGGACTCCACTCTATCGAGGTCCACTGAAATTCCCTTCTCTAATATTATGTGTCCTAGTAATTTTCCTTCCGAAGCTTCAAAAACACACTTCTTTAGATTAAGGAAGATTCCATAACTTATGCACTTTTGAAGGACCTTTGATAGATCTGTGATAGGGAGGGGTTGGAGGAATCAATCACTGATTCTTGCTCTAGGTCTTGCTTGCAAGACCTCCTCGGTGTCTTGCTTCACCACCTTTACTGTAGGCATCCTTTTAAAATCTGCAAACAACTATGCTTCAAGCATGGGTTAGTGCCTTGCAAATTCTATCAAAATACCTCTATGAAATACATTACAAATGCTTTCAAAATGCCACAAATGATGATAAAAAGACTAAAGCATTATGAAAACAAAAGCAAGCTACCTATTCCATAGTTGGATTGGTGTCACATGTGCTAGTGACCCTTTCCCAACCCTTGATAAAAAGCTCAAGATTGAAAATGCTATGAAGATGGTGGAGTGATGATGAACAAGATCAAATCTCAAATGAAGAGAGTAACCTTGCATAAAATTGTGGATCCTTGCTCAAAGATGAAGCAATTTAAAGATTTTCAAAATGCCAACCAATCAAAAACAAGACAATGAGTCTTGTCATTGAGCCCTCAAATACCAATAAATGCCATGTTTGAAGGCTAACCTAGATAATGCAAGTGGGATGGGATTAGCATTAGATCAGGATTAGATGATGGTTATGCACTCATTAGATGATTTGACTTTCAAGACTTTGATAATTGATTTATTTAAATCAGAAAATGATGGAATATAATTTAAGATTTGATTTAAATAAAGTCCTGATTTATTTAATTAAATGGAGATGATGCAAGATGAAGGTTGAAATGATTTATGAGAGATGAAATGATATTATTTGATTAAACCTTTGGATTGACCTAGATAATGGATCTTCAATCTACCATCCTCCTACATTACCTATAGGACCTTCTTCTTGGTTAGGGTCCCCTGAAACCTCACTACCATCACAATTCATCTGACCCAAGTAAATCTTGGTGCAATGTCTCCAACTCTTCCTTAGCCCTTAATCTACCCTAAAGGCTAACCTATCCTCAACACTCAATTAGCAGGGGTGTAGAGATGTCTCCAATAGCTTCAAACCATCCTCCTAGGGTTCTTGAAGGTTCACCAAACTCCACCTTTTCATCGCTTTCACCAAACCCTCATCTAGGGTTAAAAAGGCTACTAGCCCATGAGCCCCCAATTAGGTCTCCATCTCTGAGAGATCAGGTCTGTTCTTCTAAGTTCTCCAAAGCACCACCAATTTTTCCTTGAGATTCTTAGAGCCTATTCCCACCTCTCAAATATTTTTGGAGTCTTAAACCTCATTTGTCTGTACACAGTCATAACCCTCCATTTAGCAATTTAGGCCTTTTTAAAGCCATTTCCTGACCACACAACAAACTATCAGTTTATTCAACCACCAAATGGAATGATGAAGCCTCCTCCTTCATGCCAATTATTTTCAAGGCATCTATCTATCTCTCCACACCATGCCTTGACAAGGAAAGGTCACCCTTGCAAACCAAGTCCTTTGCACTACCTGTCTTTCCTAGCCGGGCACTATCAAGCTCGCTTAGGAGAAGACTTTTTCCATGATTCCTTTACTCCTACAAACTCCTAACCCTAACCTATTTATAGACATGGAGCTTATCCTCATTCCCCACAAGGCCGTACACTAGGTATAGTGGAAATATGAGCTAAAACCCCATTTTTCACAGACTGCTAGTTAGAACATCACCTAAAGAAAGAACAAAGTAATTACAAGATAGCTTGAAACGAATAACCTAACTATCTATTGTTCCAAAAAATCCTTGAAAAACAATTTCACTACATCCTACTCTATTCAAAGTGCCATGATCAACCCATTAACATACTAATTCAAGCAAAAAAATAGGAAATGCACGCTAAAAAAATATCACTATTTTCTTGATTTCAAAACTAAATACAAACTCAAATGCTTCCAACCCTATTCAGGTTGAGGCACCCCTTATAAAGGTTTCAAAAATAGTTAAGCTCGCTCCTAACTACTCCTTGGCCACTTGTGAAGTCCAACAGGCCTTATTTGCAAAATTTTAGAGAATCTACCACCTAGAAAGGCCTACTAAGGTCTTTAAATCATCCTTGTAGAAAAACCTCAACCTAACAAATGGTCAACATGACCTTAACCAACACAATACCTGATCCCAAATGTCTCTAAGGCACAAACTCAAAGAGGTAGGAGGATATTTCTACATTTGGCCTAAACAAATTGCCAAATCATGACCTTCTAATAAAATTTCCTAGGTGAACTATGGGGTGCTCCTGCACCAATCTGCAACATGATTTTCTCTATTCTTTGAAAACATAGTCAAATCATCCATGCATATAATAATACACTTACCTACCAAATCCTTGAACACCACATCCATCACTCATTGAAAGGTAGCTCCAACGTTGATAAGACCAAATGGAATCCTTCAATAAGCAAATGTCGCCCACTTAGTAGTGAAGGTGGTCTTCATCCTATCCTCATAGTTGACCATTACCTAATTTTATCCGTAATATCCATCTAGGAATGACATCATTTGAGAACCATTCACTATTTATAGGACCTCATCCAAGGAAGGAAGAGGATAATTGTCTTTCTCTGATGCTTTGTTAAGGTTTCTAAAGTCAACACATAACCTGATCTCTCTGCTCTTTTTATAAATAGGAACCAAGTTAGCAACCAAAGTAGAATGTCTCACAGGAAAGATTGTCCTTACAGACAAAAACATTTGCACCTCCTTCTAAATTAAGGCTCTACCAGGGCATTTATTGGGCACTTCTTTTGGTGAAAAGGCTTCACTTCAGGCTTTAAGGGGGTAGTATGTGTCATTACTGATGTATCAAAAGTTTTCAAATCTTCATATCTCCATGTGATAGCTACTATATCCTCTTTTAATACTACCAATATCTTCTCTTGAATGTGTTTGGGGAAAGTTTTTCCAATGAAGACATTCCTCCTAGGGCATGAATCTGCCAAGTTAAGTGACTTGTACTTCCCTTCATCAATGTTAGTGGGAAACTTTTCATGTGCTCAAGGATCAGAGTCAAAGATTCTTTCTAATGCTACCATTCCCTTAGTAATTTTGTTTGTCTTCAATTTCATTTTCCCTTCTACATCACATGTTTTTGGATCCCACTCCCCCTAATCTCTATCTGATTCATCAATGATCTTCCCTTCAAAGATGTCTGAACATGCCAAGAAGGCAAGTATATGCTAGTCATCATCAAATACTTAAAAATTTCTAGCATTATCAAGAACAGCTGGGATCAAACTCGACTAAAAATATCTTCAACTTGGAATCTTGCATGGGCTCCAAGGTATTGGCAGCAATGGCCATCCTTAAGATTTTCTTTTAGGTCTTTATTCTCACATTTTTTTTTATCCAAATCATCAAGAGAAGATCTAAGTTCTCCTTCCATGTCAACTTCACAATATTATTTATTAAAAAATTCTATTATGATCTCTCCTAGAGGGATATGATACCTAATAGTTGTGATGTTTTCAACTTCCAAGATCCACCTCAACAGTTAAGCCAATTGAAGGAACCAATCTCTGAGAACAATTGTTGAACACCTGGAGTACTGAGATGGGGGAGAATTGGTATTTACTAAAATTCATTAACTTTATCAACTTAAACATGCATTCAAAGAATCTCATTAATCTTGCAAAAATGAAAAGGAAAAATTAAAGAATGCATCACATCAATAAAAACAAGAACACCAAATTTATGCAGAAAACCCTTGAAAGGGAAAAACAACAATAAGGATTAGCTCATAATATATTATAGTCGATTATAATGGATTTACAAAATGTTGAACTCACTATGTAAGCACTCATTGTCTAGAAATAATGGCTCACTACCTAGAATAGAAAGAGATAGAATAAAGGGTGGCTCACAACCAAGGATGAACTACTAACAATGAATCTACAACATGTTGAAGGCACAGTTCTAATTAAGCTCAAAAAAATGACTTTACATAGTTCATACTTCACCACTATCACCTTTCACACTTCACAATACATTTGATCTCACACACACTCTTAATTACATCCAACACCCTTATTCACATATAACATACACTTCAAACACTAAACCAACCTTCTATATATACCACAAACATCCAAAACATCAATTAGGTTGGCCTAATTGCATGAACAATGTGACACCATGACTTGTCAGCTCAAAAATCCATCACACATGCCTTGCGGAGGGAACCAAAACATGTTATTCACCAAAATAGGTTAGCATGACCTATAATCACTCCCATGAATCCAATCCTTACACAAATCAACTCCGCACAACCCCGAAATCAGGTTAGGTTGACACCACACAAAAAAATTGGTGAAGCATCAACTAAATAAACCAATTGTTCATTCACAACTTGACACGTAGACCACCGAATCACTTTCTAATTAGAGTTGATGCAAATTTTATACCTTCTAGCACTCCCACAAAACAACATATATTCATTCGTGATGGAATGTAGAGCATTTCAACATGCACTCTACAACTATAACTCTGTCATTACTAAGCCTGATACAATGCCACTGATATCTTCAACTATGGAAGTCATACAACCCTGAAACTTTAGATTTAGAATCCTTGAAAACATGGTATCAACACTTTAATACTGCATTACAATATGATGCTCTATGGGGCAATGCAGACCATAAAACTAATACTCTGTAACACTAAAAATGTACACCAAGACAACCAATTCTTCAATACACTTGGTCTTCTCTGTATCAACACTTCTACATTTCTAAAATGGGCTGCCATAAATGACAACACCATATACGAACATGCTAGTGTTTCTAACAGGTATAAGTTCAACTTGAATAGATATTTAAAATAACATATAAAAATATGGAGGGATTTATTAAATGGTTGGTTGTATCTTTTAGCCTAAGTAATACACCAACAACATTCATTTGTTTGATGAATAACATATAATTACCCTTTACCAACTAATTTATTATCATCTACTTGAATATTTATCCCCACATTTAGTAATAAGTATGAGAATAATGTAGAGCATGACTCATGCACAATGTGTAATTTTTTCCAACACAAGTTAAATGTAAACTTAATCAAGCTTATCTCCAACCCAATACAAATGTAATAATTGGGCTACATTATTGATCACATAGGAATTCATGTAGGACCATATAAGATCAAGGTCATTCAAGAATGGCTAACTCTATGCAACATCACTAAATTGTTTAAATTTATCAAGTTCTCAAATTTCTACCATAGGTTCACCTCATGTTCCTATACATTCCTTATTCACTTAGTCAAACTAGGCACATCAAGGAGATATTCATTTGGACACTAGCACACCAATGTGATCCTTTGAGGAGCTCAAGAAGTGTCTACATAATTTATATTATAGAAATTTCTAACATAACACACCCCTTATGGATTCAAATTGATGCATATGACTATACATTAAATGCATAATAATTACACAACATTGGAAATTGGTTCCATATCACTCATTGAACTTTTAGTGACATTATTTAGCAATTCTCCATAAATGAGAAAGAATTATATACAAATATTTACAAAATTAACTATTGGAAACACTACATTATAGTTAAGGAGAAAATCATGTATTCTAATAATAAACCACTCCTTTTTATATGCATAAATAAAGTTTTCCAAATAATACATGTCCCATGAATTAGATGTAATAATTGGAGTAGTTTTATTTAATGAGTAGACATAACAAGGGAAAATAAAATAAGGTAGTATATCAAGCCATAGCTGATTGTAAATTCAGACATTCATTATGTTGAGCTCACATGGTCACAACTTCCTTGATTGGGGGGACTTTATAGAAACCTAAACCATGTTTGTGTAGGGTAAACACAAATTTAATTTGTTTGACAATATCATTTTCAAAATTGAGTATCCATGTTCTCTAAAATTTATGTATGCTAAAGACTTAATTGGGAGGCACGTGATACTAAAATAGACAAAAACTCAACATAACTAAAATAATGGTAAAACTATAACATTTATGTAAAAAAAAATATTTCCATATGAAGTCATGAATTCCTTCTTGCATCTTTATGTGCACAAATAGGAAGCGGGTAAAAGCACAATAGTGTGTCACACTTTTAGCCAAATAAATAGTTCTAAGCGAATTATTTTTGGTTGGAAGATATTCTACCAAGTGGATTTAGTCCAAAACCACATGACACCGATGTGGTAGGTACCTTTTCAACCGAAGAGGTTTCAGCTAAAAGCCACTTGGTCGAATATGTCCAGACAAAAATATGAAGATAGTGAGTGTATTTGGTATTTATAGCTTGAAAATATCAAGCAATTTTTAGCCAAGTATGTTTCAGCTGAAACATGCTCGACCGAAAAATACTCAGCCAAGCATGTCTAGTCAGCATCCTACTTGGCAGCCAACTCACCTTTTTTTAGAATTTTCTGAAACATTCAACTTTGGCAGAGCATTTCTCCAATCAAAATGATTTTTCTACAAAAAAGAAAAATTCCCTTTTGTAGAGCTCGGAGTGGTGAATCCAAATTGTTAGGAATTGTATGCAGAAAATATCAATTAAATGAAAAATAAAGATTAAACAAAGGAATGAAAAACACATAAATAATAACAGCGAGAGACAATATTTAACATGGTTCACCCAAACTCAGGCTACATCCACCAACAGAGAGTCCAATATTATTATCCAGTAAATCGAACTGATTACAACTAGTAATCCTTGCAACTCAATACTATTGTAGATGCTACAATACAATATCAATGGAAACCCTAATCCTTAGCCCCTGGACCCCGTAAGGGGCATTACCCCTTGACCCTGTCTTGGAGGTGCTTCCCCCAAACTCCCGTTAAATAATTTGGGGGAAAACCATGCTGATAAAAGTGGGGAAAATTTAACCTTTGAGTTTGATTAGGCTCCATATACCAACACAAATATATATATTTTTTAATATTTTGATTAGTTTTAATATATTTATTTTAAAATAATGCAAGTAGGTTTTTAAAGTTAAAAAAGAGGCTGATTATAAATTAAAAAAGTAATAGTAAAACATATTAATTTTTTAAAAAACTAATATGGGGCACAAGAGGAGAGATTCTTCTTCAAAATGGTATAATTTTTTTTTTGAAAATGATGAAAAAAATTGACAATAGTTGACGTCTCGTGAAAACTGTCAAATTCTGACAAGTTTGACTTTAAAATGTTATTATGAGAAAAATATACATCAAAATTTGAATATTTTTTTTCCATACACAAGATATTGAAGTTACCTATTTGGAGAAAAAAAATTAAGGAGAAATGAATTTTTTTTCAATTTGTTTCTTGATGTCCCATGAAGTCACTCTTTTCTAAAATTCTCAGCATTCCAAAATCTATTCTTAAATTGATAAAAACATGAGTTTTTTTTTTTTAAAGAATTTTAAAAATTAGAGGAATAAACTTCATCAAAATTTTGCATTTCATTATTTTACACCATTTTGAAATTCAAAACATAAATATCACTTTTATGTGGGTTAAGTTCAGAATTTTTTTTGCTGTTGGCCGATTCCTTTATAAAGTGTGACATATGTTTGTGCTTTTACCCAATCCATAGTTCTACACACCTTTAGTGGTACCAAAAATGCATTGGGAATTTATTAGTATGAATTTAATGAGTGCAATACTTATAAAAAAACACCATAATGATTTTGTAGCTATTTTAGTATGAGTATATTTAACAAAAATGATCATCACAATTACTTGCAAGAAAAGCACTACAATTTAAGAAACCACATTCCTCCTCTTCAATTATGTTTGTATATATTTTGGGCTATAAAAATTTGTTATTCCTCACCATGCCAAGTTTTTTAATGCATTTTGGAAATCCTTGTGGGAGAGATTAGATACAAAATTTAATTAGTCTACAATATTTGATCTATAGAAATATGAAATATGGATGCCAATAGATCTTTACATACATCCCTTCCAAACATATCTTATTTTCTAACCAATGGAGCCCTTGGACACATGGTATAATGCATGACTCAACTCTAAATATAGGCACATGAAGTGGATAAATATAGAATTTTCCATAGCATATATAGATTGTACACTAGAAAGTATAATGTGCTTTGTACACTGCAATCATTAAAGGTCAATGAAAATTTTTGGTTACATCTTTAGAAGGAAAGGTTTATGGGCCTACAAAAGAATCTGTATCCTTTGGACTATAGATGTGTGTGATCACATCTGGGTTTTTTTTTCGTTGCGTGCAAGGTGTTTTAGCTATAAATAAAACCTAAGAGTATGTCTAATTATTTGGTTTTGTCCTAGTACAATGGAAAAATGATAGAAAATGAGAATCTCATTGATATTATTGGGAGAAGGAATGAAGAGAGATTAAATGTACAACAAAGATTTTAGAGAGAATATTTGGCCATAATAAGGGATTTGGTGAGAGGCACTAACAAAATATAACATACTAGAGGGTGTAGGAGTGAGTTTAGAATACAATGGTGAAGGGAATGGATGGAAATAACAAAGGGAGCTAAAACTATGGAGGAATTTTCATATTTCATCAAATATTTTATAGAATGAGAAAACATATAGACATCAAATACCATACATAAGAGAATTAATAAAAAAAAGAGTTTTGTTTAGATTTTTTTGGTCTAAAGATTAGAATGTAAACAACTTCATAAAGAAACCACTTGAAAAAATATTTGAGGATCCAAGTCGTTTAAGTGTTCTAGATAGTAGTAATTTGGTTAAGAGGGAGTATTTTAATTTTTTAGTTCTAACCACTACTGATAAAATTGTTCTATTTTATTTGCAACACTTTAGGTCTCAATATAGCATAACATATAATTGAACTAAACACTCCTCTACTCTATTTTGTTTCTTTTATTTTATATAGGGATCTCCATCCTCTTTTGGTATGGGTCTCCTTCTCTTATACATAGGTCAAGACAATTTTTTTACTTGATTTCTAACCACCCAGCCAATCCTTTTCTTTTGGATAATAATGTATATGTTTAATATTTTTAAATTGTCTTAATGTGGTATAGATATATCTACTTAGTATTGTTATTGAATTTTTAAAAGAAAATTCTATATTTTTTTCTACAAGAAAAAAACTAAAACTCTCATAAAAAATATAGTAAGAATATTTTTAAATTCAATCCGAATCAATAAATATCTTATATATGTTTTATCATCCTATTTTTTTACATATACATTTTCAAGTGTTTTCATGCTTAGTGTACTTGCTACTAACAACACTTATAATCCCTACCACATTGCGCATGCATTTATAGATGTTCTTAAAAAATACAATAATTTCCTATTGTAAAATTTTGGATATGTCCTCCATCATCTAACTTCCATTATACTTGTTGAGGTTTCATTCTACGAAGAAATGTCATTGATGAGGCTAATATTCAGACTCTGACTTGTCATTCTTACAAATACTCATCTAGTTGGATTTGACAACAACATATATAGAATTGGTGGATATAATTTTAACATGAGATATTATTGTATGAACATCTAGATCAAATGATGTACACAAAATTCCAATTGGAATGCATCTTAACACTTTCTTTTGTGGGAAATTTCCTACTAACATGCTATACACAAAACTAAGAGAATGTGATCCTTTCTAAGTTCTCCATGCTTGTGTGACCTATAGGCACCTCATTTTACTTTGTCTCACTTTTTCCATCTTCAACTCTAATGGTTTTCATTTTTTTCTTTTACATCCTATTGTTGATAACCAATCGAAGATACCTTAATAGGTCATTGAAATGAAGAAAATAGTGTTCTACCTTTTGGGAGATGGAACTAAATCGGAATTAGGGATCCTCCACCTATTTCACTTATGTTTCATTAAAGGAAACCCTAGAGATCTCAATCTAGCTTGATGAAATTTGGAAAATATATTTGCAATAGGGTGTCATATGGGTATGATTAAATACTAAAGGAGGTTCACCACCAAGCAAAGGATTAGAAATAATAAGATGGATGCAATGTGTAAATCTAACTTAATTTCTTGAGGAGGTTTGTAACAAATTTTGCAGAGATCACTTGGCCTATCTCCAAAATGTTGAAGAAAGGTGAAAAGGTGGAGTACAATGAAGAGCCAAGTAAGGCTTTTCAAGAAATAAAATAGGCAATTAAGGAGGCCCCAGTTCTAAGGACTCCTAACTTTTCCAAGCCACTACAAATTGCAATCTATATGAAACTAAAAATTAGAATAATGAACTAAGAAACAATAGAGGGACACTTGGAAAACTTAAGATGATTGAAATAAGGTTTGCACTCCCAAAAATTTGAATTTTAATGCATACCAGGACTCATACACCAGTAGGGGAAATTTAGTCTCAATCTAGGGTTTCTAGTCGAAATAAAAATCTTGAATTGCTAAACTAGGGTCTATAGAAAATGCTTGAAAATTGGTATACTAGGACTCATATGCCACAAGTGGTGATTCAGTCCCAATATCAAGGTTGATCTGAAACTTTGATATCCTCTAGTGATCTTTTGTAGCTTCTCTCCCTTCCAATCTCCACGTCTAAAACTCTAAATTATGGATTATAGGTGACTTTTCCTAATCATGCAAGAAAGGTGACAACTTTGACAACTTTGTAACTTTGAAAAATTTCTCCAATCTTGCTCTTCAATGGATCTTCAACCTAAATATGCAAATCACACACCAAAGAGGGGGGAATTTTTTGTTTTGTTAGTAGATAGGGGTTTTCCTTGGTCAAACCTTGTTTTGGTAATAAAACATTGAAATGAAATGAAATGAAAGAAGCAATGATGAATGAACAAATATGCTATGTTGTAGCTCACCAAACCCTTGTAACAAAGGCTATAATCTTGAATGAAATGGCTACCATGAATATAGATATTAACTCTTGATTGTAGGCTATGGATCTTGACTTGAATGCTTGCTTGAATCATAAGAACTTACATCACAAATGTTAGCTCAAAAAAACACATGATACATGATGACTTTGACATGATGCTTGATAATCAACTCTTGAATGATCTTGTAAACTTTTGTGAACTCTAATGCAAATTCTCTTGATTGATTATTTAGTTCTAGGATGAAATTATGTGAAATAACCTTATATCTATACTTGTTTATGCCAAATTTCTCAAAATAACAATAGTACAAGCTAACATCAAATCTAGGAGAATAAATTTCTACCAAGAATTTGAATTTAAAATAGTTTCAAGCTAAGGGGGACTCATATGCCAATTGTGGCATATAAGTCCCAATAGGTTAGGATTGGGACACAAATTTCAAGAAATGTTAAGTTTAATGCCAAATTCAGGACCAGGCCTTGAAACTTAGGTGGGACCCATAGGCCCAAGATGGTGTATGAGTCATAGATCACTAAATCTGTGCCATACAATCTAAAAATCATTAAATTATGATTGGTTATTAGATATTTGTCAAGATTATCCTAAGAAAGATGCATTAAATAAGGCTTGTGGATGCAAAATAGGACCAATAAGGCATAAAAAAGCCCAATTTTAGTAGGGAGGGACCAAAAAAGTGTGAAATGTATAGGGATACATTTTTATACACTAAATTTATCCCCCACTTTAGTGAGAAGAAGAACTTGCTTCAAACTCACACTAAAGTAGAGAAACTCATGTCAAGAGGTGTCCAAGTGTACCAATGCTAGTGAGATAAGACGACAACAATTAAGAGGGTTTCACAAGCCCCCATGATCAAGATCCTATGCAAAGCCAACATAGGAACAAGAGAAAACACATGAAAATTATGTAAGGAGCAACAACAAGGAACAAGCATACACTACCAACGACATAAGGAAGAAAAATAAAAACAAAACAAGGGGTGGATCAAGCTTCAACCATTTGTCCTACACGTTGTGGATTAGATCTAAGATGTTTGTCCAAAAACATTTACAAGTGAAACATGAATTCCACTATGAAAACCAATGCATGCTCACAAGGGCTAGTGGAACCTCGGGTCATCCACTAGGTGAGCCCCCAATGAGACACATATGCACGTGACCAATATGTACTCACACAAAAAAGCAAGTGGCTATGGGAAATCCATACCTAAGTTTGGATCACATACGGTAACCATACAAAAGCTATACCTCTTGATAACTTTGATAAGGTTCCACACAACACGAACAACATGATTCACGAGGCAAGTAAAATTTTGTATGCTTAACACCCATGAATAAACTGGATGGCACCATATGTAAGTAAACTGTGTTATGTAAGGTGGCCATATAACCGATATTGTAAAAGGTAGTTTAAGGTATGCTAAAAATAGTTCTTAGTTCATGTAAGGTCTTAACTTAGGGAACATTGTGCCTAATGTCTACAAGATAGGACCAATCAAAGAATAGAAGATTCACAACTTAGGGGATGTAGTGTGTCACATCAAGCCACTAAGAGGAATATAATATGCTAAGAGAGATCACACTCTTGAAGGAAATCACACCCAATGTCACCACAAAGAGAATGAAACATCACATGAAGTAATAAAACTACACAATGAAACATGAGTTTCAAAATGAAAAAGAATAATGTGAATGTATGCCCCCACTTTAAAGAAATTTCTAAACACTATGTTGTGAGCAATTACTTTAAAGTAGAAAATGATAAATGATAACAATAAAGAGGACATGAGAGCTCATTTGGAAATCCCATATGTTTCCAAATGAAGCTACGCCATGAAAAGGGGTTTCCCCCAAAATGAAATCAGAAAATCACATAACGGATCCATGTATTTTGGGTCAGTATGTCTTTGCTACAATTTTTTTATAGAGATCTCAAAACTATCATTCCCCAAATACTCATGGAATGGGAAGAATGACACAAAAAGAGTGAAAACAAACAAAAAAAATCTCTCAATTCAACATGGAAGAGACCTAAATGTCTCGATGCCTTGCATCATCCCCAAAAGGAAAACACAAGAAAAATGAAAAGATAAAGGTTTACGACATAGAGAAGAATGTAGATACAAATAGAGGAATGTAACAAAGAGAGAGATACATCAAATATAACAGTACAGGTAGATCACATTACACACATGAAATCACACACATAACATGAAAAAGAAAATAAAAAAAAGACTAGTAAGGCACATGTGAGTCAACCTATAGTAGTTCATCCACATCCCAATATCTTTTATCATATACGGGAGGAAGACAACAAGCCAAATCAATAGTAGCAAGTGTCGAACTAGGGTCATCACCAAGTTCAATACTCTTCTTAGGAGAATTGTCATTTAAGCTCATAGAAGAGGAAAACAATGTATTCAATTTATTATGCACTTCTTTATCAATTTTAGAAAACTAATTAGCGTCATCCAAGTTAATCACAATGGGAGGTCAAATGATAATGTCCAAAGGATTTATCTCTTGTTTTAGTTGTGATATAGGATCTTTTTATTGTAGCAAAGAGGGAGACTCATCGTGTATTTCTTTATTCAACTTTGGATGTTGATATTCTTTGTTGTTATCTTCATTTAAGCTTCGAGAAATAGCATGACATCTACACCTACACTCTCTAGCATTTATATTTATTTTAATATAATTTTCAAGTTACGTTTGTGTAGGAGCGGGTTTATCAACCATAGGTTTCTTTTCTTCCCTAAGGGGATGAACAAAAGGAACCATAGGAGGTTGTTCAACCACTTTCTCTTTAGCTTTGTAAACTTGTTTTATCTTAGGAGGTGTGACATGATATTTTTCATTTTCTCTTGGTATTTTGTAGGAGCTAAGTATCTATCATGGGTTGTCCTTTGTTATTTTGAATGTCTTTAGGTTCAATCATATTTTCATCAAGGATAGGAGGCTCAATTATGGGTTGAGGCATGTTTCTAAGGGATAGTAAATTTCTATGCATTTCTCCTTAAAATTTTGATAGGATTTGAAAAAGAAGTCTTCTCATGGTTTAATAGGTTTCATAGGATCAGGCCAAAATAAATCCAATGAAAAGTTCCCACGGGAAGACACAAGATTAAAGCCACTATGGTACATAGTAAAGATTTCATTTCCAAAGGTAAAATTTAAACATTTATGCACAACTGGCGAGATGACTTCCATGGAACTTGTAGCCATGGATAACCAAGCTTCACACGAAATTGATCCGACATTGGGATGATGGAGAATGATACATCTAATTGATTTGGTTTGATTTTTAAAGAAAGAGTGATTGATCCCATAGGGCAAGAAAAACCATTATGCATTTTTATCCATGCTTTTAGTTGATCATATGTTTCTTGATAAAGTTCATGCACAAGTAAGAATTCCTTGGTGGTACCATCCTCTCCATATATGGGATCAATTAATATCCCATTAGTGGGCTTGTCATTGATTTGGCTGGCTATGTAAGGAGGACGATCAGGTACATTTCTAATAATATCTTTAGATGAGAAAGAAATTCCAAGAGGATTTCTAGTTCGGCCCTTATAGGGTATAATTTTGATCAATCCAATCATATTATCCACAAGTTTTTGTTTAATAGTATCCATAGGCCCTTGTTCAATAGTATCCTTGTTGTCATCATCTGTGTCAACATTCACCACATCATTCTTCTTAGTTTCACTAGCTTTGACAAATGAAATTTTATGATTTGACATAGGTTTGGTAAATATTCGCAAGTTTTGGTTAGGAGGGGAAAAAAAATTATTTCCTTGATCATTAACACCTCCAATTTGAAGTCGACTAGAATCAATGAGGCCTTGCAAAAATTGTTTAAGATGCTTACAATGTTTTGTATCATGTCTATTTTGTCGGTGATAATGGAAATAAGAATTTGATCTAAAGTTTGGAGGTAAAGGCTTATTAGGATCAAGTGTTTTAACGGGAGGTAAGGTGATCATATTTTGTTCTAGAAGTTATGACATTGTGCTATTTAGGGTATCAGGTAGGGGAGTAAATTGTCTATCCAGATCCCCAAATGTAAAAGGACTTGTTTCCTTTATAGCAGGCACTTGGGTATTGACATGTTGAGTTGGTTGAGGGGGATTTAGTTGAAGGAATCATTTATTCTATTTCCTAAAAGGTTGATGATTGTTTTGATTTGCGGATTCAGGATGACTAGAGGTGGTTTTGATTTCATGACTACTAACCAAGTTTTGAAAATCATGAAGGGTAGTACAAAAGTTTACAAAGGAAGGAAACTTCATCATGCCAAGCTTATCTTTTATATTAGTTTGCAAACACTCAATGAACATTTGTTGAAGGTGAGGATCAGGAATCTTTATATGTTGATTTGGGAATAAATCTATTGGTAGAATGAAATGAAGTCAGTAACCTTTTCATCGTCCTTTTGTTTACATCTCATCAAATTAGCTAATGTCATCTTATGAGTCATGTGCACTTAGAAATGGTTTATAAAGGCCTCAACAAGTTCAGTGAATGAACAAATTGAGCTATTCAGTAATGAGGAAAACCATTCTAAATTGGTATCTTTCAATGACCTAGGGAACAGCTTAGCCAAGAGCTTATCGTCAAGGAAAAAATCACTACATAAGGTAGTATAAGTGGAAACATGGTTAGAAGGATCTCCTCTCCCTCCATATTTCTCAAATCAAGGAATATCTATACTTTGTGTTATCTACATTCTCAATATCTCCAAGGATAAGGGATTACTTTTGACATAGTATGTAGGTTGGCCATTTTGATTTTAATTTATGATGGAAATTTTCTTTTGAAGGGATGAAACATTTTGCAAAATTTGGTTAAGGATGGAGTCAATGGTTGTATTTTGAGATGGAGGTGAATATGGTGTAGGTGTATATGTGTTCAAGGGAGAATTGAATGGAATGCTTATGGGAGGTAAAGTGGTAGGAGATTTGACATGAGATGCCACAAAGGTACTAGTATTGCTAGTGGAAATACCCAAGGTAGGAAGTATATTAGTAGTAGGTTGCATCATTGTTGTATCTTTAGAGTTCCAGTATAGGTGAGGATAGAGGAAATAGTTGTAGGAGGAGGAACTTGAGTTCCTCCCTAGATTTGGACATTGTTCAAAGGCTAATCACAAGTAGTCATTGAGGTAAGATGTTTTCCAAAAGTCTAAGCTAGGTTATGCACAAGTTCTACTCCTTCACTTTCAATCATGTGATGTATGTTATCTATGGTAGGAATGTTAATGTTGGAAATTTTTTTAGTACTCACTTGATGTTGTAGGTTTGCTAAATATTCATGGATTTGGATTTATTTTTCTTGAGGAACACTAGCAACCATTGTTTCAAAACTTGTCACACTACTTGAAGGAAAATATTTGTTAAGGGTATGGTCCATACCTAGTGAACTAGTGTCAATAATAGGAGTGAAAGATATAGATAACCCAAGATCCACAATGATTGTGCTATCATGGGATGACATGAGTCTCAAACTTCATCTCACTATAGTATTAGCAATAGGACACCAAGTTATAAAGCTCATGCAAGGGACAATAAATGAATACAAGATTAATACACAAGATGAATGATATTCTTTAATTCTTATTCAAATGAAATTAAGCTAGATGAAATAAAATGAATGAAATAAAAATTCAAGAATCTAAAATAGGAATCTAACAATAGCAAGTCAGAAACACATAAACTAGGTTTTTAATATTGTAAAACTTAGTTTTAGGTTTGGCATGGAACTAAATCGCCTAGAGGGGCGTATGAGTCCTATATTAGGGTTTTTACACTAATTTTAGAAAATTTTGAGTGAATTTTAGGTTTTCTAGTTCGTATGTTGTCTAGACTATGTGAAATTATAGATCTCAAGTGAAATTCAATGATGCAAGATGCAAAAATGTAACCTATATTCACTTTCAATAATGCAATATTTAGAAACCTTAGATGCCAGTTAACTAATGAAAGGCCTAATGCAAAGTTAATGTAAGCTAAATCTAGGACTATGATGCACTCCAAATCAAAAAATAAGGGTTCGAAGGCTAGCTTCACCAAAATGAAACCTAGAAAATAGTGTTCCACCTTTTGGGAAATGGAACTAAAGGGAAATTGGGGATCCTCCACCTATTTCACTTATGTTTCATTAAAGGAAACCCTAGAGATCTCAATCTAGGGATGGAATTAGGAAAAGTGGTGAAAAATAGGGTGTCCTAGGGGTGTGATTAAAGACTAAAGGGGGTTCACCACCAAGAAAAGGCTTGGAAGGAAGAAGATGGATGTAATGTACAAATTTGACTATGCAATCTAAGACATGAAATTGTGAATCATAATATTGAACTAAGAAAGAACAAAGGGGAACTTGGAAAAATGAAGATGGTTGAAATAAGGTCTGTAGTCCTAAAAATATGACTTTTCATGCATGCTAGAACTCATACACTAGTAAGGGTGATTTAGTCCTAGTTTAGGGTTTTAGGCTGAAACCAAAATTTGGAATTGTTAAACTAGGATCTATAGAAAAATGTTGAAATCTAGTATACTAGGACTCATATGCCACAAGTGGAAATTTAGTTTTAGTATCAAGCTTGATATGAAACTTTGATATCCTCTAGTTATCTTTTGTAGCTTCTTTCCCTACCGATCTTTGGGTCTGAAACTCTAAATTATGGCTTGTAGGTGACTTTCTATGATCTTTTAAGAAAGGTAACAACTTTGACAACTTTGCAATTTTGAAAAACTTATCCAATATTTCCATTCAATGGATCTTCAACCTAAATCAATAAATCACACACCAAAGAGAGGGAAAAATGTTTTTTTAGTAGATAAGACTTTAGCTTGGTCAAACCTCATTTTGGTAATCAAACATTGAAATGAAATGAAATAGAAAGAAGGAATGATGAATGAACAAATATGCTATGTTGTAACTCACCAAACCCTTGTAACAAAGGATGAAATCTTGTATGAAGTGACTAGCATGAATGTAGATCTTGACTCTTAATTGCAGGCTATGGATCTTGACTTGAATGTTTGCTTGAATAATAAGAACCTACATCACAAATGTTAGCTTAGAAATACACATGATGCATGATGACTTTGACATGATGCTTGAATCTTGAATATAGCTCCAAAATTCTTGGTAATCAGCTCTTGAATTCTCTTGAGTAGTCTTGTAAACTCTTGTGACCTCTTGTGTAAGTGCTCTTGATTGCTTATAAAGTTCTAGGATGAAATTATGTGAAATAACCTTGTATTTATACTTGTTTATGCGAAATTTCCCAAAATTATAACTCTATAAGCCAACATTAGATATAGGAGAACCAAATCCTACCAAGAATTTGAATTTAAAATAGGTCCAAGCTAAGTGGGACTCATACACTAGTTGTGTCGTATGAGTCCTAGTAGGCTAGGCTTGGGACACAAATTTCAAGAAATGTTAATTTTAATGCCAAATTCAAGACTAGGCCCCAAAACTTAGGTGGGACCCATATGGCCAAGGTGGTGTATGAATCCCAAATTACTAAATCTAGGCTATACAATCCAAAAATCATTAAATTATGATTGGTCATTAGATATGTGTCGGGATTATCCTTGGAAAGATGCATTAAATAAGGCTTTTGGATGCAAAATAAGACCAAATAAGGCATCAAGAAGCCCAATTTTTGGAAGGAGGGCCCAAAAATGTGTGAAAATGTAGATGGATACATTTTTCTACACTATAGTAATTGTGTTTTTGTATCATAAAAAATTGTTGACCTTGAAAATTTCAAACTAGTTTTAGCTCCCCTTATGCGCTTGGACTTACTTATGCTTATAATTTTCTTATTTTAATATTTTTTTGAAAATTCAAAATAAAATTAGGAATTAAAATTAATTATTTAATTAACAACAATTTAAATTCCTAAATAGTTCTTGTTTAGGGTAGCACAACCCTTGACCAAATTATTTTGGTCCAATTTCAATTTGTTTTTTTTGGCATTTTATGCTTACAAATTCAAATTCATTTGTCGAATCTTCACAATTAGTTTTGTGGGAAATCAAGAAATGCATACAAATATAATTATTTTTCACCAATTTAAACTGGAGGAAATGAAGAATGAAATTTTAATTCTAATTGTGCATCTTAAAAAGCAACCAAAAGTAGAATAAGAAACATTATTACAACACTTTTTATCAATCAATATTCATATTATCAATGCATCAAGTTCATAAGTAAGATTGTGCATGTTCTTTGTTCATTTTTTGTGGGACTCCCTATTAACAAACAAGTCTTCCTTCCATGAGATGTGCGTCATGATTTCATTCCTTCAAGGAGATCAGATTTGAGTGTTAAGTTGTAGTACTTTCCATTTATCATGTGTTTTTATCCATTTTCCTGTGCTTGACCTAGGGTAATCACTTTGTACATCATCATAGCTATTGTGGAGGTGGAAACATGGAAAATGAGGTTTGACTTGGAAATACCATATATGGCACAACCCTTTCTCCCCTCTCTTGTTTGTAGGTGGAAGATCTAAATTGGATTTGGGAGAATAATGAAGACCTAGAAGAAAGATTATGCATTCAAGTCTCCTATTTCAACAAATTAGGGCAAGACTTGAATTATTCATCAACATATAAAGTTTCAAAGCTAAGTACAATAGGAAAGAAGCTACAACATGTGACCCATTTGTACCTATTTAGGGATTCTATAAATAAAAATATTCTAGCCTAGGGCACCACCACCCTTGACTAGGAAATTTCAACCATAGTTTGCATGTTAGGTTCCTTTGTCTCAACATACGACTTTTTTGTCATCATTTTTTTTGTGAGTTTTGTTCTTATCAATTTTTGTAGATTCATAGTTAACCTAGTTCACTTTAACATCACCCACATCACATCAAATATCAAATAAATTTGCATCCCTAAAAAGAGGACTAAAAAATTGATCAACCATTCTAGCCTATTGAGGATAGTAGCCAAGTGATCTTATGTGATCAATTTCCATTCCTCTAATGTAATATCAAGAAAGTTTTGATTTAGACCTTAGATCCATTTTTCCCACATAATTTTTTTTAATACTTTTTCTTGGAGTCCTCTTTCTTTCCACTTTAGTTGATCATCAAGGTCAAAATCCAAAAAAAATTCTAAATAAAGGAAGTGGTCAAAGTTTTCATAAGAACCAAGAACCTTTGATATCTCCAATCCATTTGGTCATGGTGACAACTTTTTGCAAGGTAAAAAAGTGGAAAATGCATTTAATAAAAAGTTGTAATGTTGTATAGATTTCATTCTCTTCATCATGCAACCAAACTAACAGTCACAACATGTCTAGGTGGGTGAGTTAATGCTAGGAAATGGCTTGTTTCACACCCTAGCACGTTGGATTGTTCTAGGCTACATTGTATCAAAACTTTCTCTTAAGAGCCTTAAGTGCCAAAAAGAGGCAAACTTTGACAAGTTGTTTCTTAGAAATTGTGGAAATCAAAAGTATTATTTATGAAGTAATAGGATCATGTTCTATAATAACCTTTCTCATTTTTCATATCTCCAATCCATTTGGCCGTGGCGACAAGATTTTGCATGTTGAAAAATCATCAAATGTATTAAAGAGAAAGTTGCAAGGTGGCATAATTTTCATTTGGTTCATCGCGTAGACAAAACAAAATTCCAACATGTTTGAGTGGGTAGGATTATACTAGGGAAGGTCCCATTTCACATCCCAACATGTCAGATCATTCTAGGCTACATTGTGTCAGTTATTTCTCTTAAGAGCCCTAAATGCCAAAAACAGGAAAAATTTGATTATCTATTTCTCTAATGGCTAGAATTAGTTCATCTAAATTTATAGGGTTCTGTAGGGTCCCTCTACAATAACCTCATTTTTTCATATCTCTAAGTTGTTTGGCTATGGTGAAAGTTATTTTTCTGTCCCAAATACTGTCTGATGCATGCAATGTGAAGTTGCAAGGTAGCCTATTTTTTTTATGTTCTTTGTGGGGCCAAACCATCAGTGCCAACATGTCTAGGTGGAAACATCTACACAAGGAATGGTCTCATTTTTCACCCCAAATCTCTTGAAGGTTTCAAGCTACACTATTTTAATTCTTTCTCTTAAGATCCCTAAGTGCAAAAAATTTGTGAAATTTGACATGTTGTATCTTAGAGTCAATGACATAAAAATGTTTTGTATAAACCTATAAGTGCATGTGAGGTCCCTCTACAACAACCCCTATCAAATTTTGAATACTCAAAAACCATTTGGCCATGGTGAAAGTTTATTGTTGCCCCAAAAAAATTCAAATGCATGGAATCTCAAGTTGCAACGTAGCCTAATTTTATTTTTGTTCTTTGTGGGGCCAAACCATCAACACCAACTCATTTGGGTGCACATGTCTATACTAGGAATGGTCATGTTTTGCACCCAAACTCTTATAAATGTTTTGGGATACACTATTTTCATGCTTTCTCTTAGGATCTATGCTGTCCATTTTCAATATTTTTTTTTATTATTAAAGGATTGGTTTAGTTATTTTTTTTCTTCATTCTATAAAAAAACATTCATATTTGAAAAAATGAAACATTTTATTTTGCATATTGTGTGACAATATTCCATTGTATGTGTTAATTAATGTTTAGGGTTGTGTCACTAAGCCTCTCTTATTTGAGACCCCTAGAGAAAATTATATAAAAAGATATAAAATCATAGAGAACATGACATGAAGAAGGTCAAATAGAAAGCAAGGCGAAGATCATGAATATGAAGGCTAGACTAATCAAGATATAAATTATTGTTATAGGAGGAGGAAAAAAGAATGTAGCAAGAGGAGGATACCATGTAAGGACGCATAATCTTGGGTGAAAAATATCTTGAGGGGCTAGTATTTTTGGTGTTGGTGATCATGGAGTGTGAGTTTGTACATAAAAGGAGCTTGAATGTATGTAGAATATATATTTCATAGAGAGAAGGCTATATGATAGTGTAATAGAATAATGATGTTATCTTTAGGAATTGAGATAGCACAAGGGTAGGGCATGGGTACATGAGATGAACAAGAAGGTTGAAAAACTCATAGCTTATATGGTACACCCAAAAACACAACTAGAGTGGTTAAAATTGATAGATACCAAGAAACATGATGATGCATGCAATAAAGTCAAAGGAAATAAGAAAAGGAAAAATACAAACCTATAAAAAATGGATGTATCAATAATGTAAGGGTCAAGCCACTAGGTGAAGGGAATACATAGGGGGATTCATAATTTCTAGCTATAAGAGAGGAGTATACTCTAAGATTATTGAAGAAAGAAGTGCTTCTAAGAAACTAAAGGTGGAAAATCCAATATTTTATAACTACAAATAGAAATATTTTTGGTTGAGGTAAGGATGTTGGAGAAGGATGATACCTATAGTGGAACATGGAGGAGATGTTAGAATGTTGGAGAGAGATAGCTAAGCCACATCAATGAAATCAATTTAACATGAGTTAGTTAGGTATACAATAAGATACCCACAAAGAGTCATTGATAGATATATATGGGGATAATTTCAAAGCCACACCTAAGAAAGATATCCTATAGGAAGAGGGTGGAGAAATGAAGGAGTATAGGTTGCTACTATAACTACCAATAAAATTTAGGCACATCATGGAAGAGGGCACAAGGAGATGTCACATGGTTGTCGTATACAATACATCAAGAAGGAGAAGGCATGCGTGAATCATGAACCTTGAGAAGAGGGATTGAGAAAAGGATGATATTGAGGCTAATTATATAGGATAACTAGATACCAATTTTAAATAAACTATAGAAATGTTAGGAATAGTAGGGTTAAAAATATGAAGAATTATAAAGGAACTAGAGTAGGCATGCTAAATCATAGATACCAAGTTAGAAAATTAGTGACCATCCCATTATATTGTTAAAAGAGGGGTTTTGACACTTCTTACTAGTTTATGAGTAAGGGATCATTTATTTAACAAGTACCTAAGGTGTTAGATGAGAAAATATCCTAGTTCAACAAAATCATCTTATAGATGCTACAAACTAAGCAAATTTTTTATTGATTCTCAAGTTTGTGCAACTAAGAAGGGGAGTGAAAATGAGTTTTGGTGCCAAGGAAATAGGAGACAATAGTTAAATAGCCAATAATGTGGATATTAAAGGTGGAGGGATATTTTGTATTGCTTATGCTTATGACAGTGGATAGAAAATTTTTAAAGTCAAGAACATGCATGTTAAATGTGGAGGGATAGCTTGTAATGACTTATAACTTAGGGTAGTATTATGGATAACAAGAGTCAAAGGTGTAGTCTCCAAAAATGAAATCACAAGAAATCATAATATTTTATGGTTGCATTATAATACTTTTTAGTTTCATTATGTTACTAAATTCTTGTGATCTCAAATTCATCCATAATATATCAAAAAAAGAATTCAAAAAATCACATGCTTGTGTTAAGAACATAGTTTAAACTAAAGGGGGTTGCCCCATTAAAGAGTCCTAAGATATTTGTAACAATTTAATGGTTACTAACAATGAACTTTGTGTAATTATTCACCTATTCAATTAATAATTTGTATTGTAAATATGGATAATAGTGGCTAAAAATATTTGCATTAACCAAAAAGAAATAAATCCATACAATTTTATATGTCGATAAAAGCATATAGTATATCCAATAAAGTCATATAGGCTTACAAAAAAGCTATATTGACATAAAATTTCACATATGATCCATAATACAAAACATATGTTCAAAAATGCCACATAGGCATACAACAAAGGACCCTAATAAATAGTCATTTCCCACTAGGTGAATGAAATAGATCATGAGATTCCTTTGACTATCGACTAGATAGAGATGCATGTGATGCTAGTGTATTTTGAGTGTGCTCACTCATCCTTCTCTCTGGAGTTTTCTAGAGGCCCATGGTCTAATACACTAAAAATTATAGATATTAATATATATATATATATTAATACAATTCCAAAATTACATATAATAGAATAATCACTCACCACATACAAATAATCAAAATGCTCATCCACATTAGGAGTATGTTCATCATTTGGAGTAGTAAGCCCCTATAGTAAACATCAAGATAAAAATTAAACTAGGCATACAAGCATCATTAAAATTTTCAATAATAGACCAATAAAAGAACAAATGTAATGTGGAATTTACTAATCTTTCTCATACCTCTATCAAAGGATCATAACTTTATATTTCTATAGCAACACCATAGTCCATTGTGGCATAAACATAAAGAGGAGTATCTGATGTTAGCATATGAAAATGAAAAAAACAAATTTTGTTCAATTACCAAAAATAACTTTGTTTTACAATACCATTAATGAATAAAGGTTACCTAGGCTAAATTTCATTGATGACAATAAGTGTGAGGTGTGATGTTGAAGTTCCATCAAACTATTCAATATCCAAAGTGAGCTATGAGAAAACCATTAATATAAGGTTCAACTATTCACATGTAATAATTATGTTTCTTTACTAGTTACATGCTTGTGGACTTGACTATGTCATGAAATAGGGGTCTAGGGGAATGCTACAAGTAGCATGAACACTTTTCCCTTTAATTTCCATCGTAATAATTCTACTAATTTAGTTATATTTATATTTCATAATAAAATTTAATAAATAAAATTAAATGAACTTGTTGAAATTTGCATGTGTATCAATATTGAATGTTTCATTCAACAAAGAATCTGTCATAACCATCCTCTTTGCAACTAATGTAACCCTTGTAGTTACATCCTGACTACTCTCAAGGTCATATATGCAAAAATCACCATAAGAGTGACAAAAGTGGATTGGTACTCTAGGCCTAGAAGACTCACCCACATCACCTTGTACTAGGCCTCACATACTATATAAGGCTTTGAGTGAGCGAGATAATAGAGTCCAAGGTGTTCACCTTGACACTATCCTTCACAATGGAAGGAGAAGTCACATGCTCCACCATAAGTCTAACCAAGGGTGTCGATGCCAATTGCAGGTTATGTCATGCCTCCACTCTGTCATTTGTGGATCCCCCACCTCTACCTTGGAAATCTAGATAGTCAAAATAATTTGAAATCTCATTGAGGACAAACTCACAATAGAGTTTCCTAAAAAAATACTATGGCACCTTGTAGTTATTGTATGGAGGCTAGTCAAAAACCATCCACCACCTATCCCAAAATTTATTTTTTATGCCTTTTTTTTTTAACCAATGGATGTGGAACTTCTCGCATCTAGATGATAAAGATTGATTGGTTCATGGGTTGATGAAGAGGGCACACAAGTTGTATTTTTTAATAATATTTTTCCTTACTTTTTCATATGAATTTATTTTGCATAAAAATTATTTTTGTTCCCCCCTCTTATTGAACCAAAAAATAACTTGTGAACTCATTAATCCTACATGAGATACGATAGATTATAGGGATTTGACAAGGCCTCTCCTATGAGGGTCTATTGCAGCAATATATTTTAGCCTTGTAGTCAATTCCTCAAGTTTTGTTTTGTTGTTTTCTATTTTCCTTAGAATAGTTTCTTATGTTCATGGGTGATGTCTAGGAATTGAGGGAGGAATTTGATGTGGTTCTTGTTCATTAGGGTCTTCATGAGGAGGTGATGGATGATTTTCAACATTTGGGGGTGGAAATTCATTTCTTGTAAATTAAAACAAATTTTAATTAAAAAACCTAATTCAATATAAATTTAATCAAAATTTGAAATTAAAAATTTAGAGATACTTACCTCTTTGACCTCCTCGACACCTTGGTAGCATCTTGAAAAATATTTCATAAGATCCAAGTGAAAAATGGCTATGTATTTGGTGAGCATGGGTTGGGGAGGAGAAAAATGTAGAGAACTCATGGCTTTCAACAACATAAGGTAAAAATGAACTTATTTTTATAACAACTTTAACATTTGGCAAGTGCCAACTTGCCAAACTGGCTTGGTATAGTGTAGTAAATTGTATAGCTTTGAAATTTCACACTATGCTTGCACCCCCTTAGTTGATTGGACTTAATCAAGCCTTTAATTGACCAAATTGTGTATTCCAAAGTCTTATTATTCTCATTTATTGAAAGGGGAAACTATATTAAACAATTTCCATCATTAATTAAAACATCTTAGATCATGTGTGTCTTGGAATTAGGGCCTAGGTCCCATTATCCTAAGGGTGAATGGGTCCTCTTTAAGTGCCAAGACCGATTTTTAAATATGTTTTTGGTGACATTTTAATGATTCAAATTCAAGTCTCAAATATCAGCATTAGAATCTATTTTTTGGGAAATTACATAAACACCTATAAATACATAGTTATTTTAACAATTCAAATCTAATCATTATCATCTAGCATTAAGGAAACTTTCACAAGAGAATATATTATTGTTAAGAGCATTCAAGAGTAGCATTATCAGTCAATATCTACAACAACAATTAAGATCATATCAACATGTCAATTTTCATGTGTGCTCATATCATGTTTTGGAGCTAACATTGTGATGTAGGTTTCAAGCATTCAAGAAAGCATTCAAGCATATTTAATAAATCAATCAATCAAGAAAATTCATGAAATATCCATGTCTTAGATTGATATGTTTAACTTCAATCCTCTAATGGTAGCCATTAAGGATTTGGTGAGTTGTAACAAGCAAGTTTTCATTCATTAATTCCTTCATTTTGTCATTATTTCATTATCAAGGTTTAATTACCAAACATGGGGTTGACTAAGGAAAACCCCCATTCACCCAAAACAAACACTTTTCTTCTCTCTTTGTTTATGTAGATTTACATGTGAAGAAGGATTGAAAGTTGATCAAAGGAGCAATTTTGCAAAGCTTCATAAATTGTCATCATTGTTGTCAAGCTATAGAAACTCACTTATAGATTTTATTTTTGACTTTCTAATAGTCAAACCTAGAGGAATTAGAACCTTAGATATGGGATAAAAGGACATAAAAAAATGATTTTGGACTTTTTCACTAGGATCCATTCACCCTAGGTGAACCAGTCTTTCTATAGGACCTAAAACCCACTTTTTATCATAGGTGAACACCAGTCTGCCCTTCTCAAATTTTCCTACAAATAGTTAGTTCTATTTTTTTAATCATAGGATTTTGATTTTCAAGTGTTAGGTCACATAATTCCTTTAGTTAATACACTTTAAATCATTCCAAAACATTGAAAATTAGTCATTCTATCATAAGAAAGTAGAGATCGAAAAGATTTAAGATAAGGTTAACTCACCTCAAGGTTGAAAGTCAATCCTATCCCTTTGTGATCTTCTCTCTTTCTAATGAAATTAGGGATAGTGATGTTTGAATCTTAGGCCTTTTCATCATTCCACATTGATTGAATTTATTTCCCCTTTTCCCTCTATTTTATTTTGGTGAACCTAACCTATAACATTACATACCTTTTGAAATTTTCCATGATTAAACCTAGATCTAGGTTTTTCATTGCATTAGTTTGCATTTCTTAGTTAGGGTTTCATCTTTGCATTCTAAAAGGTCATAAAAATTAAAAAAAATTGCATCCTATATTGCATTATAGGCTACATTAGGGTTTGTTTAATTCCTATTTAGATCAGATTTACATTCATAATTCATTCATTAAATGGTTAAAAGCTGAAATTGTTCATTGCATGCATATTTCATCTTTCATTTTAGCTCAAAAGCAAGTGAAAAATTGGATAGTTTTGTTTAAAATTTTCATCAAGTAATTTTTTGAGAATATTGCATATTACAATCAATCAAATATTGCATTTTACATCTAAAAATTGCATTAAATTTTTTATCATTTTGTTCATACATTGTAATTAAAATTGCATTTCCATTTCATCTAAAATTGTGGAAAAACTGTCACTATTTAACATTTTTACAACTAGAGAAAGAAACATCAAACATCAACATAAAACTTCAAATTTTTACTTTTAAGAACTATGTCCAAGGATTCATTCACCCTAGGGTGCACTTGTCCTTGTATAAGTGTCGCAGAAATATTTTGCATAGTATTTTGTCTCTATATTATCAGTCTTTTCCATCTTGTAGAAGTTATTTTTGAAATTCTAAAATATTGTTATTCCATGTGCAAGAAAAGTGTCATTTTGCTTGATTTGTTGTAAATTTGGAAAAATATTGTTGAATTTTAGTATTGAAAATCATTAGATCTATAGGAAATTTGTTTACATTTATGAAGCATTGCATAACTTGGATATATTAGTTTTCATCAAATTGCACAAACTCAAAACTCTAGATGTTAGCATGTTTCCTTTCCAATGATGTGGTTTTGATATGGCTAAGCATGGCTTGAATAAGTATAATATACATACTTATGAGTATAATCTAGGACAAAGAAATGAGGTCATTAACAAACATGCTAGGCATCCTCCCAATATCTTTTCCTAGTTATGAGAGTACCATAGTGAAAGATAATGAAATCATTGAAACATTTATTAATATCACCTTTCTTGTCCTTCACTCAACCTCTAATATCTCTCCCATTTCTAAGGATGATTTAATACAAGAGGATACAATCATAGAAAATCATTCCAATCACATTTTTTCTTCTCTCAATACCTCTCCTACTTGTGACAAAGGTATTTTGGTGTTAGATGATCCAATTGTCGAACGTCATGAGAATCTTATTTTTCCCTCTCCCCCTACTTCTTCCACTTCAAAGAATATTATAGCATAGGAGGATGAGATCGTTGACACATTCCTTAACATCACTTTTCCTAGTCTACATTCATCTCCCACTTTTGAGAATGTTTTATTGAAAGTGAATGCAATTGTTGGCAATCATGAAAATCATAATTGTCCTTCTACCGATATCTCTTTTGCTTGTGATGAAGATGTCTTGGTTTTATAAGATCCAACCATTGAATATAATCTTGTTTACCTCTCTCATAAAACCTCTCCTACTAGGGAATATATTATGGTGCAAGAGGATAATATCCTTTGTACTAATATCGCTTGCTTAGATGAAGATGCTAAGGTAACCTTACACCCCCCTCAATAGAAGATCACCAAAAATAAAATAAAATGGGCTGAAGTTATGAATGTACAATGGACCACTAGATCTCCCTTGATTATAGGACCTCCAAACACTCCTTTTAGACCTCCTAAGATTCCTTTAATTATTGGACCTCCTAAGAGTCCTTTAATTATTAAACCTCCAAAGTCATCTCCCAAGCCACTTCTTATCATAGGACCACCTCAACACCAACCAAAACCTCCAAGACATATCTTAAATTTTGCAAGGTAACTCACTAGTAACATTGTTTTGTAGCAACCAAGTTGTCATACCATTGAACATACATATAACACAAGGAACAATAGGCAACCACAAACCATACCTACTTCATTATCACTCCCTGAACCTATTTTTCCTAGTGCTCCACATTTGCCTTTGCATAGTGGAAAGGAGTATGATCTTGTGAAACAACTTCATAACACTCCTGCTAAGATCTCCCTTTGGGATTTGATTCAAGTGTCACCCCTTTACCATGGCATGCTTCAATACTCTTTGCAGCAAGTTATCATCCCTCCTAGTGCACAACAAAATGATGTGGTAGCTTTGATTAAGAATATGAATTCACTTGATTTGGACATTGTCTTTCATCAAAGTGAATTATGTCATTTAGAAGTACAAAAAAAATTGAGGCTTTAATGATAGTGGCTATCATTAATAGGTTTGAAACATAAAATTTACTCTCATTGATAATGGTTTGACTCTCAATGTTTGTAGTGTAAACCTTTTGGATAAGATATGAGTGGACAAGACTAAGATTCAAATAGATCCAAGTTTTCTATTCATGGTTTTGACAATATGGGGAAATGAACACTTGGTGTGATAACATTTCCTATTAAATTTGATAGGGTTACTTTAATACAAACTCCTATCCATGTCATGCCTAATGATATTTCATATAATATTATGTTGGGTAGACTATAGATTCATGCAATGAATTCAGTACCTTCAACATTACATCATTTACTTAAATACACTTACAACAACAAGGTCTACATGGTAAAAGATAATCCTCAACTTGAGAGTTATTTACAAATTGAACCAAGAATGAAAAATCCTCTTACAACATTAACGCCAACTACAAAAGTAGAACCAGTGCAATAAGAAGAACAATAAAAGTTTTTGTCATCAATCACAAAACTATTGGATGATGATTAGGGTTCATGGGATTTTACACCTACATTAATGGGAGAATACACGATTACAAAAAAATAGGAAAAGAGAAATAAGCTGGCATAATATCAACACAGTCTGAGTCATAAAAACCATGTGAGTCCACAACTTTTAGCATAGAAGAGGAAAGCATAAATTATACACCCATATATGATGAGTGTGAACATGTAAAACCACCTTCTCCAAAATAAATGAAAAAAATTATGGAAGAGGTTATGAGCTTTTGAATCAACTTGGCTATAATCGAAAATGATGTGGTTTTAAAGAACAATGTATCTATGTTCTTATTGAATCTAGCATGAAAGAACAAACAAGAGGTCTTGGCTATTGTCCTTTGAAAGAAACAAAAGCATCAAAGAAACCTTCACTCAATATCAATTTTATCACATAAAAAACTCCCAGGACAAATATTACTTCATCTCTGAACACATTTCTTATTGATGATTGGGGTTCACTAGATTTTACACCCTCATTTAAGGGAGAGTACAAAATATGACAATTTAAACCTAGAGAGTATTGTGCATGTATGACACCTTGTAGTAAGAAAGAAGTATCTCTATCAAACAATAAAGGAACATCTACTTTTTATCAAGAGAGTACCTTTTCCAAGCTTCTCCAAGCTTGCTTGATCTCTCTCCCTCCAAGAATAAAAAATAAATTCTACAACAAAAGCTCATTTTGTGCATATCATCGAGTGCATGGTCATTCAACCAATGAATGTTAGGCCTTGAGTAACATAATTCAACATCTTAAGATTTTTGGTTCTCTTCTTTGTGTTGATACACCTAATTCCTCTTATCAATAATGATTTTCATCTTATCATGTTGCTCATCACTATGTGGCATTAGTAGCTTTATGTGTCTTGCTCATTGCCATTCATGCTGGTACAATCTTAAGTGCAATAGTATATTTCATGGTAGTTTTGGGAGATATGAATTATTTTCAAGGATCCCCTCTTCCTCTCTTTCTACTTAAAATACCAACATAGTAAGTACGTTGACATTTTAAGTGGGGGTTATATTGTCCCTCACTCATCGTTTGCATGTTCCCTTCTTAGTGATGATAGTATATATTTCCTCTGAAGTGTGACCTTTTTATTAAAAAGTGTGGTCTTCTTAATTCATGTGATGTGTCTTCTTGGGAATGACATTGGGTTTCATGTCCTACAAGAGTGTGACCTTTCTTAGCATATGGCATTCCTTTTGGTGGTAATGTTGTGGTTTGCATTCCCTAAGGTGTGAATCTTTTATTCCTCAGCTAGCCCTCTCTTGTCAGTGATGTCAAGTGTAATGTTCCCTAAGGTGAGACCTCTAATGTATTAAGAAAAACCCCCTTTGATTATATTTTTAACTTTATTTCATGTAAACCTTTCTATATTTTATTCTATGAGCATCTAGCATAATGTAGCTTGCTAGCCTTGTGAAGCATGTTCATTTTGTTGTGCCTTATCAAAGTTATCAAGGAGTATAATTTTGGGTATTGTTGACATATAGGAACCTATAGACTTGGAATTAATTTCCCATTTGCCACCTTTTTATGATTACACACCTTGTAAATCTAGTATGTGTTTCTCATCTTTATCTTGGGGGCTCACCTAGTGAATATCAAACTTCACTAGTTGTTATGAGTGTATTTCATGGCTACCAAGCATAAGGTATATTTATTTCTAGTGGATCCATGTTTTTCATAAGTTATTCTACATCCTTGTGAGCATATTTAATGGGAAACAATGCACCATGGCTAGTCCATCCCCTTTTTCCTTAACTTTGAGATCACATGCATGTGTATCTTGTCTTTTTGCTCGTATCTTATACATCTTGCATGTCACTTTGTCCTTATGTTGGTTTTCCATGGGATCTTGGATCTTGGGGGCTTGCACAACCTCCTTGATCTTTTTCATTCTATATTTCTAACATCTATACACTTGTACCTCTCTTGATGCATGTTTTTCTACTTTAATGTGAGTTTGAGCATAAGTTCGTAATCTCACTATAGTGGGTGCTAAATGCAGTGTAGGAAATTGTATACCTTTCCTATTTCACACTATGTTTGCATCCCCTTAATTAATTAGACATAATTAAGCCTCTAATTGACCAAATTATGAATTCCAAAGCCTTATTATTCATGTTTTCTGAAAGGGTAACCTATATTAAACAATTTACATCATTAATTAAAACATCTTGGATCATGTGTGTCTTGGAATTAGGGCCCAGGACCCATTCTCCCAAGGGAAAATGGGTACCCTTTAAGTTCCAAGACCTATTTTTAAATATGTTTATGAACATTTTAATGATTCAAATTCAAGTTTCAAATGTTGGTTTTTGGAATCTATTTTTTGGGAAATTAGATGAACACCTATAAATGCATAGTTATTTTATCAATTCAAATCTAATAATTATCATCTAGTGTTAAGGAAATTTTCATAAGAGAAAATATTATTGTCAAGAGAATTCAAGAGCAACATTATCAGTCATCTACAGTAGCAATCAAGATCATTCCATCATGTAAAATTTCATGTATGTTCATGTCATGTTTTGGAGCTAACACTTTGATGTAGGTTTCAAGCATTTAAGCATGAAATCAATCAATCAATCAAGATAATTCATAGAAGATCCAAGACTTAGAGTGATGTTTTTGACTTTAGTCCTCTAAGTACAACCATTAATGGTTTGGTGAGTTGTAAAAAGAAAATGTTCATTCATCAATTCATTCATTTTGTCATTATCTCATTATCAAGGTTTAATTACCAAACATGGGGTTTGACTAAGGCAAACCCCCAATCACCCAAAATAAACATTTTTTCTTCTCTCTTTGTATGTGTAGATTTGTAGGTGAAGGACTAGAAGTTGATCAAAGGAGCAATTTTGCAAAGTTGCATAAGTTATCATTGTTTTTGTCAAGCTACATAAACTGATCTATAGATTTTATTTTTGGCTTTCTAACAGTCAAAATTGGAGGAATCAAAAGCTTAAATTTAGGATCAAAGGAATTTTTTTTTTTTTAATTTTGGACCCTTGCACTAGGATCCATTCACCTTGGGAAAACCAATCATGTTATAGGGCCTAAAACCTACTTTTTATAACAGGTGCACACTAGTTTTCCCTTCTCAGATTTGCCTGCAAACTCTCATTTCTATTTTTGTTATCATAGGATTCAACATTTCAAGTGTTAGGTCACACAATTCCTTTAGTTAGTGCACTTTAACTCATTCCAAAAAATTACAAATTAGTCATTTATGTCATAAGAAAGTAGAGATCCAAAATATCCAAAATAGGGTTGAATCACCTTAAGGTTGAAAGTCAATCCTATCCCTTTCTGATCTTCTCTCTTTCTAAAGAAATTAGGGATATCAGTGTTTGAATCCTAATCCATTGCATCATTCCACATTGGTTGAATTGATTCCCCTTTTTCCCTCCATTTCACTTGGTATGACCAATCCTTAGGCTCAGTCATTAGAGCCATTTGGTGAGTGATAAGTTATGTTGAATTCAAAGAAAAAAAACAAAAGTGGTATCTTAATTTTGTCACAACTTTGTGCACTTACCCATGTATCTTAATAAAATACATTATGTACATAGATTGGTAAACTTTGTATAATAGTCTAGACACATTGTCATTCTTACATCTCTCTTTTTATGGTGTACTATATATACATCTAAGTATTATTTTTACTCAAATGAATTGAATATAATGCATGAAAAATTAAAATAAGAGTTAGGATAAGAAAGACTATAGATAGAGACAAATGCATTTTGGAGTCAAAATCAAAACCATCCAATGAAAGGGAAAATAATAGATATATAACTTAAAGGTACTTTATGTGAATTCAATCAAAGAAAAAATAGGTATGTATGTTCACTACAATGGACGTGTTGAATTATTGGATGTATTTTTTTTTTTGTACACATATAATTAGAAAGAAAGATGAATAAAAGAGATGAGATTTTATTGTGTAGTATATAGAATCCTCCTAAACACCATTATTCACTTCTTTCTCTAGGAAATTTTTTGATGACTATATACTTTGTCCTTTTTGCATAATAACTATCAATACTTTAACACATCTATTTTAAACTAGGTTAATAGTGTTATATTCGACATAATATTAAGTTACAATATTTTTTTTATCATAATATGAGAACTAGATTAACTAAAACATCAAATAAAATGATGTTTATTTGTATAAATTGATCAAAATGAGCAAACATATTTTTTCATAGAGTTAGTAGTGTAGGAAAATATGATTAACCCACAAAGAAAATAAAAATATATTATTATTTAAAGTAGTCTAAATGTGTGAAAAATTATATGGTATATACTTAAACAATGTATCAAAAGGAATGTAAATTACATGTTTATTACTTAGTAGTACAATAAGAAGTGATAAATCCATATAATAAAGAAACGGGAACTATATATTTCTTTCCATATCAAGAATTTATTTGTGTGAGTGGCTAAAATATATCAATAGTTTTGACAATGTAGTTTTTTATCCATAAAAAATAACTTTTATTTCTAAAAAATATTCCAAAATATGTATTTTTAATGCTATTATGAAAGAAATTTCATTTTCACTTCAAAATAGATACTCTAGTGATAATTTCTCATATTCTAAATTTCTAAGCTTATTCATGGGAAAAAAATTATAGTGTCAAAAAATGTCATTATTTACACTTTCACACTTGTTTAGGCCCTCCCTATTAAATTAAGCCTAATGTTGCCTTGATTTAGTGTTGTAATGTGTTTAACACATTAGGTCTCGAACCCTTGTAAACTAAATGATCCTGGTTGTTCCATATTTAGGGTGTTGTAAAGTGTTTTCTTACACCTCCCCACTAATCTGGGGTTTTATTAATTAATTGGGATTCTTTATTCCTTATTTGTCCTTATTTTGCATCCACAAGCCTTAATTAATGCATATTTCTAAGGATAATCTTGATACATATGTAATGACCAATTGGAAATTAATGTTTTTGGATTGTATGACCCATATTTAGTGATATAGGACTCATGCACCACCTTTGGCATATGATTGCCACCTAAGTTTTGGGGCCCCAATCTAGATTTCACATTAATCTAAGTATTTCCTATAAAATCTATCCCTAAGCCTAGCCTAATAGGACTCATAGACCACCTTGGGTGTACGAGTCATGTGTGACTTAGACCTAAATTAAATTCAAATTCTTGACATGATTTTATTCTCCTAGATCTAATGTCAGCTTCTAATGTTGTAATTTCAAGAAATTTGGCATAAACAAGTATAAATACAAGGTTATTTCACTCATATTTCACCTAGAAAGTCTACAAGTGACCTAGAAACTTGAGTATTCATGAATTATATAAAATTGGAGATTGCAAGAGTCTACAAGAGCATCCAAGACCATTCAAGATTTGATTATCAAATTTTTTAGAGAATCATTAAAGTATCAATCATCATGTCAAAGTCATCAAGCATCATGTTTGTTTTTGAGATAACATTTGTGATGTAGGGTTTCATGATTCAAGTAAGCATTCATGTCAAGATCTACAACATTCAAGCAAAATTCAATATCGACATCCATTGGAGCCATCTCATACATTTTTATAGTATTTTATTCCTAGGGTTTGGTGAGTTACAACATATCATTTTGTTCACCCATCATTCCCCCTTCCTATTACATTTCATTTCAATATTTGATTACCAAAATGGGGTTTGACCAAGGAAAACCCCTTTTCACTATTAAAAAAAAAATTCCCCTTCCTTTAGTGTGTGATTTGTAGATCTAGATTGAAGACATATTGAAGAACTAGGTTGGAGAAAAGTTTTCAAAGTTGCAAAGTTGTCACCTTTTTTAGAAGATCATTGGAAGACATCTATAGAGAAAAATTTAGCAATTCAGATCCAAAAATCAAGTTGAGAAGACAAAGCAAAGGTTGAAGAGAAAATTTAGACTTTGACTTTATGAAAAGGTCAAGCAAGACTAATATGCCACTTCTGGCATATGAGTCCTAGTATAGTGGACTTTCTAATTTTCAAGTGTTCTAGATTGATTACTGGCAGATTTTTGTCCATGCCCAAAAACCCTAATCTAGGACTAAATTTCTTAGCCTGGCATATGAGTCCCAATGCACATTAAATTAAGTATCTTCAACATTTCAGTTCTCCATTCAAGTTGTTATAGGTATCTAGGTTCCCCTTTGTACTTCTCCATTTTTTTGTTCTTATTTGCATTCATTTTTAGGTCATTTAGTGGAGCTTTGCATATCATTAGGTTTTACATATTACATGTCTTTCCAAGCCCTAGCTTGGTGGTGAACCCTAGTTTAGTCTCTAAAAATACCCTAGGACATCCCGATTGTAGATATATTTCTCTCATTCCATCCTTGGATTAAGATCTCTAGGGTTTTCTTGAATGACGAGCATAGAAAACTAGTTGTTCTATTTCCTAAACTATAGAGCTACCATTTTATACCTTTCATTTTAGTGAAAATGCATTTAGAACATCTTATTTACTGATTTGGAGTGCATCATACTCCTAGATCTAGCTTGCATTAACTTTTCATTAGGGTTTGCAATAGTTAATTGGCATTCTAGGGTTTCTAAATCTTACATTAGTGAAACTACATATAGGTTGCATTTTTTCCTCTTGCATCATTGAATTTCATTTGAAAACTATAATTTCACTTAGCTTAGAAATCATACAAACCAGAAAACATAGCATTCACATATTTTTTTGAAAATGGTGCAACAACTGTAATCTAGGACTCATACACCCCTCTAGGTGATTTAGTCCTAGTATATATGATTTTTCCGAATTTCTGGGTATTCTATGGTGATTGTGTGAAGCATGTTTTTTCTGAGTCATTTTTATTTTCAGCTTGTGTAATTTTTTTCAGTTTCGGGTGCACCTGTGCTTGAGGAGAATTATCGAAAAGGTGCACAATGCACCACATGGTGGTTGCACGACTTTCATCTATAGTCATCCTTTTGGGAGAAATTTTGAGACACATGTTGAATTCTCAAGAATTTTCTTGGGAGCTATATTCATGAGATCAAAATTTTCTGCCTAGTTGACATGTTACCTCTTCACCACAAGAAGATTGTGTCTCCGACGGATAAATATGTTTCAGGAGTTTTTCGGAGCTGGATGGCCTTTTTCCTTTCTTGATTTTTGTGATGAAGTTTGGTGCCTCAAGATGATGTGATCAGTCAACTAGACCTCTTTCCAGGCTATTATTCCTAGAATTTGATCATCTACGAGCCTCTATCTTTGCTAAATATCTGAAGGACATTAATACATTAGCTGAGAATTAATGAGTAGAGATCGTTGCAACCTAACCAAAGATCTATGATCATATTGCAAGCCATCAAGTATCAACATCTGGTAGTAATTACTTCTATGTTGAGGCGATGTTTTCTTCTTCTGGTGGCTATACAAGGAGGTTGACAACACAATGGGGGGTTGGATTCCAAGTTACAATTTCTTTTGCTAAGAAAAGTCTCTTTAGTTTTCTTAGGGTTTTAGAATTATTTTTCAGAAGCAAGTTTTAGAACTACTTTACTTTGGCATGTTATATCTATTAAGGTTTAAACTATTGTCAGATTGGCATCTGACCTCTGTTTCAAAGTTTATTTGATATTTAAAAGCATGAATTGTTGAGGAGAATTTTTTGAGACTATGCATGTATGGCCTTTTTCAAGCTTTCTTTCTTTATATTATTGTTTTGAATGAAACACTATGTCTTGCAAGCTAGATATAGATAGTTTAAGTAGTGGATTTCTATGTTGTATGCTTGTATGGTAGAGTAGTAGCTTAGGAAAACTAGACTATGTCATTGGACTTCTCTATTTTTTTTTCTTCTGAAAGTTGTTATTTTATCTTGATATCTTGTATTAGGAGGAAAAGTTCATGTGATTTATGAAATATTGTTTTGTTAATCGTAAGAAATATTTTCGTTTGATTGAACCTTAATGAACACTACCTATGGAAAGATTTGAAAGTCTGCATTGTGCTTGAAGTTATCCTTTGTCGTTTGTTCTCTTTCCAAAAATGAAGGGTTGTGGCATTCTATGTCTATTTATATCACTAATAGGAATGATTTGGGTTTGAAATATTGTAAAAGCTTTGGTGCATCACCTTTTATGTTTTATGTTTACATTTCCTTCTCCCCTCATCTCAAAACCCCAAAGAAGATCTATCTTTCTATAAAAATCCTAGAGGTATTTAGTGAGATGCGATTTGTCCCCCACTAGCTAAATTTCCCATAAGAATGTTAGAGAGGCACAAGCTTTGATGATCAAAGTTATTTTTCTGGCATGCTTGGTGGGACCAAAAGTTTTACAATTGCTTGATTAGAAGTAAAAAATATTTCTTGAAATTAGGCTAAGGAAATTGGAAGTTTCATGCCCAGAGTCCAAACAAGAGCATCTTTGAGAGGTCACTTCTAGTACTCTTAGTTATCTACCTTGACCCCCAGGAGGAGAAGAATTACAAGTTCTGTATCACCTATAAGGAGCAATAGAGTAAGAAGTAAGAGCCTATTATCTATAGCTTTATCTACTCCACCTAAAGGCTTATATTTCCAAATCAGAATACCTGTAGATCCAATTCATAGGAATCTTTTCTCTATGGCTCACATCCCTCCCCTTGATCCTAGGAATTTTGTAACATGGGATAGTGGTAGTCCACAACAACCACCCACACCCACAGAAATATGGCCTACCATACCTACTAACGCCCTCATGGCTATTCCAAGATCCTCTAGAGAATATTTCAAAACTCCTTCCAAACACCTTCAAGATATAACAAAGGTATGTAAGGTACATAACATATCAGAGGAGAACGTCGTGTTAAGACTGCTAGCTACCTCTTTTAAGGGAAAATACCAAGATTAGTATGGATCTTTTCCTTTAGGTTCTATCATTTCCTAGGACCAACTTGGAGAAATCCTATTCAAATGCTTCTCACAGAAATGAAACTACTCTTCATTGCTACAACAACTAATTACCATCAAGAGAGCTCTGCA
>VDFB02000015.1:286180363-286254329 GCA_007258455.2 Sequoia sempervirens
GTATAATCTAGGACAAAGAAATGAGGTCATTAACAAACATGCTAGGCATCCTCCCAATATCTTTTCCTAGTTATGAGAGTACCATAGTGAAAGATAATGAAATCATTGAAACATTTATTAATATCACCTTTCTTGTCCTTCACTCAACCTCTAATATCTCTCCCATTTCTAAGGATGATTTAATACAAGAGGATACAATCATAGAAAATCATTCCAATCACATTTTTTCTTCTCTCAATACCTCTCCTACTTGTGACAAAGGTATTTTGGTGTTAGATGATCCAATTGTCGAACGTCATGAGAATCTTATTTTTCCCTCTCCCCCTACTTCTTCCACTTCAAAGAATATTATAGCATAGGAGGATGAGATCGTTGACACATTCCTTAACATCACTTTTCCTAGTCTACATTCATCTCCCACTTTTGAGAATGTTTTATTGAAAGTGAATGCAATTGTTGGCAATCATGAAAATCATAATTGTCCTTCTACCGATATCTCTTTTGCTTGTGATGAAGATGTCTTGGTTTTATAAGATCCAACCATTGAATATAATCTTGTTTACCTCTCTCATAAAACCTCTCCTACTAGGGAATATATTATGGTGCAAGAGGATAATATCCTTTGTACTAATATCGCTTGCTTAGATGAAGATGCTAAGGTAACCTTACACCCCCCTCAATAGAAGATCACCAAAAATAAAATAAAATGGGCTGAAGTTATGAATGTACAATGGACCACTAGATCTCCCTTGATTATAGGACCTCCAAACACTCCTTTTAGACCTCCTAAGATTCCTTTAATTATTGGACCTCCTAAGAGTCCTTTAATTATTAAACCTCCAAAGTCATCTCCCAAGCCACTTCTTATCATAGGACCACCTCAACACCAACCAAAACCTCCAAGACATATCTTAAATTTTGCAAGGTAACTCACTAGTAACATTGTTTTGTAGCAACCAAGTTGTCATACCATTGAACATACATATAACACAAGGAACAATAGGCAACCACAAACCATACCTACTTCATTATCACTCCCTGAACCTATTTTTCCTAGTGCTCCACATTTGCCTTTGCATAGTGGAAAGGAGTATGATCTTGTGAAACAACTTCATAACACTCCTGCTAAGATCTCCCTTTGGGATTTGATTCAAGTGTCACCCCTTTACCATGGCATGCTTCAATACTCTTTGCAGCAAGTTATCATCCCTCCTAGTGCACAACAAAATGATGTGGTAGCTTTGATTAAGAATATGAATTCACTTGATTTGGACATTGTCTTTCATCAAAGTGAATTATGTCATTTAGAAGTACAAAAAAAATTGAGGCTTTAATGATAGTGGCTATCATTAATAGGTTTGAAACATAAAATTTACTCTCATTGATAATGGTTTGACTCTCAATGTTTGTAGTGTAAACCTTTTGGATAAGATATGAGTGGACAAGACTAAGATTCAAATAGATCCAAGTTTTCTATTCATGGTTTTGACAATATGGGGAAATGAACACTTGGTGTGATAACATTTCCTATTAAATTTGATAGGGTTACTTTAATACAAACTCCTATCCATGTCATGCCTAATGATATTTCATATAATATTATGTTGGGTAGACTATAGATTCATGCAATGAATTCAGTACCTTCAACATTACATCATTTACTTAAATACACTTACAACAACAAGGTCTACATGGTAAAAGATAATCCTCAACTTGAGAGTTATTTACAAATTGAACCAAGAATGAAAAATCCTCTTACAACATTAACGCCAACTACAAAAGTAGAACCAGTGCAATAAGAAGAACAATAAAAGTTTTTGTCATCAATCACAAAACTATTGGATGATGATTAGGGTTCATGGGATTTTACACCTACATTAATGGGAGAATACACGATTACAAAAAAATAGGAAAAGAGAAATAAGCTGGCATAATATCAACACAGTCTGAGTCATAAAAACCATGTGAGTCCACAACTTTTAGCATAGAAGAGGAAAGCATAAATTATACACCCATATATGATGAGTGTGAACATGTAAAACCACCTTCTCCAAAATAAATGAAAAAAATTATGGAAGAGGTTATGAGCTTTTGAATCAACTTGGCTATAATCGAAAATGATGTGGTTTTAAAGAACAATGTATCTATGTTCTTATTGAATCTAGCATGAAAGAACAAACAAGAGGTCTTGGCTATTGTCCTTTGAAAGAAACAAAAGCATCAAAGAAACCTTCACTCAATATCAATTTTATCACATAAAAAACTCCCAGGACAAATATTACTTCATCTCTGAACACATTTCTTATTGATGATTGGGGTTCACTAGATTTTACACCCTCATTTAAGGGAGAGTACAAAATATGACAATTTAAACCTAGAGAGTATTGTGCATGTATGACACCTTGTAGTAAGAAAGAAGTATCTCTATCAAACAATAAAGGAACATCTACTTTTTATCAAGAGAGTACCTTTTCCAAGCTTCTCCAAGCTTGCTTGATCTCTCTCCCTCCAAGAATAAAAAATAAATTCTACAACAAAAGCTCATTTTGTGCATATCATCGAGTGCATGGTCATTCAACCAATGAATGTTAGGCCTTGAGTAACATAATTCAACATCTTAAGATTTTTGGTTCTCTTCTTTGTGTTGATACACCTAATTCCTCTTATCAATAATGATTTTCATCTTATCATGTTGCTCATCACTATGTGGCATTAGTAGCTTTATGTGTCTTGCTCATTGCCATTCATGCTGGTACAATCTTAAGTGCAATAGTATATTTCATGGTAGTTTTGGGAGATATGAATTATTTTCAAGGATCCCCTCTTCCTCTCTTTCTACTTAAAATACCAACATAGTAAGTACGTTGACATTTTAAGTGGGGGTTATATTGTCCCTCACTCATCGTTTGCATGTTCCCTTCTTAGTGATGATAGTATATATTTCCTCTGAAGTGTGACCTTTTTATTAAAAAGTGTGGTCTTCTTAATTCATGTGATGTGTCTTCTTGGGAATGACATTGGGTTTCATGTCCTACAAGAGTGTGACCTTTCTTAGCATATGGCATTCCTTTTGGTGGTAATGTTGTGGTTTGCATTCCCTAAGGTGTGAATCTTTTATTCCTCAGCTAGCCCTCTCTTGTCAGTGATGTCAAGTGTAATGTTCCCTAAGGTGAGACCTCTAATGTATTAAGAAAAACCCCCTTTGATTATATTTTTAACTTTATTTCATGTAAACCTTTCTATATTTTATTCTATGAGCATCTAGCATAATGTAGCTTGCTAGCCTTGTGAAGCATGTTCATTTTGTTGTGCCTTATCAAAGTTATCAAGGAGTATAATTTTGGGTATTGTTGACATATAGGAACCTATAGACTTGGAATTAATTTCCCATTTGCCACCTTTTTATGATTACACACCTTGTAAATCTAGTATGTGTTTCTCATCTTTATCTTGGGGGCTCACCTAGTGAATATCAAACTTCACTAGTTGTTATGAGTGTATTTCATGGCTACCAAGCATAAGGTATATTTATTTCTAGTGGATCCATGTTTTTCATAAGTTATTCTACATCCTTGTGAGCATATTTAATGGGAAACAATGCACCATGGCTAGTCCATCCCCTTTTTCCTTAACTTTGAGATCACATGCATGTGTATCTTGTCTTTTTGCTCGTATCTTATACATCTTGCATGTCACTTTGTCCTTATGTTGGTTTTCCATGGGATCTTGGATCTTGGGGGCTTGCACAACCTCCTTGATCTTTTTCATTCTATATTTCTAACATCTATACACTTGTACCTCTCTTGATGCATGTTTTTCTACTTTAATGTGAGTTTGAGCATAAGTTCGTAATCTCACTATAGTGGGTGCTAAATGCAGTGTAGGAAATTGTATACCTTTCCTATTTCACACTATGTTTGCATCCCCTTAATTAATTAGACATAATTAAGCCTCTAATTGACCAAATTATGAATTCCAAAGCCTTATTATTCATGTTTTCTGAAAGGGTAACCTATATTAAACAATTTACATCATTAATTAAAACATCTTGGATCATGTGTGTCTTGGAATTAGGGCCCAGGACCCATTCTCCCAAGGGAAAATGGGTACCCTTTAAGTTCCAAGACCTATTTTTAAATATGTTTATGAACATTTTAATGATTCAAATTCAAGTTTCAAATGTTGGTTTTTGGAATCTATTTTTTGGGAAATTAGATGAACACCTATAAATGCATAGTTATTTTATCAATTCAAATCTAATAATTATCATCTAGTGTTAAGGAAATTTTCATAAGAGAAAATATTATTGTCAAGAGAATTCAAGAGCAACATTATCAGTCATCTACAGTAGCAATCAAGATCATTCCATCATGTAAAATTTCATGTATGTTCATGTCATGTTTTGGAGCTAACACTTTGATGTAGGTTTCAAGCATTTAAGCATGAAATCAATCAATCAATCAAGATAATTCATAGAAGATCCAAGACTTAGAGTGATGTTTTTGACTTTAGTCCTCTAAGTACAACCATTAATGGTTTGGTGAGTTGTAAAAAGAAAATGTTCATTCATCAATTCATTCATTTTGTCATTATCTCATTATCAAGGTTTAATTACCAAACATGGGGTTTGACTAAGGCAAACCCCCAATCACCCAAAATAAACATTTTTTCTTCTCTCTTTGTATGTGTAGATTTGTAGGTGAAGGACTAGAAGTTGATCAAAGGAGCAATTTTGCAAAGTTGCATAAGTTATCATTGTTTTTGTCAAGCTACATAAACTGATCTATAGATTTTATTTTTGGCTTTCTAACAGTCAAAATTGGAGGAATCAAAAGCTTAAATTTAGGATCAAAGGAATTTTTTTTTTTTAATTTTGGACCCTTGCACTAGGATCCATTCACCTTGGGAAAACCAATCATGTTATAGGGGCTAAAACCTACTTTTTATCACAGGTGCACACTAGTTTTCCCTTCTCAGATTTGCCTGCAAACTCTCATTTCTATTTTTGTTATCATAGGATTCAACATTTCAAGTGTTAGGTCACACAATTCCTTTAGTTAGTGCACTTTAACTCATTCCAAAAAATTACAAATTAGTCATTTATGTCATAAGAAAGTAGAGATCCAAAATATCCAAAATAGGGTTGAATCACCTTAAGGTTGAAAGTCAATCCTATCCCTTTCTGATCTTCTCTCTTTCTAAAGAAATTAGGGATATCAGTGTTTGAATCCTAATCCATTGCATCATTCCACATTGGTTGAATTGATTCCCCTTTTTCCCTCCATTTCACTTGGTATGACCAATCCTTAGGCTCAGTCATTAGAGCCATTTGGTGAGTGATAAGTTATGTTGAATTCAAAGAAAAAAAACAAAAGTGGTATCTTAATTTTGTCACAACTTTGTGCACTTACCCATGTATCTTAATAAAATACATTATGTACATAGATTGGTAAACTTTGTATAATAGTCTAGACACATTGTCATTCTTACATCTCTCTTTTTATGGTGTACTATATATACATCTAAGTATTATTTTTACTCAAATGAATTGAATATAATGCATGAAAAATTAAAATAAGAGTTAGGATAAGAAAGACTATAGATAGAGACAAATGCATTTTGGAGTCAAAATCAAAACCATCCAATGAAAGGGAAAATAATAGATATATAACTTAAAGGTACTTTATGTGAATTCAATCAAAGAAAAAATAGGTATGTATGTTCACTACAATGGACGTGTTGAATTATTGGATGTATTTTTTTTTTTGTACACATATAATTAGAAAGAAAGATGAATAAAAGAGATGAGATTTTATTGTGTAGTATATAGAATCCTCCTAAACACCATTATTCACTTCTTTCTCTAGGAAATTTTTTGATGACTATATACTTTGTCCTTTTTGCATAATAACTATCAATACTTTAACACATCTATTTTAAACTAGGTTAATAGTGTTATATTCGACATAATATTAAGTTACAATATTTTTTTTATCATAATATGAGAACTAGATTAACTAAAACATCAAATAAAATGATGTTTATTTGTATAAATTGATCAAAATGAGCAAACATATTTTTTCATAGAGTTAGTAGTGTAGGAAAATATGATTAACCCACAAAGAAAATAAAAATATATTATTATTTAAAGTAGTCTAAATGTGTGAAAAATTATATGGTATATACTTAAACAATGTATCAAAAGGAATGTAAATTACATGTTTATTACTTAGTAGTACAATAAGAAGTGATAAATCCATATAATAAAGAAACGGGAACTATATATTTCTTTCCATATCAAGAATTTATTTGTGTGAGTGGCTAAAATATATCAATAGTTTTGACAATGTAGTTTTTTATCCATAAAAAATAACTTTTATTTCTAAAAAATATTCCAAAATATGTATTTTTAATGCTATTATGAAAGAAATTTCATTTTCACTTCAAAATAGATACTCTAGTGATAATTTCTCATATTCTAAATTTCTAAGCTTATTCATGGGAAAAAAATTATAGTGTCAAAAAATGTCATTATTTACACTTTCACACTTGTTTAGGCCCTCCCTATTAAATTAAGCCTAATGTTGCCTTGATTTAGTGTTGTAATGTGTTTAACACATTAGGTCTCGAACCCTTGTAAACTAAATGATCCTGGTTGTTCCATATTTAGGGTGTTGTAAAGTGTTTTCTTACACCTCCCCACTAATCTGGGGTTTTATTAATTAATTGGGATTCTTTATTCCTTATTTGTCCTTATTTTGCATCCACAAGCCTTAATTAATGCATATTTCTAAGGATAATCTTGATACATATGTAATGACCAATTGGAAATTAATGTTTTTGGATTGTATGACCCATATTTAGTGATATAGGACTCATGCACCACCTTTGGCATATGATTGCCACCTAAGTTTTGGGGCCCCAATCTAGATTTCACATTAATCTAAGTATTTCCTATAAAATCTATCCCTAAGCCTAGCCTAATAGGACTCATAGACCACCTTGGGTGTACGAGTCATGTGTGACTTAGACCTAAATTAAATTCAAATTCTTGACATGATTTTATTCTCCTAGATCTAATGTCAGCTTCTAATGTTGTAATTTCAAGAAATTTGGCATAAACAAGTATAAATACAAGGTTATTTCACTCATATTTCACCTAGAAAGTCTACAAGTGACCTAGAAACTTGAGTATTCATGAATTATATAAAATTGGAGATTGCAAGAGTCTACAAGAGCATCCAAGACCATTCAAGATTTGATTATCAAATTTTTTAGAGAATCATTAAAGTATCAATCATCATGTCAAAGTCATCAAGCATCATGTTTGTTTTTGAGATAACATTTGTGATGTAGGGTTTCATGATTCAAGTAAGCATTCATGTCAAGATCTACAACATTCAAGCAAAATTCAATATCGACATCCATTGGAGCCATCTCATACATTTTTATAGTATTTTATTCCTAGGGTTTGGTGAGTTACAACATATCATTTTGTTCACCCATCATTCCCCCTTCCTATTACATTTCATTTCAATATTTGATTACCAAAATGGGGTTTGACCAAGGAAAACCCCTTTTCACTATTAAAAAAAAAATTCCCCTTCCTTTAGTGTGTGATTTGTAGATCTAGATTGAAGACATATTGAAGAACTAGGTTGGAGAAAAGTTTTCAAAGTTGCAAAGTTGTCACCTTTTTTAGAAGATCATTGGAAGACATCTATAGAGAAAAAATTAGCAATTCAGATCCAAAAATCAAGTTGAGAAGACAAAGTAGAGGTTGAAGAGAAAATTTAGACTTTGACTTTATGAAAAGGTCAAGCAAGACTAATATGCCACTTCTAGCATATGAGTCCTAGTATAGTGGACTTTCTAGTTTTCAAGTGTTCTAGATTGATTACTGGCAGATTTTTGTCCATGCCCAGAAACCCTAATCTAGGACTAAATTTCCTAGCCTGGAATATGAGTCCCAATGCACATTAAATTAAGTATCTTCAACATTTCAAGTCTCCATTCAAGTTGTTATAGGTTTCTAGGTGCCCCTTTGTACTTCTCCATTTTTTTGTTCTTATTTGCATTCATTTTTAGGTCATTTAGTGGAGCTTTGCATATCATTAGGTTTGATCATTAGGTTTTGCATATTACATGTCTTTCCAAGCCCTAGCTTGGTGGTGAACCCTAATTTAGTCTCTAAAAATACCCTAGGACATCCCAAATGTAGATATATTTCTCTCATTCCATCCTTGGATTGAGATCTCTAGGGTTTTCTTGAATGACGAGCATAGAAAACTGGTTGTTCTATTTCCTAAACTATAGAGCTACCATTCTATACCTTTCATTTTAGTGAAATTGCATTTAGAACATCTTATTTACTGATTTGGAGTGCATCATACTCCTAGATCTAGCTTGCATTAACTTTGCATTAGGGTTTGCATTAGTTAATTGGCATTCTAGGGTTTCTAAATCTTACATTAGTGAAACTACATATAGGTTGAATTTTTGCCTCTTGCATCATTGAATTTCATTTGAAAACTATAATTGCACTTAGCTTAGAAATCATACAAACCAGAAAACATAGCATTCACATATTTTTTTGAAAATGGTGCAACAACCCTAATCTAGGACTCATACACCCCTCTAGGTGATTTAGTCCTAGTATAGGCGATTTTTCCTAATTTTTGGATATTCTATAGTGATTGTGTGAAGCATGTTTTTTCTTAGTCATTTTCATTTTCAGCTTGTGCAAATTTTTTAAGTTTTGGGTGCACCCGTGCTCGAGGAGAATTATCAGAAAGGTGTGCAATGCACCACATGGTGGTTGCGCGGCTTTTATCTATCATCTTCCTTTTGGGAGAAATTTTGAGACACATGTTGACTTGTCAAGAATTTTCTTGGGAGCTATATTCATGAGATCAAAATTTTCTGCCTAGTTAACATGTTACCTCTTCACCACGGGAAGATTGTGTCTCTGACGGATAAATATGTTTCAGGAGTTTGTCAGAGCTGGATGGCCTTTTTCCTTTCTTGATTTATGTGATGAAGTTTGAAGTCGGTGCCTCAGGATGATGTGATAAGTCAACTAGACCTCTTTCCAGGCTATTATTCCTAGGATTTGATCATCTATGAGCATCTATCTTTGCTAAATATCTAAAGGACATTAATGCATCAGCTAAGAATTAATGAGCAGAGATCATTGCAACCTAACCAAAGATCTACAATCATATTGCAAGTCATCAAGTATCAACATCTAGTAGTAATTACTTCTGTGTTGAGGTGATGTTTTCTTCTTCTAGTGGCTACACAAGGAGGTTGACAATACAATGGGGGGTTGGATTCCAAGTTACAATTTATTTTGCTAAGAAAAGTCTCTTTAGTTTTCTTAGGGTTTTAGAATTATTTTTCAGAAGCAAGTTGTAGAACTACCTTACTTTGGCATGTTACGTCTATTAAGGTTTAAACTATTGTCAGATTGGCATTTGACCTCTGTTTCAAAGTTTATTTGATATTTAAAAGCATGAATTGTTGAGGAGAATTTTTTGAGACTATGCATGTATGGCCTTTTTCAAGCTTTCTTTCTTTATATTATTGTTTTGAATGAAACACTATGTCTTGCAAGCTAGATATAGATAGTTTAAGTAGTGGATTTCTATGTCGTATGCTTCTATGGTAGAGTAGTAGCTTAGGAAAACTAGACTATGTCATTGGACTTCTCTATTTTTTTTTTTCTGAACATTATTATTTTATCTTGATATCCTATATTAGGAGGAAAAGTTCATGTGATTTCTAAAATATTGTTTTGTTAATGGTAAGAAATATTTTCATTTGATCGAACCTTAATGAACACTACCTATAGAAAGATTTGAAAGTCTGCATTATGCTTGAAGTTATCCTTTGTCATTTGTTCTCTTTCCAAAAATGAAGGGTTGTGGCATTCTATGTCTATTTATATCACTAATAGGAATGATTTGGGTTTGAAATATTGTAAAAGCTTTGGTGCATCACCTTTTATGTTTATGTTTACATTTCCTTCTCCCCTTATCTCAAAACCCCAAAGAAGATCTGTCTTTCTATAAAAATCTTAGAGGTATTCAGTGAGATGTGATTTGTCCCCCACTCGCTAAATTTCCCATAAGATTGTTAGAGAGGCACAAGCTTTGATGATCAATAGTTCTTTTTCTAGCATGCCTGGTGGGACCAAAAGTTTTACAATTGCTTGATTAGAAGTCAAAAATATTTCTTCAAATTAGGCTAAGGAAATTGGAAGTTTCATGCCCAAAGTCCAAACAAGAGCATCTTTGAGAGGTCACTTCTAGTACTCTTAGTTATCTACCTCGACCCCTAGGAGGAGAAGAATTACAGGTTATTTATCACCTATAAGGAGCAATAGAGTAAGAAGTAAGATCCTAGTATCTATAGCTTTATCTACTCCACCCGAAGGCTTATATTTCCAAATCAAAATACCTGTAGATCCAATTCATAGGAATCTTTTCTCTATGGCTCACATCCCTCCCCTTGATCCTAGGAATTTTGTAACATGGGATAGTGGTAGTCCACAACAACCACCCACACCCACAGAAATATGGCCTACCATACCTACTAATGCCCTCATGGCTATTCCAAGATTCTCTAGAGAATATTTCAAAACCCCTTCCAAACACCTTCAAGATATAATAGAGGTATGTAAGTAACATAACATATTAGAGGAGAACGTTGTGTTGAGACTGCTAGCTACCTCTTTTAAGGGAAAATCCCAAGATTGGTATCGATGTTTTCCTTTAGGTTCTATCATTTCCTGGGACCAACTTGGAGAAATCCTATTCAAACGCTTCTCACAGAAATGAAACCAATCCTTGTTGCTACAACAACTGATTACCATCAAGAGAGCTCTGCATGAGGCCATAAGTGACTTTAACACCAAATTCCTTAAGACCTAGCAAAGGATCCCTGTGACTGCTCAACCTCAAACTTCCATGGAATTCATGTTCTATTTGAATTGTTTTAACCCAGACATCGCAATCATGATAACTTCCATGGGAGGAGATATTTTTCCTAATGAATATGAGGTGGTAGTGCATGCAAAAAATAGTCTGATTGATGTTGAAAAGCTTCTGCCATGACCCACGATGCTAGTTTTTTGTAGAAATCTCTAATGGTCTGAAGGGGAAAGCCATTTCAAGCACTCCTATAGAAAAATTAATGTTGGTTTCCCCATAGTATCTGAACATGCATCCCACTACTCAAGCAAGCACATCAGGATTTTCCTCAATGGTGGCAGAAATCAGCAACATGATGGATCTAATAAGGACTTTTGCTAACTAGTTGGTCATTATCAAACGACATCAAGAATTACCTCCAAAGTAGACCAAACAAGCCTATGGTGGAGGGAAACTATCTTATCAATAAAATCCATATCAAGGATTCTCCAATGGAGAAGGTCAATATAGAACAAAGAGCTAGGCTCGGGCTAGAACAATTTGGTAGAAGATGAAAATGTTTGGTGCTTCTTGTGCAATGATATTCATATGCCCCAAAATTTCCCAAGGAGGAATATGTAGCAGAGGGTATCATAACAAAGAAGCAAGGGCATGCTCCTAAATGTGGACAATTACAAATCATCCAAAATGGAAAACACTCTTTTCAGAGCACAAATGCAAGGGATGTCCTTGGAGTAGGAGCTAGACATAGTACCTGACCAAGCTCTATTCTCATGGATTGAAGGTGAAGAGGCTATGTTCGTAAATGAAACTTCGATGATTGGTACTCCACAAGTGCAGTCGGATTACAACACACAATAAAAAAGAAGGCTCACGAGAGAGTACATACAACAAGCCTTGCCACATCCTCCACCATGTCAACCATTCCTGTAGGAAAAGCTGGCTTCATCACCCATTGTCCAACCTTTTTCATAGCTCCACAACACATCATCAGTGGAGGCTGAGATGATTAAAACACCAAGCCTAGTCATGTTAGAATGATTTCTTATGAAATCGAGATAAATACCACCGTTTAAGCCTAAGGCCTAAACAGTTCGGATAGTTAATGTGGTGGAGCAATTGAAGAAGGTGCCTACTCATATATCATTGTGGGATGTCATATCTATTCCTAAACAAAAAATGCTACTTCAAGAAGCATTAAAAGAAGAAAAAAACCCATGGGTAGATGCAACTCAACCAGATAATCAAAGTGAAGATAATAGATCTGTGTTGCCCCCTTAGGCTCCGAAAGCAACAACTTATGCAAATGATGTAGGAAACATAAAAGAGAAAGAGGTAAGAAAAACAAAGCCCACACCTTTATTTTTAACACTTATAGTGGGAGATAAATTGTTGCATAACAATATGATTGATTTGAAGGCTAGCACCATTGTTATGCAAAAACAAATGGTAGATGCTTTGAAGCTTAAGTATGAGCCTCTTGAATAAGGGATCATGCAACTGGATGGGAAGAAGGTTCTAACCATTGGTCAGATAAAGGAATTGTCTCTGAAACTTTTCTCCTACCCAAGCCAAACATTCATGCAAGAAGTAGTGGTGATAGACATTCCACCAGTCTTTGGAATGTGTCTATCAAGAGATTTCACTACCAAGCTTGGTGGATACCTAATACTTGATTGGTACCACCTAATATTGAGAACTGAGCATGGGGTGAAGATGAAGATCCTGTATGAATCCTTGCATCCTAAACATATTTTAGATGATGAAAACCTTTGCTTTGGGGATGCATATACCTCTATCCCTCAGCAAGAGAGATAATATATGGAAATTCTGGAAGAAGAAGAAGGTACAAGTGGGAATATTCCTAAAGAAGAGGTGTTACTCAACCAATTCATCAATTTTGATCCACCTGGAAACTTCCATGCGACATGACTAGGTGCCTATGTAATTTTTGACAATGATCAAGTTCTTTCAAAACTAATCAAGGATCGGGATGAATATGATGACCTGGATGATTATTTTTTATGGACCTTATATTTTGATGGTGCCAAATGCAAAGCCGGTTCTAGAGTGGGTGTTCGATTAGTGTCTCCAACAAGATCAGAGACTTGCAAGTCCTACCATTTTTAGTTTTTATGCTCCAACAATGATTCTGAATATGAAGCTTTGGTTCATGGGTTGATTCTAGCAAAACAAGTAGGTGTGAGGAGAATACAAGCTTTTGGAGATTCAAAATTAGTGATAAGCTAGATCCATGGACAAGCAACTGCAAAGAATACAAGAATGAAATCTTACACACATAGGATATGGGATCTCATCAAAAGTTTTGAAGCTTTCAACATACAAGTAATTCTCCAAAAAAAAAATAGTATTGTTGATTGGATGTTTCCTGTCAATCCACAAGTTGAACCAATTCTTGACTTGGCAAATAAAAGCATGGTACAAATCATTGTCTGACCCTCAATTCCCAACAACGATTAAAATTGGAAAGTTTCAGGTGACAACATTCAAACAGTATCCAACTATCCACCACCAGAGATTGACTTTCTTGAAGACACAAGGAATGGCAAACAAATATTTTTTGAAGATTCAAGGAGTTATGAAGAATTTGACATTGGAAGTGACAGAAAACTAAAGGCTAGAAGGGGAGTTCCTTGAAAGGAAAAGAGAAGGCTGAAGGATCTATGCTTTAGGTATGATCTCAAGAGGTATGACCTAGGCATACTTCAGCATACCTTTGATTTGGCGGAAGGATCCAAGCCCACCCGACAAAAACAAAGGTTAGTCGACTTGAAGGTTGAAGCCTTGATGGTGCAATAGCTCACCAAGTGGCTCAAATTATCAAAAATCATATGCCCTGTGCCATTGATGGAGAAAATTTTACAGATTGCAACCAAATTAGGAATGTTCTCCCTATTAGATAATTCCTCAAGATACAACCAGGTCTATGTGAAAGAGCCCAACCAACATAGGATGAAGTTTACAGTAAGTGGGGAACGTTTTCATACTCAAAGATGTCTTTCAAACTCTCTAATGCTAATGAAAATTTTCAATGAGAAGTAAGCATTTCTTTAGAAGGGTTGATCAACCTGACTATCCTCATAGATTTGGGTGACCTAATAGTCTTTTCCAAATCACAAAATGATGATTTTTACCATCTAGAAAAGTTTTTCCAAAAATACCAATAGTTTAAGATTTATTTAAATCCAAAAAAATGTGTCTTCAGATTTCCTCAAAGAAAGCTTCTTGGCTTTCTAGTATCAAAAGAGGGAACAACCATAAAGCCCGAAAAGGTCTGAGCAACAAAGGGGTTGCGATCTTTTCTAGGGAAGATCAATTTTGTTAGTAGATTCATATCAAATGTCATAAGAATTGCACGACTAATCACCTTGATGTTTAAAGACAACCTACCTTTTGAGTGGACTTCCCAGGGCACAAAAAATTCGGATGAATTAAAGACGGCCCTCTCTGAAGCCCCAATGCTAGTTAACCTAGATTTTTTCAAAGGTTTTCTACTCTACGAGAAAAGTGTTTGAAATAATATAGTTCCTATGCTTACTTAGAAGAAAAAGGGATACAATGAAGAGCATCCTATTACATTTTGTTCAAGGACCCTAAAAGGTTTTGAAGCCATTATGCAAGGATACATCACAAAAGGAAAAAAAATCATTTTCCTTAGACAACTAATAGCCAGGTTTGGCTAGCTAAAAATTGTTATATCTAAAAATGCCCTAGTTGTTGTGGAATTAGGAACATCATATTTTTCTATTGAATGTAGGGTTTTCCTGAAGGGTTCATCAAGTTATTATCCACAAGGGAACGAAATATCAAGATCAACCAAAAAAAACCTAATTAGGTTAAACAAGCATATTGGGTCAAAATGACAAAAGGATTGGCATAAATATCTGTGAGCTACTCTATGGGTAGGCCAAATTACTCCCAAACAAATTTTAAAGATATCCTCTTATGAGTTGGTGTACGGAAAAAAGGTAGTGATACCCATTTCCATAGAAAATCCTACTTTACAACTACTGAAAAGCCCCGAAGATTGAGAAAAATGTTGGAATGGAAGTACAGCTGGTACAACCCCTCAAACTAGAGGAAGATAGAGAGAAGGCTCATGGATCCATGATCAATTTTTAGAAAATGAACAAATAAGGGTTTTATGAAAGGACTTCTAACCCAGAATCCAAAAAAGGGAGCTTAGTGCTAAAGTACGAGGAACGTACTACAAAATGAGGGCAACACATGAAATTTGAAACATTGTGGAAAGGAACTTTCTGAATCAGTGCATGCAAAGAAAAGAATGTGTATGAAAGTGAAGATATGGAAGGAAACACTTTAGATATACTAGTGAATGGTATTTATCTAAATATTTTCCATTAAAATGCATAGTTCTTTGAAAATTTTAACAGTTATGTACCATATGTATAATTTTTGTAAATACTTCAAAATTTGGAGAATAAAGCAACAACCAGAGGAACACTAAAGAAACAAAAATTGTTGTATTATATTATATTCATTGAGAATTTACATATAATGTACAAACTGAGGCTTAGAATTGAACATGAGGCTCTCTTGAGAGAAACCTAGAAGGAGTAATGAGTAAAAAGAAACAAAATGGAGGCAATGAGTAAAAAATAGTAAAGTTAAGCCTCCAACCATTATGTCAAAGGAAAGGGCTCATCATCGGGTTCTTTTTTTTCTTCTTCTTCTTCTTCTTCTTCTTTTTTGGTGTTTTTATCTATCAGGATGCAAAAAGAGGGTGAACACATAACAAACATGGGCCATGCAATGTAGACCAAGGGTCTACTCTCCATGAATCTGCACCAAAAATTTGAATTGCTTCCTCCAGGCAATCCTCAAATCTTGCTCCACACCATACTCCCGTAGCAAAAAAGTGGCTGCTAGTTGAGAAGAGCAGTAGTGTGTCTCAATGTTCATGGTGTGGAAATTTGTCAAGAAGGGAAACTAGGGTACACCTATTCCATAGTCCACCTACCTGTAGAGGTCCATAGTGCTTGAAATACTAATGCCGAGGATGGTCACTTGCACTATCTTGCCAATCCCCTTCATCAGTGAAACTTGTCTAACATCTTCTAGCATAACTCAATTATCATAGGCTTGGACACATTCAAGTCTAGTAGTGAGGCCACAAATTAGGAAAGCACGTTGCATTTGCTCCAAAGCTGGTTCTCATTGGTAATAAAGTCTACACTAACTACCCACTTAAATGCTACCATGACAAGGGGGTCACATTTCTTCATTGAGCACTTGATTCAGTCACTAGTGACCTCTCCTGTGAAGCAGTGTTGTTGTCTCTGTGGAAGGAACTGAATAAGGGTACCAAGGCCAACAAACATTGTGATAAAGCAATGAATTATGGTAGAATGGGAATAAGCAGAAGGCTAGCTAACTTAAGGGACTATATGTTTGAATGAATGAACATTGCAAAAGGTGGCATATCTATATATAGAAAAGGTGAACTAGCTATTTACATATGGCTTTAGGATATTGTTCATGGTTGCTAGTGTTGTCCTTGATGGCAACTAGAGTTAGTAGCATGGTCCACAGTTTAGAGGTAGTTCACACTAGCAAGGAAAATAAAAGGCAATACTCTACTAGAAGAATGTATGAAGAACAGAGTATCTGGCTGGTAAGTTGGTCTGAATACTTCACCGAATCACTATTTTTTTGTGTGGATCCCCAGGGAATCTTGTTTAGCATGTATGTTATCCTACTAGTGAGTTTGTGGTGTCGTAGTAGTTGGAGTACGAGTTTGGAGATTCAGTAGAATAATTTATTGTTTATTTTCTCACTGTGGCCAACCTATTGCATATGGCATGTTCTGGATGTATAAGGAGTATGTGTTTAACTATTTCTTATATTTGGAATCTTTGTTTGGGTCCCTACTATAGTATAGCAAACTTGTGTGGGTACATATCAGTTATAATTAGTGATTTGGGCCGACATAAGAAATAATATTATATTTTGTTGTAAAGTTGACATATAATAAAATTCTTGTTAGTGGGTATATAAAGGAGATCAGAAAATATTTTTGAAGGAGATAGAAGTGGGTGTGTAGATCAAGAAGAGTGAAGGTGTAAAAGTGAAAATGTACAGAGCAGTTATGTGAGGTAATATCAGAAGCTCTGTTTAAACAACATAAGGGTTTTTGTATGCAGAGAAAAGTAAAAGAGTGATCTGGATAAAAGATCTAAAATCTGATTATGTGTGTCACTAGAACCGAATCCAGGAATTTGTAAATGCTAAACTCTTCGTTCAACATTTTTTTGTAATATCTAATATATTTTGTAAGGTAGTGACCCTTCTCTTTTGTGCAGTGAGCTCTAGGTAGTGTTCCTGAATGCAAGTACATTCCCTTTTTATCATACTTTTAACAGAGTATACTTTGTGGATTAATATCCACCGTGGTTTTTCCTCTAACAAGATTTCCATGTAAAAATCTTGGTGTTATGGTGTTCACATTGTCTTATTAATGTGCATGCATGTTTCCTTTCATTTATTTTTTGTGGATGCTATTAGAAGTTAAATATTGTTGTTGATGGTTTAAGATCTGTTTTGAGATTTAAAATTGTGGAACACTAATTCACCTCCCCCCCTCTTAGTGTTCCTAGTTTCCAACAATTAGTATCAGAGCAGGTTCCTCTTCTGAGTTTAATAGCTTGAGGTGGATCTTGGATTACAATGGATGTAGGTGGTCTTCAACAACAACTTATGGTGGCACTTGATGATCTTCATTAGTCTAAAGTAGAGGTCATGGAACTAAAAGAAAATCTTGTGGCTACTGAAAAGTTCTTTCAATCACTAAAGGATAAAATAAATGAATCAAGGGAAAAGAGGAAATAACTATGCAGTCAATTGAAGAAAAAGGAAAGCAAAGGCCTAGAAGATGTTCATCTAAATCAAACCCTAAAAGAAATAACAGAAGAATGTGAAAAGCTTGCTAAGGAGAATGATGATCTAAAGCTTGAAACAAAATATGTTGCAATGAAGTTAACTAAAGAGATTGAAGAAAGAAAGAAGAATGGGGAGAATCTAGCCCAATCCTTGAAAGAGAAATATGAGGAATGCAACAAAGTAAATAGTGGATTCATTCCACTTGAGATTGAACTACAACAATCTAGAAACAATGAACAAGAGCTTGAGAGATAGGTAGTTATTCTCAGAGATGAGCTTGCCAGTACAAATGAGTTTAAGGAAAAGTGTAGGATCAGTTCTTCCAAGTTTGATGAACTAACTAAAGGAAAAAAGAATGCAAATGATAGATGAGGTCTTGGCTATGAGAAGGATGTGAGCTCCAGATCTCAATAGAAGGACCCTGAAAAGAAGAACAAAGGAATAAGACATCTGGTAAGGCAACCTAATGCTCAAACATTTAATGGAATTGCTTTGTTTGTAATAAATTTGGGCATATGGCTTCTCGGTGTAGAAGTAAGATAAGTTATGACTATCCATCATTTTCTGGCCAATGTTATAATTGCAAAAAGTTTGGTCATAAGTCACTAGAATGCAGAAGCATGTCTGTCAATAAAAGGAATGTTAAATGTTATATCTGTGGGAAGCTTGGACATGTTTCCAATCAATGTAGATTAGGAAAAAAATAGTGGAATGGATGGTATAGGAAGAAGTATGCAGTATGCTACAATTGTAACAAATCAGGTCACATTGGAAGATTCTACAGAAACAAAAACATGAATAAAAGAGGTCCAGTTTATCAAGATAGAAATTCACAGAAAAGTGACAAAGGAAAAGGAAAAGAATTTGTGGAGATAAGAGATCAAATGAGAAAAGCATGGGTAAAGAAGAATTGATATGATGAAGTTAATAAGATTGTACCGAAAGCTCCCTTTGGTAGTTCATCTGGTAATTAATTTCAGGCCATTGGCCTAGGGGGAGTTTTTCATGAAAATCCTCTATCCCCGTATGTATAGTTGGCTCTGAATTGTAGGATGTCATTAGCCATTGTGTTATTCATTGTCAAATGTATTAGCAATCATTTTTTGAGTTGAATAAAATGTTAAAGGTCCATAGTTAGATTGTCTACTTGATGTCTAAGTTTACAGAGTAACCGAAACTTCTAAGGCAATGCATTTAATGTGGCAGGAAGTTAAGTATGCAAAATTATAAAAGGGAATTTGGAATCCTAATTTGTCATCGTGCATTGAAGGAGAACTGTTGGAGAACCTTTTCAAAAAAATTCTGAAGGAGTGGAAAGTCAAATTAGCAATGAATTTTCCAAGTATCTTTGTTGCTTATCAAATTTATATCTATTTGGTGATTGGTAGAACCCTGTTCAGTACGGAAAATGAACCAAATTAAAGCAACAATAATTTTGGATGAGTATAGTAGTCAAAAGGTTATGGATGTGAGAAATTTTTTGTCTCACATTGAATTGAAGAGGCTTGGAGGAGTGAAACACAAGAATCTAAATATCTAGAATGAATTTCCTCATTTCATCAATGCAGAGGTTGTCTAGTTTATCTTGAACAGATTGGATGGTGATATCCTTACCTAGGATTAACTCTATCAAATTTCTAAGGATGTAATAAAAAATCTAATAGGATTGTGCAATGTTGATGATGTCCCTAAACATAAATTGATTCAAAATGTTGAAGTTGAAGCCTTAACCAGCATAATAGGAGATCAAAGGGCACTAAAAATTACATCGATCAAAGACCCATTAACAAGATATATTGCATACGGAATTTCATACAAAATTTTCTTCAAAAACTGGGAAGGATCAACATCGGCAAGCGTAGTCTATATTGCGCACAAGATGATAATAGAAAATGTTGACTTTGATCTCTATGAATTGCTAAAGGATCAACTAATGGAGAATGTGCAATTGACAAAGGAAATAGATTACTCTTTTAGGTTTGGTACCTTGGCTATATGCATTATGATGTATTTATTGAATTGCTTGCCTCTAAATGACAATGTAGTATGGAAGCAAAATATGTCAGTTTGCAAGAAAATCTTTGAGTATTTCAATTCTTTTGAAAATGGTGAACAAGTTTATGAGAAATTCTTTGGAAATTTGTTAAGAAAGTTTCATATTCATCTTTCGGTAAAAGCAATTGAAATTGGATCATCCCTCAGCAAGTCAGAGAAAAATATGAAGAGAGAAAGAGAGTTGGCTAGTGACACTCCTCTGGTGCCTAAGTCAACAAAACTTGAAGGAAAAGGTAAAAAGCAGATAGTTGAGGTTATATTCAATGAAGACTCTGAGTAATATACACCAAGAGATCAACCAAAACTAGTTGAACCGATTGTGGTTATTATAGATGAAAGTGATGAAGAAGGTGCCCTACTCAAAGCAAAGATATTGCAGATTGTTCAAGAAGATAATGGAATGCAAAATATAATTGACATATGGATGAATGGTCCATCATATGAACATGACCTCATTGAAGACACTCTAGGAAGATACTTTATTGATAATAACATTGATCCAAAAATTCTACAAAATGTGCTTCTAGAAGATTTTATTGAATGTATCAAGGAGGCTATGGATTGTGTGTCCTAGGAAAAAATGAAGAGGAAATAATCTCACATCTGAAGATTTAGTTTAGGCTATCTCTTGCCAAAATGAAGAAGAAAATGAACATACTAAGACAATGCATTGACTTAGCGAATAAGATATTCAACTACTATCTTAGGTGGCCTCACATGGTTGGAAAATACAAGGACAAGTTGGAACAAATCGAGAATGAGCTTATCAAAATCAGACAAGACTACAGTATGGTTCAGGACAAGGATGGAGAAGTAAAGAAGAAGATTCATGAGCTATAAGTTGAACATGCAAAGATTCACTATGCCAAAAACACTCTTATGGACTCCTAGAAAGTGAAGGACTTGACTAAATGCAGATTAGAGCAAATGGTTGAAGTTTTAAAGAAAGGAGACAAGCTAGAAGAAACCATCACCATTCTCAAATCCCTTGTTCAAGTCATTAACAAAACATCAGAAAATAATAGTTTAATAATTGCTACTGGGATTGTAGTGGACTCTTGGAAGAAATTTCTCCTTGAAATGAAAGATGAGTATAAAGTAATTTTCTAATTTATGTGGCAATTGAAAATTCTTCAAATTGTGATCAATTTCTACAATCAACAAAGGGGGAGAAAATGCAGTAAGGAAGAGTATAGTAAATGATCTTAGGAAAGTAGTGGAAGTTTTTGTCATTAATGTCAAACGGGGAGACAATTCAGTGAAAAATTCCTTGACATCCAAAGGGGGATTAGTGTTTTGTTTCATCATGCTATGAAGTTTTGAATTTTGGTTTCAACACAGTCATTTTTCACTAAGTGTTGCCATCAATGCCAAAGGGGGATATTGTTGGCATATGGATTTAGGAGATTTTTCATGGCTTCTAGTGTTGCCATTGATGGCAATTGGAGTTAGTAGCATGGTTTGTAGTTTAGAGGTAGTTCACACCAGCAAGGAAAATAGAAGACAATACTCTAACAAAAAAATGTATGAAAAATAGAGTATTTGGTTGGTAAGTTGGTCTGGATACTTCATTGGATCATTATTTTGTTGTGTTGATCCCTAGGAAATCTTGTTTAGCATGTATGCTATCCTACTAGTGAGTTTTGTGGTGTCATAGTAGTCGAAGTTTGAATTTGGATATTCGGTAGAATAATTTATTGCTTATTTTCTCACTTTGGCTGACCTATTGCATATGACATGTTCTGGATGTATACGGAGTATGTTTTTAACTATTTTTTATGTTTAGAATTTTGGTTTGGGTCCCTACTATAGTCTAGCCGACTTGTGTGGGTATGCATCAATTATAATTAGTGATTTGGCCCGACATAAGAAAGAATATTATATTTTGTTCTAAAGCTGACATACAATAAAAATTTTGTTAGCGGGTATTTAAAGGAGATCAAATTTTTTTTTTGAAGGGGATAGAAGTCTATGTGTAGATCAAGAAGAGTGAAGGTGTAAATGTGAAAATGTACAGAGTAGTTATGTGAGGTAATATTAGAAGATCTGTTTAAACAATAGAAAGGTTTTTGTATGCAGATCAGAGTAGAAGAGTGATATGGATAAAAGATCTAGAATTTGATTGTGTGCGTCACTAGAACTGAATCTAAGAATTTGTAGATGCTAAACTCTTAGTTCAACATTTTTTTGTAATATCTAATATATTTTGTAAGGCAATGAGCCTTCTCTTTTGTGTAGTGAGTTCTAGGTAGTGTGCCTGAATGCAAGTGCATTCCCTTTTTATCATAATTTTAATAAAGTATACTTTGTGGGTTAATCTCCACCATGGTTTTTTCCCTAATAGGGTTTCCATGTAAAAATCTTGGTGTTATGGTGTTCACATTGTCTTATTAATGTGCATGCATGTTTCCTTTCATTTATTTATTATGGATGCTATTAGAAGTTAAATATTGTTGTTGATGGTTCAAGATCTGTTTTGAGATTCAAAATTGTGGAACATTGATTCACACCCCCCCTCTCAGTGTTCCTAGTGTCCAACACTGGAAAGCCCAACCAATGGATTATTTATTTCTAGATGGATGGCAACATGAATTTTTTAGATAGAACAAAGCAAGGGAGATGAATCATATGGAGGATCAGATGGAATGCTTTGAGAAATAAATTTGGGCGTTGGGAGTAAATGCTCTCATACACCGATTGTTGACATGTGTCCTTCACCATAATCAGTGCCAACCAGCTTACTAATGAGAAAATACATGGATTAACATGCTAAAACTCTAAAAAATTAATGGTCATGTCTTTTTAGGGGTACGTTGCATCACCTCATAACATTTCATATGACAAAGAGCACACTTTTCAATGCAATAAATTTATTTGTGAAAGAGGCAGTGAGGAGAATGTACTAATTCCATTCTCACAATGTTCTTTGCATTCCCAAGGGCTACAGATCTTATGTTCACACGTATTTCCTTGGTGTCAGCATTTAATGGACCAATAGTAATGGCATAGTCTTAACTACATGCATGAGTAAGAGAATTAATTGCACTCAGAAGTAGTTTTCTCTAAAGAAGTAAAAGGAAAGTGGCTACTATCACTAAGTAAAGCTCTCTACAACTTTCTCATACAAGATCATCATAGAAGCATATACCTTTTATCTCTTAAACTTGCACCCGAATTGAGTGGTGAAACTCAGTTAGCTAGAGAAACATGGGAGAATTCTCGGGTTATGGGTCACCCAAAATGAGAATGAACCTTTGGATAGGTCGGCTTCCTAGCTGGTTATATCACCTAAATTACTAATTTTTTAAAGGAAAAAGGAGAAGGAATGCTTTGAAAAGGAAATTCTAAAAATGAAATTATTGGGTGATACACCAAACTAACTAGGACTATGAAAGTTCAAGTTTTCATACACTTGAACACTAATGACTGAATTTAGATTGCACAACTTATCTTTGTAGGTTCATGCAAAAAAAATTCACAGGAAAGTTTGAATGCACTATCTTCTAAAAGGAAAATACTTTCACATTCTAAAAGATATAATGCAACTTTAAACATAACCTGCAGCTTGCATGAAAATACATTTGTAGAAATGACATGAAAATGTGAGACAAAATTATAAGGAGATTAAAGTACCTCATTAATAACTTGATCAATCACTTTGTAATAAACAATACTACAAGAATAAAAAGGCAAAAATTGAGTTTGTAATATCCAAGGTGCTATTTGTATTTCATATCTAGAAAATGAGTTACAAAATGTGCTCAAAACTATTCTTAGGACTCCAAAGGCACTAAGTACAAAATCTGCATCAAGAAGAACTAACTTAAGAATGAGTTACCAAAGCAACTAAGTACAAAGTAAACACTAAGTGGTTCCACAAAACAAGGAGTTTTCAAACCTCCTTGGGTCGGATGCCACTAAAAGGAATAAATTCTAGCATGTTGATCTTCTCCACAAAGGCTCTAGAATGTTGAAATGGTCAAGTTTGGCCATGTCAAACATGAAGTCAAAATAAATTGATGCCTATATGCTCTCAAGTCATTTAAAAGATTAAAAAAAATCACTAAATTTTCTCCATGTGTTTGTAAAATAAACTCAACCTCCCTAGATGCTCTCCCCATGTTTGCAAACTATTTTCCAACTCCCCAATATTCCCTCAAAATCATAAAAGCCATTTATATCTCTCTTATCACTAGGTCATATCATAAAGATAAGCACATATTTCCTCCATCATCATTCATTGGAAACTTCATCATGCTTTAATTTTGCATGTTTTTAAAAAATAAATTTTGATGAAGTAATTTATAATGCATTACTTGATCAAAAATTGCTTTACAATTTGAATTCAATGCAAAAATTAAAAGAAAAAATACAACTAAGTCTTAAAAGAATTAGATATAATGCATAAGAGAAAATAAAAAGGCATAGGACAACCTATGGGGGTATTAGTTGCAATGTATTTTTTAAAACAATGAGGTGAAAATGCCAATTTCCTCCATCGATGCATTGGGGTTACACCCTAAACAAAGCAAAAAAAAAAAGATGAAAATTTCATTTCATTTTCAAAAAGCTTTTGGGAGAACTCAGCCGCACTATGAGGAAAACCATAGCTCAAGTTTTGACTAGAAATCTCTATCTTCTATATGATTTTCTTGTAGATTTCTGAAGGTTTAAGAGAGGTAAACCTAATTTGGTTTAAATCTGGGAATTTTCTTCAATTTTAAAAATATTTTGAAGCTTATAGGCCATGGCCTTCTTGCATTTTTCTGATAGATTTTCAATGCCTTTCTCACTTTCTATGTGTGTTTCTTCTCTTGTCTAGCCACCATGGAGATCTGTCTTAAAGCCACGAGATACATCTTATATTCATTTATGCACAAATAATAAAAGGAAAGTGAAAGGTAAGAACTTCACAAAAACCTTCTCAGAATCTCTCCTTTTCATTTCCATATTCAAAGAGTCTTTGAATAAAACCCATGAGGGTTTTCCTTCATTATTTTATTTCGTACCTCCAATGATCTCATGCATTTAAGTTCTAGAAAAAATACAATATGCTAATAGGCCGCGGCCTTCTCAAAACACACTTGGATATAAATATATTTCTTTTTTATTTTATGGTTGATCCTCTATATTTCTGTATGACTACCATACATTTTCTATCTTTTTCTCTTTGAAGATTCAACCCATTTTGAATCGAGGGTTTGCAAAACAGGCTTTTCTCACTTGCAGATGTCAAAATTTTGCTTTCTTGAAGTCAGCCCCATTCCTGCTTTTTGGGCATATCTCACTCTTTGGCCATAACCATATTTCATGTTGGTACTATAGCTTTATTTCTATGGTTTTTGGATTCTTAAAAAAAAATATTTTGTAGACTCCTTTTATTTCATTTTCTCTATATTTTCCAATTTTGGGCTTTCATTTTCGTCAGATGATTGCTTCATTGGCATAATTTGTTTCATTTGTAAATTGATGCAACAAGACTCCATGCTTGACATCACTGTTTATCATTGTAGATATTGATTGTCTTGACAAACAAGGTTAATAGTTTTCCTTTTAGATCTTGACTACATGAATATGATAGAGAAAATATATTGTTTTCAGAAATATGTTGCTCAATTTTATCTTCATTTTTCTAAACACCTTTCATGAATCTTGATTGAATCAATGCATACATTATTCACTAATATCACTTGACTCCTTCAGATTAAATGTGGCATTTCCTTTATCTCTTATTATAACTGATGCAAGGCTTCAAACTTTTCCTTCGTACAAAGTAGACCAAATGGAAACAAAGAAAACAAAAAAGCCACAAGATTCTTAGAACATAGGGTACCTGTAATAATTGGTTGCCACCATTATTAACTCATTTTTCTTTCTCCTATGAAAAACATGCTTTTACTACTGTTGTTTTGGTTTTTTGTAAGATCTTTCCTTCACTTGCTTCCTTGTAGTTTCAGTAACAACCTCAAATATAGTTGTATAAACATGATCCTTGAAAAAATCTTAGCACAAAACAATCATCATTTTAATGAAATAATGCTCTTTCTTGTTCAAATCTCACTATTTGATGATGATTAATAATGCATTTTAGTCACTTAATTTTTATAACAATATATATTACCTTTGGGATGGTAAATAAATAATTTTGTCTTTGAATAATAATGTTCCATTTAGCTCCTGATATTCTTGGTATTCATGTTTGTTAATCACATGTCACTTCTGACAATGACCCATAACTCATTGCCATGAATAATGTGTAATTGCCAATCACAAGAGATGAACTTCGTTAGTGTCTACCTATGTTGCTCCACTATGTATTGTACATTATTCATGATGATTTTTTTTAGCAAGAATGATGTTAAATATGATAACAATAAATGATGTGAAGCATGATGTAAATAAAACATTTTATGTATGCCTATTCACTATCATTGCATAATCATGTTGATATGAAGAATTTTAGGATTGCATTTCCCTCTTAAATAAGATCAAATGAGCTCATTATTTGATAACTCTGCATGTCGGGATCAAACATTGTGGGAGCCACGTTTTAACCCACATGCTAACCTAATGAAACAAATCAACAACATTACTTTTCATGTATCTACACATGAAGCAAACATATTAGAAAAATAAACGCATATTTAATGTAGATGGAGATTGGTTTATACATGCATAAGTGTTTGTTCATGTAAGGTTTGAGATCTTTCATTGCTTTGATAATTGCTCTACCACCATTCCTATTTCCAAATGTAGGAACTAGAAGAGATATGGAGCTAGGAGGGACACAAATAACTTGGGGTAGAAGCAACAACACAAGACAACTTAGATTGAACCAGTCATTCTCAGGAAATGACTGGTCTTTCTCCAAGTACATGCACATTTTCATGTTTACTTATTCATGTATATGCTTTTCTTCACTTGTATTGAATAAGTTAAATCTCATGGCTTGTGTGAGACAATGAACATTTTCAAATTCAATAAAGATATTTCTTGTTTAGAAAAGACTTGTATGAATCTTTCCTATGTTACATGCATTAGTGTAAATGCAATAATTTGTAAAATGTAATCCTTTATTGAATTATTTCATTTATGCAATTGAATATAATATAGGAGAAGATAAAATGTACCTTTTCTTTTCAACTTAAAATAAAAAGATTGGCCTGATTGAGCTAGTAGTGAAATTAGGTAACACTGCCTCTAGCGGGCAAGCTGTAGTTTCAAACAAAAGGCCTAGTTGTGCTAATGTTTTTGGGCACTGCTTGTTTGCTAATGCCCCAACACTAGAGGAATGACCATTTAAGCATTGTAGAAAGGTCCAACCTAATAAGTACATTCAAAGAGAGGCGGTGCAAGACATCGCTGACAATGTTTTTGACCCTTAGTTGTCTACCAACCCTAAAATTCTTATGGGAGGTGTGCTTTAGAGGATGTTGGAACACAAACCATCAAAATATTTTGCGTTTTGGCTCTAGAATAGTGGTCTACCATAGTTTATGTTGCTTGTTGTGCATTCATGCTTGAAGTTGGTTGACACATGTGTAAAAAGGTTTTAACAAAAATACAAAAACCATTTAGAGTTGTGGGATCAAGATTACCATTTTTTCCAAAGCTATACGAGATATGCTATGTTTCTCTATGAGCTAGGGTGTTGAGCTTTTTGATGAGGTGCAGATGGATGCCATAGGGGAAGACATGTTTGGGTGAACAAATTTCTATGAGGATGAAACAAAGGAAAGTCTATTGAGAGGGAAAATTCGCTAGCTCCTGGGTATGTGCAAGATCATCATGGAAAAAACAAGCCCTTAAGTGGCAATGAAAATTCAGAAAAATAAGAGTTAGGAAACTTCACATAAAAATTTGAATAAGTTATCTATATTATTTCAAAAATATGTAAGAATAAAATTTGTGAAAAATTGAATGTAGTTTCTAAACTACTAGGTTTATTTAAAAGAAAAAAAAAATCTATTTGGTGAAAATTTGAAATTTCAGTGTAGTAGCACTTAAATTTCAGGGAAAAAGTAAGAAGTAGGTGTCTATCTGACCACCCTAACCATAGTAATTTAATGATAATATTTTTTTATAATATTTTAGATATAAGTAGAGGACTCATGTCAGAATGTGATGCATATTTTTTTGTAATTTTTTTCCAAGTAAACAATTAATTATCAATTTTTTATTACAACCTTTAAAAAATATTAAAACTCGTATGTCTGACCACCTTCACTTGTTCAAAACTTCATGATTTTTTTTTTTAATCCTAGAGTATGTGAAGCATTGAATGTGATGCATGTTTTGGATTCAAAAAATGTGATACTGCTTGAAAGCTATAGATTTGTTTCAATCAACCTATCAATGAGGACTTTAGTCATAATTCTAATAGAAAATGAATAATAATTATTTATTAGATTCAAAGTAAATTATAATTTATACTGCTAGAAAGCTAATAAGCTCCTTTACAAACCCTTTTCATTTCATCAATTTTGGGTAAAAAAAAGTCGTCAGCCACATGGGCGAAGTTTGGAAAAGCAAGGTAAGTTGTTAAACACATTTTTTGTGTTGACTTCTTAGGATTGGTAGGTCCAAACCAAATTCCAAAGCAAGCCTGAGGCTAATCCCTAGGCATTAAATTTTGTGTAAGACATATTAGATATCCAATTTGAATCCGATATCCGATATGTTTTAGATATGAGTTTAAAAAATGTTATACAATTTATAACATATGATTTAAAAAATACAATAAAGTTTATAATTTAATATATAATATACACTATAGTTTATAATGTAATATATAATATACAATTTATGATAATCTCTTACCGAATTATGTATTTTCAATATATAATATATTATATTATTATGTATAATATTTAAATATTATTTCAATATTTTAGTTAATGTATAAATATTTAAATATATATATATATATTACTAATATATAAAATATTTAAATATTATCTCTTTCTCTCTCTCTCTCCCAAGTTTCTCACTCAATCACTCCTATCTCTCTCCCCTCTACCCTTAACCCTAAACCCTTAACCCTTAACCCTTAAACCCTCTACCCTCTACTCTCTCTCTCTCTCTCTCTCAAGTATCTCTCTCCTAACCCCCTCTCCCTCTCTCAGGTATCTCTCTCTCACTCACTGCCTCTATATCTCTCCCTCTACCCTTAACCCTAAACCCTAAACCCTTAACCTTTAAACCCTAAACCCTTAAACTGTCTACCCCTAACCTTTAAACCCTAAACCCTTAAACTATCTACCCTCTACCATTAACCATATACACTCTATCTCTCTCCCACTCCCTCTCTCTCTGAAGTCTCCCTCCCTCAAGTCTCTCTCTCAGATTCACTCTCTCTCTCTCTCTACCCTTTCTCCCTCTCTCAGGTCTCTCTCACTCACTCTCTCTATATCTCTCCCTCTACCCTTAACCCTTAACCCTAAACCCTTAACCCTTAAACCTTCTACCCTCTACCATTAACCTTATATACCCTCTATCTTAGATACCCTATATCTCTATCCCACCCCCTCTTTCTCTCAAGTCTCTCCATTATACCCCCTCTTCCTCTCTCAAGTATCTCTCTCAGAGCCACTCCCTCTATCTCTTTCTCCTCTACCCTTAACCCTTAAACCCTAAACCCTTAAACCCTCTACCCTTAACCCTCTACCCTCTCTCTCTCTCTCTCCCTCCTACCTCCTCTCCCTCTCACTCACCCACTCCCTTTATATCTCTCCCTCCATCCTTAACCCTAAACCCTTAACCCTTAAACTATAAACCCTTAAAACCTCTACCCTATACCATTAACCCTATATACCCCCTCTCTCTCTCCCACTCCATCTCTCTCTAAAGTCTCTCCCTCCTACCTCCTCTCCCTCTCTTAGGTATCTCTCTTAGAGTCACTCCCTTTATCTCTTTCCCCTCTATTCTTAACCCTTAAACCTTAAGCCATTAAGCCCTTAAACCCTCTATCCTATACCCACTCTCTCTCTCTCTGTATATATATATATATATATATATATATATCTCCCTCCCTCCTACTGGCCCTCTTCCTCTCTCAAGTCTCTCTCTCTCACTCACTCCCTCTATCTCTTTCCCCTCTACCCTTAACCCTACACCCTAAACCTTTACCCTTAAACACTAAACCATTATAACCCTCTACCCTCTATCCCTCTCCCACTCCCTCTCTCTCTCTCTCTCAAGTCACTCAATCACTACTATCTCTCTCCCCTCTACCCTCTATCTATCTCACACTCCCTCCCTCCCTCTCTTTCATGGACTCCCTCTATCTCTCTCCCCTCCATAACCCTTAACCATAAACCCTAAACCCTCTACCCTCTACTCTCTCTCTCAAGTCCCTCACTCAATCACTCCTATCTCTCCCCCCTCTACCCTCTCTCTCTCTCTCTCTCTCTCTCTCTCTCTCTCTCTCTCTCTCTCTCTCTCTCTCTCTCTCTCTCTCTCTCTCTCTCTCTCTCTCTCTCTCTCTCTCTCTCTCTCTCTCTCTCTCTCTCTCTCTCTCTCTCTCTCTCCCTCTACCTCTCTCCCTCTCTCAGCTCTCTCTCTTTCTCTCTCTCTCTCTCTCTCTCTCTCTCTCTCTCTCTCTCTCTCTCTCTCTCTCTCTCTCCCCTATGCCCTTAACCATAAGCCCTTATAACCCTCTATCACTCTGCATCATCCTGCTACCCTCTATCTCTCCCTCCTCTCTCTCAGGTCTCTGTCTCTCTCTCAGTCCTCCTTTGCCTCTACCTGAACCCTATACTCTCTCCCTTGACCCTAAAACCCTAAACCCTTATAACCCTCTACCTTCTACCAGAATCGTATACCCTTACCCTACCCCTTACCCCTTAAACCCTTAACCCTCTCTCTCTCTCTCTCTCCTACCCTAAACCCTAAACCCTCTACCCTTAACCCCCCACTCTCTCTCTCCCTTCCTCCTACCCCCTCTCCCTCTCTTAGGTCTCTCTCTCTCACTCACTCCCTCTATCTCTCTCCTCTATATCCTTAACCCTAAACCCTTAAACCATAAACCCTTATAAGCCTCTACCATAAATCCTATAATCTCTATCTCTCTCCCACTACCTCTCTCTCTCTCTCACCCACTGCATGTAATTTTCTCTCTCTCACTCACTCCCTCTACCCTCTACCCTAAAATCTATGCCCTTTACCATTAACCATAAACCCTTAACCCTTCAACCCTAAACCATTATAACCCTCTACCCTCTACCCTAAACCCTATACCCTTAACCCTTAACCCTAAACCTTTAACTCTTAGCCCTCTACCCTCTACCCTTAACCCTCTCCTCTCCTCTCTCTCTCTCTCTCTCTCTCTCTCTCTCTCTCTCTCTCTCTCTCTCTCTCTCTCTTCCTCCTACCCTAAACCCTAAACCCTCTACCCTCTACTCTTAAGCACCCCCTCTCTCTCTATTTCCCTCCCTCCTACCCCATCTCCCTCTCTCAGGTATCTCTCTCTCACTCACTCCCTCTACTCTAAACCCTAAACCATCTACACTTAACCCTAAACCATTAACCCTTCAACCCTAAACACTTATAACCATCTACCCTCTACCCTAAACCCTCTACTCTAAACCCTTAACCCTTAAATCTAACCCCTTAACCCTTAACCCTTAAACCCTCTACCTTCTACCCTCTACCCTTAACCCTTAATCCCCTCTCTTTCTCTCTCCCTCCTACTCTAAAGCCTAAACCCTCTACCCTTAACCACCCCCCTCTCTCTCTCTCACTCACTTACTCCCTCTATCTCTCTCCCCTATACCCTTAACCCTAAACCCTTAAACCCTAAACCCTTTAATGTCAAAGTAATTGACATGATGCCCTAACACAAAATCAATGTATAGTTTTTTAATAAAGTAAAATGGTATATCACTATTGTTGTTGGGTGGTTTATCAAAAACCATACACTAATGATCCTAAAATTTATCTACAATGTCCATATTCATGCACCGTTTTATAGAAAGTTTTGGTTTATTAACATTAACTAGCAAACCAGTGTGGGGGTTAACAAATAAAGAGGCTATTTGGACTTTTGTTATTTGGAGATCTTTTACATCATCGTAAGACAATCCATAGGAGTAATATTCCCTCATGGTTTCTCGCCGCGAAAGAAAGCCATTATGTTGGGTGGAGAGGGTTTCTATATTTTTAATTATTTCCTACAATGTGTTTTTCATTTGGGATAATCGAGGGATTCTCTTATAAACATCATAAATGCCCCTCAATTTCTCCAATTTTTCACCAATTAAGTCTTCAATTGATGGCCGTGGAGGTGGTGGAGCATTTAGCATTTAAGCATTTTCATTCTCAGCCATAATACTTGATTAAAGTTAAAAACTAATTAATCTAATTGAAATTACACAATATAAATGAAATTATTGTAAAATAACCCTACTTTTTAATAAAAATCCAAAAAAAACCCTACTTATAATAAAAATCCATAACAAACTCTAGTTTTTAATAAAAATCCATAAAAAATATTAGTTTTTAATAAAAATCCATTGTAAAGTCTAGTTTTTAATAAAAATCAATAAAAAACCCTACTTTTTAATAAAAATCCATAAAAGACTACATTAAATTATACAAAACTAATAGAAAAATTGATTAAAACAAAAATAAAACCAAAAACTTACAATGAAAAATTAGATATGTGCTTGAAATCGGATATCTGATCTCCAAATGTCGCTCTCACTGCCCACACTAAGCTTTAAAATGCTTCAAATGATTTTAAAATCCCACTTCAATATCTATTTATACTCGATCCAAATTTGATTTGGATTGGATATCCGATATTTGATTCTTGCCTTGGGCATTGCTTTGGAGCAATGTACTGACACCCAAGCCAAAAAAAAGTCAACTCGAGATTTTTGCATTTTTTGGTCGATGCAAAACATAACTTTTTTCACATCACCACTTTTTGGCCCATCATGATCCTGCACATACCCACCTTTCGCGCAAGAAATTTAAGAAGGATACACAATCCATATTCTCAATGCTAGCCTAGGTTTTTGGCCTCAATGATGATGACGAGGTCAACCCTTTCTAGTTTTCCCTAGGCCTTACGCTCAAAAGGGAAAAGGTTATGAGGTGTTATGATTTTGCTGAGATAATAGCTAGGAACATCAAAGAACAGTTGAAGAATTACCATACAGAGTCCAAATTTAGGTATTCTTCTGTTTTGGTTCATTTTCTCTTACATCAAATTTTTGAGTGGTTGGGAAGGAATGTACCAGTGTCTAGGCTAGATGAAAGGGGTTTTCTCTAGCCAATTTCTAAATGGACCCCTGTACTTTGAAAGATAGGAGATTATTATCGATTTGTGGATAATTTTCTGAGGCCAATACTCCAGGATTTGTTGCCTTTCCCCATTGGCCATTTCTCTCAGGAGGTTATAGGATGGATATAGAATCCACCTATCCCATTGGATTACTTTGTGGGTGAAGATTTCACATTTCTCAGGGTTCATGGTTTTTCGAGGGAGGTTTTTCAACTCCCTATATTTGTAACTGACAAGGTCTTTGCACTAGAGGCATGCCACCAAGCATCTATCATTGATAGGGTTTATGGCATCGGAAGGAAAAAAAAAGCTTTATGATCTTCCTCTCATGATTGCTAAGAGCTAGGTAATACTGACTAAGCGGAAGGCTGAGGACGAGATCATGAATTTACTTGCAACTTTGGGTTTGGTCCTCATTTGCAACAAGTGGGATTACAACCCAAACAAGATTTTCAATTTAAGACATGAGGCTAGGGAATATTTAAAAAGAAGAAGGAACCTGGATCTAGAAAGCCCAAAGGTATACATTGACCTAGCCCATGTTCCAGAAGAGTAGCCAAAATGGTTAAGTTTCTATGAACCGTAAGCAGAGTATCAAAGACATTTCCCGATGGGAAAGTCTCTCAATATGCAATTGAAGAAAAGAGTCTGGTCAGAAAGAAAGAAGTCTAACTTCTAGAGATTCTGATAGGAGATGAGATGTCCAGGTGCCTCGTTTAGTAATTTTCTACTTGATGATGAATTTGAGGATTTATATGACAAGGAGGTTGATTCTAACAACAACAATCCCAAGACAAGTCATGAAATCGATGAAAAAAGGGTTCCACCTTAGGCTTCTAGGCCACAAGAATTCAATAGTTGGAGAGATTCAAGGCAAAGGGGTTTGCAAGCTCTGGTGCCCAAAATAAAGGAAAAAGGACCTGACAGTCTCCAAGGTCATCCGCCGCAACTGCTGAAGGTCAAGTTTTGGAAGACTCTGTAGCTAGAGGATCAAAATTTACTAGCTCTAGCCATATGAAACAAAGAAGGATCCAAAATTAGGGTGCTCCCGATGTGTTCGTCTGACAAGAAGAAGTGGAGCCCGTCCTACAAAGTTTTTCATCCACCATGGCTTAGGTAAGTTTTATTCCCCTCTTCTTCTTGTTTTTTCATCCTTGGTCAACCCCTTACCTCCTCTCATAGAGAGGAATGCTCCATCCTTGACCCCTAAACTAATAATTCTGAATGCACCCCCTGCAATTTTAAATGGATCCATTGAAACCATCTCGCATGCTGAAGGAGCATCATCCGCTGCAGCCATTGTTGTGTCATTGATAGCCTTGTCAAGTGACCCTATTAGAATAGCTAAAACCACTACTTGTCATGTTACTCCTAGGCCATCCACTAAAGGGAAGGAATCTCTCCATCAGCATATTTATGTTTTTACCCCTACTAGTTTTTCCCCTTCTCAATTTGGCGTTCCACCCTTTTCCATGATCATGCTACCTTTTGCATCCCCACATGCTCACACATCCAAATTTTCCCCTTCTATCACCCTTTTTGGGCTTCCCCTTGGTGCTTCCATCACAAGATAGAGCCTGAATGTCCCTTAAACCCTTCAGGGCCATTTCGATGCTACCAGATAGGCCCAAAAGTCCAAAAAGTAGAAAATATTGTCAAAAAATGTCGAGAAGCCTGCTACAAAGAAGATCAAAGCCTAATTCAATGAAGAGAAAAATTCTCTGCTTATTACCACCATGAAGTTGTTCATTCCAAATCCCAAAGGGAAAATGTAGATAGAATATTACGACATCCAAACCGTGGGCTTGGACTTGAGCTAAACTAGCTGACGGGATACAGTGGTCCTAACCAAAGCCACACAAAAGGTAGTATATGCTTACTATGAAAGGTTGGACAGGAAATTAAAGAAGTGTGAAGTGGAGTTGGAAAATGTGAAGGAAACGGTAATTAGAATACAAAATAAGATCCAAGCTAGAGAAGTTGAAGTGACTTGCGTGAGGAAAATTCAACGACAACAAGGTGATGCATCTAGGTAGCCTGCAGATGTTTGGAGTGAACAAGTTTAGCTTTGTGCTAAAGTTGAAAATTTAAAAAGAGAGCTAAATGATGTCTAATCCTGAAACTCCAATGATCTTCAGAGGATCCAGGTAGAAGTAGAAGAGTCAAGGCTAGAAGTTGGAAGACTAAGTTTTGAATTAGCAAATGCTCTTCGGGAAAAGGGCCAAATGGAAGAAAATACAAGGGCAAGAGAGGCTCAATTTAACCAAGAGTTGGCTATTGTATGAGGATCTGGATCCCTCCCTATAATCAAGAGGCTGATAACTATGCATTGGGAGTGGATCACAACTAGTTTTGTTGTTTTGGGACCTACCTTACAGTTTCTAAGGGATGTTTAGGAACTGAATGTCAAGGTTGGGCCGATGGTTGATCACTTCATGCAAAAATGTTCATCTCGAGTGGCAGATTCCCAAAGTTTCATCTCCAAATTGTACATTTTCACTTACCAAACCATGGAAAGAGCAGGGATTCCTAATCAACGGATCGCCTGCATCAAAGCCAATGAGATTATCAATTGTCATAAGGTTGTGGAAAAATGTAAAGAGTGTCAGATAGTGCTAAATAAGTAGGTCATTGAGATCAAGAAGGACTTTAGCATCTTGGTTAGTTTCGGTTTTCCTCCTCTTCTTTCACCAAATGAAGATGCACTAACAATGGGGTAGGTCAATGAGACAATTTGATGCAAGATCTAGGCCTTAGCGGAACTTCCAAGTTCAACTTCCATGCCCATAATTGATGATGTTGAGCACAAGATCTATCCTCTTTCTTGACTCTATTATCACCTAGGTACGGTTTCTTCCAAATGGGTGTGCATCTCTTTTAAGGAGATTTTTGATCTCAAGGAATCATACAAGCATATCCAGATCCTTCTCCTACCAACTGATGCAAATTGGGAGACTTAGCATGCCACTCTCGTCAAACTCCAAGAACAACCAGAGGCCTAGGTTTGTATCTTTGCAAAGTGAAGACCTGTGTGAGTCACCATAACTGTGAAGAATTTTTTTCCTTAGTCATTTTCATTTTCTACTTGTGTAAATGTTTTTAGTTTTAGGTGCGCTCGTGCTTGAGGAGAATTATCAAAAAGGTGTGCAATGTGCCATGTGGTGGTTGCATGACTTTCATCTCTTGTCTTCGAATGAAGGCGCAAACCTGAGACACATAAAATAACCCACAAACAAGAAAATAATTTTATTATTCAAAAAATGGAACTTCTTACATGCAGAGGATCTCAAATCCCCAAGTTCTTCAACACATGCAAGCTATAGAAAGCTACAAATAACCCTTTTGCAATATGCGAGCTTGTCCCCCAAAAAGTTACCCAAAAATTAGAAAATTCGCCCGTAAATAGAGCTCCTCATTTGTTTGGAGCCAAAACAACATTCAATTTGAGTTTAGGCAGTTTGGCGCTGAAAATTTACAACATGAAGTTCAAATTTCAAAAGAGCATTTGCAATGGTATCTTCTAGAAAGTGCACCAACTTCGCGGGGTCATAACTTTTGATCCAGGACTCCGATTTGCGAACCGTTCAAACCATTGGAAAGGTCTCAAAGTCAAGAACGTGCTTGAAATTAGGTATGCTGATTTTGGAAAGTTTTGGGGCCATCCTAGAAGCTCTAAGTGCCTCAAATCCCACTCAGAAGATTTTCAGGTGCAAATCTGGGAAACTAAAACTGCAATATCTTTCAACCCAAGAACCGAAATGAAAAACTATAAATTGGGAATTTCATTATGACGAAAGGGTATCCAAAAATATAAAAACATCTAAAAACTAAGAAACTTGAAATTTAACTATTTTTGGGTGATGCAAGATTGCCCTTACACCACTGGATGCTCCTGCATCAGACACCCAGGGTAATTTGAGAAGTGACCCCATCACATCTCAAATGGGTGAGGAAAACCCAACTGGTCAATCGCTGCCTTAGATAGCCAGGATGAATCTTCAATAGGCCTTCCTCTCCATTTCACTAGATATTCTTCATACTGCCTGTTTTTGGTACTCCTTCCCATACGACTATCCAAGATTGCTTTAATCTCCTCCTTTTTTGAAGTAGGTGCTGGAATCCTACACTATTCCATTATTGGTACTTCCTCTGTGCCACCTTCATGATACTCTATCAAATCTGAAATGTTGAACAGAGGGGAAATGTTGATTCCATCAGGCAACTCTACCTCATATGCATTCCCTGAATCATGCTTATGCAAAATCTTATAGGGATCGAACTTCTTCATCTTCAATTTGTTATATGTTCCCACTGGAAACCTTTCTTTCCTCAAGTGGACTATCACTTCATCACCAATCTGAAACTCCTTATACCTCCTCTTCTGATCTGCCTTAGCCTTATACTGCATATTCATCTTGTTAATATGTTCTCTTACCTTCTCATGTATATCCTTGATGTGTTCTGCAAAATCTTCGGCTTTAACACTTATTTTCTTCTCCTGGTCCATCTTCCTTAATTCTGGAGCTGTTTTGGGGCTACCTCCATACATAATCTGGAATGGTGATCTACCAGTGCTTCTGTTGACAAAATTGTTGTAAGAAAATTCTGCCTGGGGTAAGATCAAGTCCCATCCCTTGGGTTTATCTCCTAGAAAACATCTCGATAGGTTACCCAAACTCACATTAACAACCTTTGTCGCCCATCTTTGTTTGTGGATGGTGTCGAAGCCGAACTCAACTCTATCTTTAACTTCTTCTAAGGTCCTCCAAAAGTATCCCACAAATTTGGTGTCATGATCTGAAACAATACTCTTTGGTAGACCATATAGCCTCACCACCTCTTTGAAGAACAAGTCAACAATGTGGACTGCATCATGGGTCTTTTGACATGGAATGAAATGTGCCATCTTCAAAAACCTGTCAACTACCACAAATACTGAATCATTCCCTCTTTGCATCCTTGGCAAACCAAGAACAAAGTCCATACTTATATCCTCCCAAGGCCTCTCTGGTACAGGTAAGGGCTGATACAAGCCTGTATTCTGGCTCACTCCTTTAGCCATCTGACATACCCTACAACTCTGCACAAAATTCTTCACATCTTGTGATAACTAAGGCCAATAATAATGCTCACTGATAATGGCAATGGTCTTATCCCGACCAAAATGTCTATCCTCTCACTATAGCTTCTCGCTATCGGGGTTCTCCCTCCTTGAACTCCTCAAATACACAATTACTTCCCATAAATAACATACCATCTTGGATTATGAAATCTGACCACCTTATCTTGTCCTTATCTTGAGGTTCCTTGCAAGCTTCCAAGCCTCTGCAAAATCGGGGATCTTTTTTTGCACTCTGATGTCATGAGTTCAATGAACCCAACCACTTCAATCTGCATCTTTGTCATCAATGTACCTCCTACTTAGACATCACCTTCCCCCATTTGACTTCCCTCCTATGTTTCAAAAGAAAATTATAACTCTTGCCAAAACTCTACCCATTTCATGCCTCGATTTAATTTTCCGGCTATTTGTTACAGGCGATGATCGATTATGTAGAACCATTCCTTTGGCAAATAATATCTCCATTTCTTTAGTCTTGAACTGTTGCATAAAATTCCTGATCATACTCTGAGTACTTTCTCCGCATCATTTAACTTTTTCTTGAAATAGGCAATGGGCTTTTAACGGTTCAACTGCTCAATGGCACAATACATCACAATCCACACAGAAACACCTTGTTGAAATCTGGAGAGCTAGAGCAGTTGCTCTGTCACATACAACTTCAGCAGTTCAAAACTTTTGCTCCTCAATTGGTCCATGATTATTTCCTCATTGTTTCAATCGGTCCACAAATACTACAAGTTTCTAATGAACTTTTTTGTAAAACCGTAAACCATGAAAGGAATCTCCCACCATTGAGTTTTTTTTGGGAGTGACTATTCGGGCTTCACCTTCTCTGGGTCCATCTTGAGACCTTCTGCTGAGACAACAAACCCCAAGTATACTAACTCCCTCTTCACAAAACTGCACTTCTTCAGATTAATCAACAATTTCTCTTCTCTTAACTTCCCAAAGACTCTCCGAATATGCATCAGATGCTCATCCAACGTCTTACTGAAAATCAAAATATCATCTAAATACACAATAACAAAACTTCCTAGAAATTCTTTTAGTACCTCGTTCATGAGCCGCGTGAATGTGCTCGGTGCATTGGTTAGCCCAAAAGGCATGACTAACCACTCGTACAGGCCCTCTTTGGTCTTGAAGGCAGTCTTCCATTCATCTCCCTCTCGAATCCGGATCTGGTGATATCCACTCTTTAGATCAATCTTTGTAAATCGGGCTCACGGTTCAAGCAGGTCCATCGGGTCATCCATCCTTGGCAGGGGAAATCTGTATTTGATTGTTATCTTGTTTATGGCTCAGGAATCTGTACACATCCTCCACTCCCCATCCTTCTTTGGTGCTAGTACTGCAGGTACTGCACATGGACCCAAACTCTTCCGTATCAAACCCTTTCTCAACAACTCTTGAACTTGTCTATTAAACTCCTCATTTTCTCTTTGAGTCATTCTGAAATTTGCCTTATTTGGAGAAACTAGCTCCAAGAATCAAGTCAATACATTGGCGGTTTTCCTTATTGGTGGTAAACCCTTGTTTTGATATCAGAAATAATATCTAAACTCATTAACATCCAAGACTTGTTGGAACCTTCTCACTATCCTCCTTACTCACTCTAGGAATCAATGCATAACACACACTCTGTGTCATACCTTCTAATTTTTTTTTTTTTCATCTATAACAAATTCTAGCACTACTGCATACCTTTTCTTCAGTCTCCTTCAAGGGTTTCAACTTGTGATGAACCCCATCCTTTGTCAAGGAATAAGTGTTTGCATGGCCATCATGTATGGCTCGCCTATCGAACTGCCACAGACTCCCCAACAACATGTGACAGGCATCCATGGGGATGATATCACAGAGTACCTCATCATGGTAGCTCCCGATCTTGAACTTTACTAGGCACTGCTCATTGACCAAAACTTTGTGGTCTTTCTACAACTAAGAAATCCGATACGGATGTGGATGTCTTTCCCTCTTCAGTTTCAACTTTGTGACCATCTCCTCTGACACCAGATTATCAGTGCTTCCACTGTCACTAATGACATCACAACATTTTCCTTCACACTTGCACCTTGTGCGAAACAGATTCTTCCTCTGTTCTGGTTCCTTTTCCTCAGTCACTAGGGCTCTCCTAATCACTAGGGTTTCTCCCCTTTCAACATCATCTGAATGTTCAGATTGGGCCTCCTCATCTGCATGCCAACCCTTCCATGACCTTCTGGCCTTTTGTCTGCCCTTCCTTGGTGTTGTGGACATTCATAGGCTCGATGCCCTTCTTCACCACACTGGAAACATGTTCCTTTAAAACCACCTCTTCCAGATCCTTGTCCATATCTCCCTTGTCCTCTACCTCTTTGATCACCACTATTTTGATCACGAGGGCAGTAGAAGTTGTCATTCCTTTGGCTTCGGCTGGTACCCACATCTTCACTTTTCTTTTCATCATCATTTTGGCTTCCTGAAGGCCTGCCATTGCCCCTTCCGCTTTGGCCTCCTCGTCCCTTTTTGCTTGCCATTGAATCTTTTGTTAGCTTCTCTTCCACCTTGAGCAAATTGATACCGTCCTCAATGGTGGTCATTCTGACTAGGCTTAACTCCTCCTGAATGCTCGGTCATAACCCATTAAGATATCGGGCTACCTTCTCCTTATTGGCCTTTGCATGACCCGTTCTGATGATTATCTTGTGAAAATCTTCAGTATATTCTTTCATAGATCTGCTTCCTTGCTTCAACCCTTGCAATTTCTTCAATAGGTCTAACTCATAGTCCACTGGTATGAACTGCTTCTTCAGTTTCTCTACCATGCGATCCCATCTGGTGATATTGCCTTTTCCTCTTCGATTTCTTTCCAACTGGACCTCTTTCCACCAAATACTGGCATGGCCCTTCAGCTTCATTTTGCAAACTTAACCCGATCTAGGTCCTCTATTTCCTCATACTCAAAATATTCTTCTAACTCATTGATCCAGTCGATCAACTCTTATGGGTTCAAACTTCTGGAATAACTGGGGACTTCTGCTCTAGGTCTTTTCCTGATCTTCAAAATGGCCCATATTAGCCGCATTTGGTTTTGATCAATTGCTTCTTCTTCCTCTTCTACATTTGAACCTTCTTCCTCTCCTTCATCCTCACTTTCCTCCTCGGGTTTAACCCTCTTCTCATTGCTCTTGTAATGCATCAACTTTGTCTCGGAGGCGCCAGTGCATCTCTTCCACCGACATTTCTGCCACCTTGACCACCTCGACACCACGCCTACCAAGCATCACTCTTGGAGGCATCTTTCTTGACCTTGACCCACAACCATGGTCCTGGTGCGAACTGCCTCACGATCGACGATCTGTCCACACGCTCAAGAAAACCTCGCTCTAATACCACTTGATGAAGGTGCAAACTCGAGACACATAAAATAACCCACAAACAAGAGAATAATTTTATTATTCAGAAAATGGAACTTCTTACATGCAGAGGATCTCAAATCCCCAAGTTCTTCGACACATGCAAGCTATAGAAAGCTACAAAATAACCCTTTTGCAATATGCGAGCTTGTCCCCTAAAAAGTTACCCAAAAATTAGAAAACCTGCCCATAAATAGAGCTCCTCATTTTTTTGGAGCCAAAACAACATTCAATTTGAGTTTAGGTGGTTTGGCGCTGAAAATTTACAACATGAAGTTCAAATTTCAAAAGAGCATTTGCAATGGTATCTTCTAGAAAGTGCACCAACTTCGCGGGGTCATAACTTTTTATCCAGGACTCTGATTCATGAACCATTCGAACCATTGGAAAGGTCTTGAAGTCAAGAACGTGCTCAAAATATGCTACGCCAATTTTAGCAAGTTTTGGGGCCATTTCGAAAGCTCTAAGTGCCTCAAATCCCACTCGAAAGATTTTCAGGTGCAAATCTGGGAAACTAAAACTACAATATCTTTCAACCCAAGAACTGAAATGAAAAACTGTAAATTGGGAATTTCATTATGACGAAAAGGGTATCCAAAAATATAAAAACATCTAAAAACTAATAAACTTGAAATTTAACTATTTTTGGGTGATGCAAGATTGCCCTTACACCACTGGATGCTCTTGCATCATCTTCCTTTCAGGAGAAAGTTTGGGACATGTGTTGAATCATCGGGCATTTTCTTGGGAGCTACATTCATGAGCTTAGAAGTTTCCACCTAGTTGACACATCACCTCTTCACCATGGGAAGATTGCATCTCCTACAAATTAATATGTTTCAAGAGTTTTTCAGAGTTGGTTGGCCTTTTTCCTTTCTTGATTTTCATGATGAAGTTTTAAGTCGGTGCCTTAGGATGATGTGATCGGTCAAATAAACCTCTTTCTAGGCTATTATTCCTAGGATTTTATCATCTACAAGCTTCTATCTTTACTAATATCTAAAGGACATTAATGCAACAACTAAGAATTAATGAGTAGAGATCATTGTAACCTAACCAAAGATCTATGATCAAATTGCAAGCCATCAAGTACCAACATCTGGCAGTAATTACTTCTATGTTGAGGTGGTGTTTTCTTCTTTTGGTGGCTATATAAGGAGGGAAATGACACAATGAGGGGTTGGATTCCAAGTTACAATTTCTTTTGCTAAGAAAAATATCTTTAGTTTTCTTAGGGTTTTAGAATTATTTTCAAAAGCAAGTTGTAGAACTACTTTACTTTGGCAAGTTATATCTATTAAGGTTTAAACTATTGTTGGATTAGCATCTGACCTCAGTTTCAAAGTTTATTTGATATTTAAAAGTACAAACTATTGAGGAGAATTTGTTGAGACTGTGCATGTATGGCCTTTTTCAAGCTTTCTTTCTTTATGGGTGCTGGCAAGAAGTTGAGTCCACTTTTTGGCCAAAACGTGGAAGTGTTTTCCCTGATTTTTAAAATTTGTCACATTTGACCTTAAAATTGGAAGCACTTAGAGATGGAATATTTAAAAAAGTCACTAATCATAAAATGTAGTACTCGAAGTCTAGTTTCCAAATATATAATTTATTTTAATACCCAAATGATACAAATTGATTTTCAATGGGTGTTTCTAAAAACCATTGTTCAAAGTCACTTCTTTTATACTATACCATGCACGTGTACGCCATCCATATTTTGACCTAAATAATCATATTTTTCTAAATCCTTTTGGGAAAATATTTTTAACTCACTTAAGCACGTTTTCCATATTTTTTTGTAATTTTTTATTGAATAATTTTTTTTTGTTAATTTTTATTGGCCATATTTGCTGTTTTGAAAAATCGTTGTGTACATCATGCATAAGATGACCTAAACTTATCTTTTTCTTCTTTTTTTTTCAAATTGAAAATAATTTTTTAAAGTACATTTTCGTAAAATTTATTTTTCAAAAAATTATTTTAATAAAAAGTTATTAAAATACTAAAAATTCATGATAATTCAAGTTTATGGGCTCTTTCATTAGAAATTAATTGAAAAATAGAAAAATAATCTAATTGAATTTGTTTTTAAATATTTAGAATCTAAACTATTTCATCTAAAATGGGTTTTAATTTCATAAAATAATTCTAAAAAAACTTCGTCAACCATATTTACATAGTTTTTTCTCTCAATATTGTCATGACCTTGTGCTTGTAGGTCTAAGGCTAAGGGTTGGGTTACAATTCCTTTTCTAAGCCTAAATCCAAATGAGAAACATGAATTGTGATTTTTAAACCTTTTGGAGTGAGTACCCACTTTAAAAATGGTACATATTCTAAAAAATAAATGACACTTCCACTAGAAGTGGACTCAACTTCTTGCACTTACCCTTATATTATTGTTTTGAATGAAGCACTATGTCTTACAAGCTAGATCTAGATAGTTTAAGTAGTGGATTTCTATGTTGTATGCTTGTATGGTAGAGTAGTAGCTTAGGAAAAATGGACTATGTCATTGGAATTCTCTATTTCTGAAATTTGTTATTTTATCATGCTATGTTGTATTAGGAGGAAGAGTTCATGTGATTTCTGAAATATGGTTCTATTAATCATAAGAAATCTTTATGTTTGATCATACCTTAATGAACACTGCCTACATAAAGATTTGAAAGTTTGCACTGTACTTGAAGTTAGCCTTTACTATTCGTTCTCTTTCCAAAAATGAAGGGTTGTGGCATTTTGTGTCTATTTATATCACTCATAGGAATGATTTTGGTTTGAAATGTTTGGCACATTGCCTTTTATGTTTTATTTTTACATTTCCTTCTCCCCTTATCTCAAAACCCCAAAGAAGAGCTGGCTTTCTATAAAAATCTCATAGGTATTTAGTGAGATGCAATTTGTCCCCCACTCTCTGAATTTCCCATACGACTATTAAAAAGGTGAGAGCTTTAATGATAAAAAAAAAATTATTCAACATTCAAACCCCTATAAAACCCTAATTGGGACTCATACTCCCCTTTGGGAAATTTAGCCCTATTTTAGATTTTAAACTTCATTTTCCAGCGTTTAAAACTCTTTTTCTGTACTTCAATTTGTTGTTATTACATTTTTGTTTCAATTTGAAGAGTTTCAGTTATTTCCATTTCAATGCATTTAGCTTAATTCCATTTTAATCAAAATTGAGCATAGCATTTATTTTGTATTAATTGCATCTTGCATTTCATTGATTATCCCATGCATGAGCTTTTCAATTTGGTGTCCTATTGTTAATACTATAGTGAGATGAAGTTTGAGACTCATGTCATCCCACAATAGCATAATCTTCATGGATCTTGGGTTATCTAGCTCTTTCACTACTAGTGTTGACACTAGTTCACTAGGTATGGACCATACCTTTGACAACTCTTTAACTTCAAGTAGTGTGAAAAATGCTAAAAATATGGTTGCTAGTATTCCACAAGAAAACATAATACAAATTAATGAAGACTTAGCAAACCTACAAAATAAAATAAGTATTGGAAACATTTCAACCACTGCTATCCCTACCATAGATATCATACATTGCATGATTGAAATAGAAGATGGAATGAATCTTGTGTGTAACATAATTCAGATTTTTGGGAAACGTCTTACCTCAACCACTGGTTTTCCTTTACCTTCGAACAATGTCACAAGTCAAGGAGGAACCCAAATTCCTCTTCCCACAACCATTGCCTCTATTCCTAGCTACACCAACCCTCAAGTTACAATGATGCAACCTACTACTAATTTCATTCCTACCTTGCGTATTTCCAATAGTATTCCTAGTACCTTTATGGCATCGCACATCATATCTCCTACCACTTTACTTCCCATAAGCATTCAATTCATTTGTCCCTCGAACACATATATTCCTCCACCTTATTCACTTCCATCTCAAAATGCAAACAATGATGCCATCATAAATCACATTTTGCAAAATATTTCATCCCTTGAAAAAAACATCCACCTAAATCAAAACCAAAATGGCCAACCATCATACTATGTCAAAAGCAATCCCTTATCCATGGAGATATTGAGAATTCCAATGCCACAAGGTATAAAGGTGCCTAGATTTGAGAAATATGGGGGGAAATGAAATCCTTCTAACCATGTTTCCACTTATACCCATTATGTAGTGAATTTATTCTTGAGGATAAGCTCTTGGCTAAGATTTTCCCTAGATCCTTGAAGGATACTACCTTATAATGGTTTTCCTCATTACCGAACAACTCAATTCATTCATTCAATGAACTTTTTGAGGAATTTATAAACCATTTCCAAGTGAATATGACTCCTAAGATGACCTTAGCCAATTTGATGAGATGCAAGCAAAAAGATGATAAAAAGATTATTGACTTTATTTCTTGCTACCAATTGCTTTATTCCCAAATCAATGTAAAGATTCCTGACCCTCACCTTCAAAGGATGTTCATTGAGAATTTTAAAACTAAGATACAAGATGTTCTTACCATGATGAATTTTCCATCCTTCGTACACTTGTATATTGCCCTTCATGATTATCAAAACTTGGTTAGTAGTCGTGATACAAAATCCACCTCTAGTCGTCTTGAAAAGTCTAAATATGCAAACCAAAACAATTATCAACCTTTTAGAAAATAGAATAAATGCTTCCTTCAACTTAACCCCCCTCAACCAACTCAACATGTTGATACCGAAGTGGCTGCTATAAGGAAGACAACTTCTTTCGCATTTGGGGATCTGGCTAGGCAATTCACCCCCTTACCGGACACTCTCCATAACATAATTTCACAACTTTTAGAATAGAAAATGATCACCTTTCTTCCACTTAAAACTTATGATCCTAATAAAATTTTACCTTCAAACTTTAGATCCAATTCCTATTGCCATTATCACCGAAAATATGGACATGATACAAAACATTGTAAGCGTCTTAAATATTTTATGCAAGACCTCATTGATTATGATCGAATTTCAATTGGAGGTGCTAATGATCAAGGAAATAAGTATGTTGCCCCTCCCAACCAAAATTTTCAAATCTTTACCAACCCTATTCCTAATCATAACATTTCATTTGTCAAAGCTAGCGAAACTAAAAAGAATGATGTGATGAATGTTGTTATGGATGATGACAACAATGATACTATTCAACAAGATACCATAGATATTGATGAACAAGGTCCTATGGATGATATGGTTGGATTGGTTGAAGTCATGCCTCATAATGGGCAAACTAAAAATCCTCTTGACATTGCTTTCTCATCTAAAGATACACTTAAACATGCACCTAATGATGCTCTTTACATAGCTAGCCAAATCTATGGTAATCCCACTAATGGGATGTTAATTGATCCCGTTTATGGAGAGAATGTGATCACTAAGGAATTCTTCCTTGAGCATGAGATCTATCAAGAAACATATGATAAACCAAAATCATAGATAAAGATGCATAATTGTTCTGCTTGCCCTACTATGGAATCGATCATCCTTCCTTTACAACTTTGATCGTAAACATTAGATGTCTCATTCTCCGTCATCTCAACATCAGATCAATTCTATGTGAAGCTTGCATACCCATGGCTATGGTCCATGGAATCCATCCCATTGGTTGCACATGAATTCTTAAAGTTTCCCTTTGAAAATGAAATATTTATTGTGCACCATAGTGGCTTTAATCCTTTCTCTTCCCAGGGGAACTTTTCATTAGATTTATTTTGGATGGAGCCTATGGAAATTGTTAAGCCTCGTGAGGAATTCTTTTTCAAATCCTATCAAAATTTCAAGGAAAAATGCATACTAAAACTATCCCTTAGCAACATGCCTCAACCTATGACTGAACCTACCATCCTTGATGAAACTATGATCTAACCTAAAGATTCTAAACAAACAAGACCAACCTAAGACAAATTATTTTTCTATCTCCTATAAAAACCCAAGAGATAATGAAAATAATCCCATCACTCCTCCTAAAATAAAACAAGTTTACAAAGCTAAAGAGAAAGCAGTTGAACAACCTTCCATGATTCCTTTTGTTTCTCCCCTTAGGGAAGAAAATAAAACTATGGTTGATACAACTGCTCCTACACAAATGCAACTTGAAAATTGTACAAAAAGAAATAGAAATTCTAGAGAGCATAGGCATAGACATCGTGCTCTTGCTCGAAGGTTAAATGAAGAAACAAACAAAGAAAATCAACATCCGAACTTGACTGAAGCAATACATGGTGTCTCCCTCGCTGCAACTACAACAAGAGATAAATCCTTCTTTAGACATTATCATTCAACCTCCTATTGTGATTAACTTGGATGGTGATGATGAGGTTGCTAAGATTGATGAAGAAGTGCATAAGGAATTCAATACATTATTTTCCTCTTCTATGAGCTTAAATGAAAATTCTCCTAAGAAGAGTGTTGAACTTGGTGACACCCCTAGTTCGACACTTGCTATAGTCCCTTTGGCCAATTTCCATCTTTTGTCTATGATGAACATGATTTGGATTCAAACAACTTGCTACAAGGTTGAATGTATGTTCCTTACTATTCCGTTACATTATTTATTTTTCATGTTTCTTTATGTGATTGCATGTGCATAATTTGATCCCCCGTGTTGTTCTGTTTGATCTCTCTCTCTCTCTCTCTATGCATTCCTCTATTTGTACCTACATTCTTCTCTATGTCACAAAAATTTTACCTTTTCATTTGTCTTGTGTTTTCCTTTTGGGGATGATGCAAAGTGTCGAGACATTCATGTCTCTTCCATGTTGACTCAAAAGCTTTTTCTTTATCTTTTCTTTATCTTGTGTTTTCCTTTTGGGGATGATGTAAGGTATCAAGACATTCATGTCTCTTCCATATTGACCCAAAAGGATTTTTTATTTGTTTTCACTCTCTTTGTGTCATTATTTTAGTTCTATGAGTATTTGGGGAATGATGATAGTTATATGCTCTCTAAAAACATTGTAGCAAGAACATACTGACCCCAAATCCATGGATCCCTCATGTGTTTGGAGTTTTAAGGAAACCCCTCTTTTCCTTTCATGACATAGCTTTATTTGGAAACATATGACTTTCCATAGGGATTTCCAAGTAAGCTCTCATTTACTCTTTATTGTTAGCATTTATCATTTGCTACTTTACAGTAATTGGGTATGTGCAAGATCATCATGGAAAAAACAGGCCCTTAAGTGGCAAAAAATTCAGAAAAATCAGAGTTAGGCAACTTGACGTAAAAATTTTCAAATAAGTTATCTATATTATTTAAAAAATATGTAAGAATAGAATCTATAGCAAGTTGAATGTAGTTTCTAAACTACTAGCTTTGTTTAAAAAAATTAAAAATCTATTTGGTGAAAATTTGAAATTTTAATGTAGTAGTACTTAAATTTTAGGGAAAAAATAAGTAGGTGTCTATTTGACCACCCTAACCACAATAAAATGATAATATTTTTTTATAAGATTTTAGATATAAGTAGAGAACTCATGTCCCAATGTGATGCATATTTTTTGTAATTTATTTCCAAGTAAATAATTAATTATGATTTTTTTATTACAACTTTTAAAAAATATAAAAAACTTGTATGTCTAACCACCTTAACTTGGTCAAAACTTCATGAAATTCAATTTTTCTTTTTTTAATCCTATAGTATGTGAAGCATAGAATGTGATACATGTTTTGGATTTAAAAAATGTGATACTGTTTGAAAACTATAGATTTTTTTCAATCAGCCTATCAATCAAGACTTTAGTTGTAATTCGAATAGAAAATGAATAATAATTACTTATTAAATTCAAAGTAAAGCATAATTTATAGTGGTGGAAAGCTAAGAATATCCTTTAAAAACCCTTTTCATTTCATCAATATTGGGTAAAAAAAAGTCATTAGCCACATACCCATCATATTGCCACTTTTTGGCCCATCATGATCCTGCACATACCCAATTTCTCACATCATGGTCTTTAGCAATTTATTTAAAGTGGGGACATACATTGGCATTATTATTTTGAATTGAATCATGTTTCATCATGTAGTCTTCTTACTTCATGTGATGTTTCTTTCACTTTATGGTGATATTGGGTGTGATGTACCTTAAGAGAATGATCTCTCTTAGCATATTATATTCCTCTTAGTGGCTTGATACAACACATTGTATCCCATAAGTTGTGAATCTTCTGTTCTTTGATTGGTCCTCTCTTGGAGACATTAGGCATAATGTTCCATAAGCTAAGACCTTATATGAGCTAAGTAAAACACCTATGAACACACCTTACATTTATAATTCTTGTTATATGGCCACCTTACATAACACAATTTGCTTGCCTATGGTTCCATCTTGTTTGTTCATGAGTTCCAAGCATACGAAGCTTTGATTGCCTCATGAAGCTCAAAGATCATTGTTGTGTGGCACCTTATCAAAGTTATTAGGAGGTATAGCTTTGGTCTAGTTGAATACAAAGACAAACTTAGGCATGACTTTCCCATACCAGATTGCTTGTCTGTGTGAGCGCATATCGGCTACATTTATGTGTCTCACCCTTTTGGATACTCACCTAGCAAACAATATGAAGTTTCATTGCCTCATATTGAGCGTGCATTTCTAGAAAAACAACTTAGATCTAACCCACATCATGATAGATAAATGGTTGAAGCTTGATACCCCCATTTTTTTTGTTTTTGTTTCTTTTTTATGTCTTTTACAGTGCATGATTGTACTTATTATTTCTCCTTATATCATTTTCATGTGTGTTCTTGTGTTTCTATGTTTCTTTTCCATAGGCTCTTGATCTTGGGGGCTTTTGCAATCTTCTTGGTTGTTGTCATCTTATCTTGTTGGAATTGGTACATTTGGACCCCTCTTGATGCATATCTCATCTACTTTAGTGTGAGTTTGAAGCAAGTTCCTCCTCTCACTAAAGTGGAGGCTAAATGTAATGTCAAAAAATGTCATTCGTTAAAATTTTACACTTGTTTAGGCCATCCCTATTAAATTAAGCCTAATGTTGCCTTGGTTTACTATTGTAATGTGTTTAATGCATTCACATTAGGTCTTGGGACCTTGCAAACTAAATGAACCTAGTTGTGCCTTATTTAGGGTGTTGTAAAATGTTTTATTACACTTTCACACTAATCTAGGGTTTTATTAATTAATTGGGCTTGTTTATGCCTTATTTGGCCTTATTTTCTATCCAAAAGCCTTAATTAATGCATCTTTCCAAGGATAATCTTGACACATATGTAATGACCAATTAGAAATTAATGTTTTTGGATTGTATGGCCTAGATTTAGTGATTTGGGACTCATACACCAACTTGGGCATATAAGTCCCGCCTACGTTTTGGGGCCCTAATCTAGATTTCACATTAATCTAAGCATTTCTTGAAAAATGTGTCCCTAAGCCTAGCCTAATGGTACTCATATGCCACCTTGGGCATATGAGTCCTATGTGGCTTAGACCTACATTAAATTCAAATTCTTGGTAGGATTTCATTCTCCTACATCTAATGTCATTTTGTAGTGCTATAATTTTGGGAAATTTGGCATGAATAATTATAAATACAAGGTTATTTCACTCATTTTTCACCTAGCAAGTTTACAAGTGACCTAGAAACTTGAGTATTCATGCATTATAGAAAATTGGAGATTACAAGAGTCTACAAGAGCATCCAAGAGCATTTAAGATTTGATTATCAAGTATTTTAGAGAATCCTTCAAGTATCAAGCATCATGTCAAAGTCATCATGTGTCATGTTTGTTTTTTAGCTAAAATTTGTGATGTAGGGTTTCATGATTCAAGCAAGCATTCAAGTCAATATCTACAACATTCAAGCAAGATTCAAGATCCACATCCATTAGAGCCATCTCATACATGTTTGCAATATTTTATTCCTAGCATTTGGTGAGTTGCAACATATCATTTTGTTCATTCATCATTCCTCCTTCCTAGTATATTTCATTTCAAGGTTTGATTACCAAAATGGGCTTTAACTAATGGAAACCCCTTTCCAATAACAAAAATTTTTTTTTTCCCTTCTTTTAGTGTGTGATTTATAGATCTAGATTGAAGACATATTGAAGACCTAGGTTGGAGAAAAGTTGTGAAAGTTGGAAAGTTGTCACCTTGTTTAGAACATCATTGGAAGACATCTATATAGTAGAATTTAGCAATTTAGATCTAAAAATTAGGTTTAGAAGATAGATCAGAGGTTAAAGAGCATATTTAGGCTTTGACTTTCCTAAAATGCCAAGCAAGACTAATACACCACTTCTATTGTATGATTCCCAGTATAGTGGACTTTCCAATTTTTAGGTGTTCTAGATTGATCACTACAAATTTGTGTTCCTCCCCAGAAACCCTAATTTGGGACTAAATCATCTAGCCTAGCATATGAGTCCCAGTGTGCATTAAATTCAGTATTTTCAGCATTTCAGGTCTCCATTCAAGCTGTTATAGGTTTCTAGGTGCCCCTCTATACTTCTCCAATTTTCAATTCTAATTTGCATTCATTTCTAGGTCATTTAGTGGAGCTATGCATATCATTAGGTTCGATCATTAGGTTTTTCATATTACATGTCTTTCAAATCCTTAGCTTGGTGGTGAACCCCTTGTTAGTCTCTAAACATACCCTAAGACATCCCTATTGTAGATCTCTTTCCCTCATTCATCCTTTGATTGAGATGTCTAGGGTTTCCTTGATTGAAAAGCATAGAAAACTAGTTGTTCTATGTCCTAAACTATAGAGAGACCGTTTTCTTTCAAAATCACATACCAAAATATATGAATAAATGTAAGAAAGATCATTTTGATTCAATCAATAAGGAAATAGAATAATTTATTACTTAATTAACATTACAACACTAAATAATGTAAAATTGTTAGAAATCATAAAACATATAATATTCACTTTCATTGATCTACAACATATTCATTAGAATGTGGCCTATAACACAATGCTTTGTTCATTTTTTATATGTTCATATCATATACATATTTTCAATCATATATGTGTTAAATTTTAGAACTCCATTTAAATTCAATAAAGAGGAAACCTCTTGTTGTCGTTAAGTGATTACAAGTTTAAAATGTTATAGCTTAGTTAAATAGAAAAAAAGATAGAAAATGTCAATATACATGATTTGATTAAAAAGGAATTTAAATTTGAATAGTTGATAATCTCCATAATGAACAGAATATAAACATATTTATCACAATGAATTGAAATAGTTTATTGAATTTTTTTTAGCTTGTAAGGTTTTTTTCTCTTTAAATTTTTAACTTGAAAAAGATTGGTGTGGATTAAAAAGGGATCCATATTAAAATATGGTTGTTAATATATAAAATTATTATTCAAAAGCTAGATTAAATGTGATTTATACACTAATTAATGGGCCTTACATCTTGTTTTTTTCTTGTAGATACTTTTATTACTAGTATTGTAAGTCTTAAAAATGAGCATTAATTGTTCATAATTAGAAATAAAAGGAATTTCTTCTTTTAAAAATATATTTTTAATATAAGAAGTTGAGAACATATATAATTCATTACAATTCTAATATAGACTTGACATGAAATTAAAAGTTGTAGTCTAATTTCTTTTTAAAATCATCACTTGTACATATTTAATTTGAAAGACTTAATATAATGTTGACAAGAATATTTTATATGTTTTAGATAAATGAGTTAAATGATATGTCCAAACTCAAACTATTCAATATTCCAACAAATACATGATATTTTATTCTAATAAACATATATTTTTTTAATATGTTTAGAATAAAGGAGTTGAATAGTGTGTATAAACTCAAACTATTCAATATGATGATAATGACATAATATTTTAATATTTTTGTGAGTGGAAGATGTGTGAGAAGGAAATTTCAAATAATTATCTACATATCTAGAGGTATTTGAAACAATTACAATGTGCATGCAATGCATACATTTATTTTTCCTTGAGGAATATGGCAACAATAACATGTAACTAATACAATTATTCACCAGTAGAGAAGGCATAAGTAGCTATTGAAATTAATATTCCAACACCCCCTCTTCAGTTTAACCAAAAATGCTTCAACATCCACAATATTTAAATTTTTTCTTGCTCCTTCATTTTAATTCCTTTTCTAATATGCCTACCAGTGATTTTCTAATTTGTAAAACTTCAATATGGAAATAATCTTCCTACAAGATAATTATCTAAATATTTCTATATTTTTGCTATTTTTAATCTTATCCAAATTTGATCCATAACTCCATCCATGATTCATTTGCATGAATTATTTCATAGATTCAATTTTCAACTCTCTATTCTAACACATATTTTCAAAATTATTTATGAAACCACAAACACTACAATGATGCACATCCCAATATATTTCATTTCTATGTCTTTCCTTATTCCAATGGGAACACTAGATACAATGCTTTCCTTGATCTAATTTTTATGAAACTAGATTACTTTCATCATAATTTGTATTTCTCTTACCGCTGACATATCCAAGTCCTTTATACTTTGGCCTCACAAATGGCTCGATGGGCTCTCTCATTCCTTGTCCATACTTTAGATCAATCCTTGAGCTTTAATATCCCATTCTATTCACGATTTTTTTTTTTTTTTTAGACTGCAGGAATCGGGTAGCACGACCCCCTATAAACTACAGTGCGCCTGGTAAACTTTTTAACGTGATCGGCGGCGCTGGCGCGACACGCCCTTACCACAGGACGGGGGAGACTAGAACTCGTGACCAGCCGAGCCGCAACGGAATTACTTAGCCAACCGAGCTAGGGCCCCCGCCCCTTTCTATTCACGATTTTCAAACCAACATTCTTTTAAAAAAAAATGCAACATTTGTAGATTCAAACATATTTTTTTAGACTGTAGGAATCTGGTATCCCCTCTTTAAACTGTAGTGCACTTGGTAAAAGAATTTCACATGACCGATAATGTTCGCATAAAATTCCCTCCAGTACCATGAGGACATAAGGGAGACTAGATCTCATGACCTCTTGCATACAAATGAATTAGCCAATTCACCTAAGGAAGATTCAAACACATTATTATCTTCACCTTTACATAGTTTATCAGAAGAAGCTTCATATTTATCACAAATCGCTTACATCACATGAAACATCACATATTAATGACTTTAATTTAGAATACTCCTTTTTATTTTAGCATGTTGCAAGCAACTAATCTATTGACTATTTTTTTTTTCAACCTTGATATCTCACCCTTTTATAAACAATTTTCTTTTTCCAAAAACTTCAATTTTTCTTCCAAATCTTCATTCTTGTTTGTTACCTCATCAAAGAAGTTCAATTTTTCTTCTAATTCTTCATTTTTTGATTTAAAATATTTCCTAATTCTTTTTCAATATTATCAATTTCACATAAATATTCATATCTTTATTTTCCTAACTCATTTAAATTTTTCTATCAATTTTGAATTATATTTCTTAATTTCCATTCATTCTTCCTCCAAAATATTTTTTCCTCCTTTACTCTTTTACCAACCCATTGGAACAAGTGATTTCAACTTTCCTTGTGTTTCTTCTTTTGCACTTGGCTATGATTTTGTTACAATTGTTTGGATCTACTTCTTTGGAAGCTTTGTGTTCCTTCTTTTTGTTCTATAATTTATGATTTCGGGGATGCCTAACATTGTTGTAATCCCTTTTCTTTTGCTTCAAAGTTGAATTTGGTAAATAACTACAATCTCTCTAATCTTTTCAACCATTTTAATAACAATATCTTTGGATTTAAGCAGATACAAATTATGGTACTTAGTGAACCATCAAGCTAGAGAGAGTTGAGATCGCCACTAAACAAAAGGAGGAGGTTATTTTTTACCACTAAAATATAAATTGCTATCTACCGTACCTTTGTTGAAACCTTGTTGAATCAAATATTTGTCCTATATTGCATACCAAGCTTTGGGAGCTTGCTTCAAACCATAAATCCTTTTTCAATCTATAGACCATAACCAATTGATATGACAACTGGAATCCATCTGAGTGTTCCATGTAAAATTCTTTTTTTCCAACTCAACATTTAGAAATGTAAACTTCACATCCATCTGGTAAACTTTAAAATTCTAATGAGCAACAAATGCCAAAAACATTCTAATAGCTTCCATTCTAGTCACTAAAGCAAACATCTCCTTAAAATCTATACCTTCCACATGTGAATAGCCTTTACACACAAGCCTTTCCTTGTTTCTTACCACTTCCCCATTCTCATTCAGTTTGTTTATGAAAACCTACTTACTTCCAGTTATGTTCTTGTTTGTTGGTCTAGGGACCAATTCCCAAGTTTGATTCTTCTCAAGTTGCATAAGTTCCTCTTCCATAGCTTTCATCCAATTTTCATCTTTGCATGCCTCACTCACTATCTTAGGCTCAACTCCAGAATGTAAACAATAATTTATGTCAACTTCAACAACTTTGCTTCTAGTCAATACACCTTTCCTCTTGTCTCCAATGATATGATCTTCTAAATGATTCTTTTGAACATAATTGGGGGTTTTAGGAACCCTTTCTAGAGCTTCTTCTTCTTCATTCTTATTTTCTTGTTCTTCAACAACTTCTACTTCTTTGCAATTAGGTTCATCAGATACATATCCATCAACTTCATTTGAGTTATTCAATGCTTCATCAACCTTGGCATTTGTGCTTTCTACAACCTTTCTCGGCCTTTTATTAAAACATATGTAGGTAGTGCTTCTAATAGAGTATCCAAGGGAAATTCCCTCATCACATCTAGCATCAAATTTTCCTAGATTATCTTCATCTCTTTTGATATAACATTTACAGACACATAGCTTGAGGTAATTGATAGTAGGAATTTTTCCACACCATAGCTCATAGGAAGTCTTAGTGTTGGCTTTTTCTTGAACTCATTTGAATAAATAAATATTATTGTGAGTTGCTTCTCTCTAGTAAACTTCTTGTAGACCTGCCTCTCTTTATCATTGATCTAGTAGCTACTTGAATTGCCATGTTCTTTCTTTCAACAACTCCATTTTGTTGAGGAGTTCAAGGGGTAGACAACAGTCTTCTTATTCCATTAGATTCACAAAAGATATTAAACTCATTGGAGGAAAACTCACCACCTCTTTCAAACCTCAAAAATTTTATTTTCAAATTTACTTCATTCTCAACCATTGCCTTAAATGCCCTGAATTTGTCTAATGCATCAGATTTCTCTCTAAGAAAAGTAACCCATGTCATTCTAGAGTAATCATCAATCAAAACCATAAAATACCTATCACCTTGTAGACTTCTCACCCTTGTAGGACCACAAAGATCTATATGAATCAAATCTAGTAGTCTAGTAGTAGATTGTTCCTTTGACCTAAAGTTATTTCTAGCTTGCTTTCCAAACTAACAGTCCTTGCAGACTACTTTAATAGGTTTTTTAATCCTTGGTAAATCTCTCACAACTTGTACTACGCTAATTCTCACCATGTTATCAAAGTTCATATGACACATCCTCTCCAGTGCCATAACCAACTATGATTAATCTAAGACATAAAACAATTTCCATCAACACCTTCAAGTTGATAGATGTTACCTTCAGTCTTCTTACCAAAAATAATCACAGTTCTAGATCCTTTCCTGATTTCACATTTTTCATCCTCAAACATAAGATTATATCCCTTTTTACACATCTTTCCAACACTCAAGAGATTATGTCTCAAATCCTTAACATAGTAGACACCATTAGTATTATGTTTTCCATCAAAACTAATTGAACCTAACCCACAAAACTTAGCACCAGAATCATCTCCAAACATAACTAAGCCTCCATCATATCTTTCAAGTTTAACAAACTTACTTTTGTCACCAATCATGTGATTTGAGTAGCCACTATCAACAACCCAATAATTATCTTCTTGTTTAGCATGATGAGCAGAGACCATAGTACCTTCAAATTTCTCTATAGCAATTTCCTTCACACATCCTTCAATGTTAGTAGTACTAGATTAATCTTTTAAAGCTAGGAACAAGCATTCATTATCATCATAATCTCCATAATCAAATCATCATCAGAAATGTGAACATCTTCATTGACATAATATGCTCTTTTGATTGTCTTTCCTTTATTTTCTTTGTCTTTTCTATGTTTATTTCTTTCATCTCTCTTTGGACATCTCGAAGCATAATGACCTATTCCTCCACAGCTAAAAGATTTGAATTGTAATTTACATTGATACTTATTAGAGCCCTTTTTCATTCTTCTTACAAAATTTTCTTCCACTTCATCTAGATCTTCCACTTTTGTAGCCTTGAATGTAGTTTATATCTTTGTTCCATTTTTCAATCCAAGCTTTCTCATTTCAAATGAAGTTGGAGTACCAATCAATTGATCTTTATTATAAGTATTATAATCCACAATTTCCTCTATAGAAGATACCTTTTCACTATACTTATCAAGGAGAGTTATGAGTACCTTCTTCACTATCCTAGATTCATCTATTTGTGCACCAAGTCTTCTCATTCCACCTACTATCTCAACTACTCTCTACATGTAGGATTTGATGTTCTCATCTTTTCCCATTCATAGGATCTCAAAATGTGCCTCCAAGTTCTACAAATTTTCTTTTTTAACCTTTTCATCTCCTTCATACATCCTTTCCAACTTATCTTAGACCTCTTTAGCAATCTTCAAATTCATAACTTTAACTACTTCAAAATGTGAAATACTATTAATAATAATAGATCTTGCCTTATTATTGATTTCATATGTTTTGATCTCATCAATAGTACTTGGACCATTCATCTGAGGAACATACTAGTTCTAAATAGACTTGTTAATAACATATACATAGTATGATAGATATCCTTCCATCTTCACTTTCCAAAATGCATAGTCATTGTGATTGAACATAGGACACTCAATAGTGATAGTGCTCACCATCTCAAGCATTCCTTAAGCAGTTAAGCTCTTCTCCAAGGAACCTCACACTGATAGCAATTGTTGAACAAGACAAATAAGAGGGGGGTGAATCATTTGTAGCAAATTTAACCTTTGAAAAATCTCACCAAAAGTTAGATCAACTAGCATTCATAAAACCCTTACTCTGTTATCGTGTTTAATCACTAAATGTAGAAATAGAAATTGAATGTAATAAAACCATACACACAATAACACCATATTTACATTGAAAATACAATGAGGGAAAAACCACAGTGAATATTAGCTCACAATATAAGAAGTTCCAAAATTGAATACAAAGGCTCACTGCTAGAAAGGCCCACTGCTAAGACATGACACACTGTCCAAGAAGGGCTCACTACCTGGAGGGACCACTACCACAAAATTACAAAGAAGATAGAAGAGGATTGTTATAGAAAAAAAATGATCTCAATGCAATAGAGATTCCACCAAAATTACTCACACACTTTCGTAGTCTCACATTAAAGATGTCAGATGCCTTCAACTCACTGCCTTAAAAACCCTATCATGAAATTTGCACTACTCTCCTTGAATTATAATGAGGTGGACCCAAACATATACTTAATAAGGACCTAAATAAGTCCCAACACACCTCAACATGCTTTTGTGAATTTTGTAGGTAGTGTTTAAGAAAAGCTCAGCCAACACTCATGCAAAACACATAAAACAATTAAGCACACACATCTTTAACACAATCCAATATTTCTAGACAACAAACTTCATTTGAACATAGCCTTATCAACTATTTCTCAAAACCAAAATTCAATGGAACCAAAATTCGGAGAAATCTAGAGCAACTATGTTTCCCCCAGACCATAGCTAAACACAACAAAATGCATAGTTCATTTACTGGTGAAAATATCTCGCACTGTATAATGATCCAAAAGTCCAAATTCTAGATATAACAACTACCAACAATCATAAAAAAATATGTCAAGACCACACAAGCATAGCAACAATACAGAGCACATCCTGGAGCATATACTAAATACTTGCATGACATTATTTTCTCTATTTATCAAATTTTCTCAAAAGAACTTGAAACCCAAGTACCAGATACATCATTGTAACATATTACTTCACTCTAACACACCTCTTGAGATAGCAACATAAAGATATCTCCATGTGCTCACAACACTTCAATTATACATGCACAACCTACAAACCTTCTTTATTACAAATTTCTCAATATCCTCAACATATACGACCAATAACCAGATTCCATACACATAGTTGACATCAATGACAACACCTTCATACTTGTAACATACTATATATACATCTAAGCATTATTTTTACTTGAACGAATTAAATATTATGCATGAAAAAGGATAAAATTAGAGTTAGGATAAGAAAGACTATATTTGGACACAAGTGTATTTTGGAGTAAAAATCAAAATAATAATAGATATATAACATAAAGGTACTTAATGTGAAGTCAATGAAAGAAAAAATAGGTGGGGATGTTCACTACAATGGGTGTGTTGAATTATTAGATGTATTTTTTATTTTTGCATGTATTTAAAAGGATAGATGAATAAAAGAGATGATATTTGATTGTGTATCATATAAAATCCTCCAAACCACCATTATTCACTTATTTTTCTAGGAGTTTTTGTTAAATATATACTTTGGATTTTGTGCATAATAACAATCAATCTTTTAAAACATATATTTTAAAATAGGTTAATAGTGTTATAGTTGACATAACAATAAGTTACATTATTTGAGTTATCATAATATGAGAACTAGATTGAAAAACAATATATAAGAAAATGATGTTTCTTTGTATATATTGATCAAAATGAGCAAACATGTTTCTTAAGAGAGTTAGTAGCATAGTCAAATAGGATTAGCCAACAAATAAAAAAATGGTAGGTATGCTTTAAATAGTCTAAATGTGTGGAAAATAATGATATATACTTAAACAATATATCAAAAGGAATGCAAATTACATGTTTATTAATGAGTAATAAATAAGAAGTGAGAAATCTATGTAATAAAGAAATGAGAACTATATATTTCTTTCCACAACAAGAATCTCATTGGAAAAAGGTTAAAATATATCAATAGTTTTGACATTGTACTTCTTTATCTAAAAAAAATCTTTTATTTCTAAAAATATTAAAAGATATGCATTTTAATGCTACTATAAAAAAATCAATTTTCACTGAAATGGATATTGGATGAAATAGATACTCTAGTGGATAATTTCACATATTCTAAAGTTGTAAGCTTATGCATGGAAAAAGTCGCATACCAAAAATATATGAATAAATATAGATAGATCATTTTGAGTCAATCAATAAGCCACTAAAATAATTTATTGGTCAATGGACATTACACCGCTAAAGAATGTAGAATTGTTAGAAGATCACTAAAGATAATATATAATTATTAAAAATGTAATATTCACTTTCCTTGATCTACAACATCATCATTACAATGTGGCATGTAACACAATGTTTTGTTCATTATTTATATGCATATATTGTATATATTTTTTCAATCATATATTTGTTAAAATTTAGAAATCATTCAAATTCAATAAAGAGGTTTCCTCTTGATGATATTAAGTGATTACAAGTTTAAAATGTTATATCTTACTTAAATAGAAACAAGATAGAAAATGTTAAATACTTGATCTGATTACAAAGAAAAATAAATTTGAATAGTTATGTAGAAAAACAACTTAATCTAATAGTAAGATATAATAAGTGAAAAATATACACATATTTATCATATTGAATTGAAATAATTTATTGAATTTTTATTTTAATTCATAAGTTTTTTTCTCTTTAAATTTCTAACTTGTTTGATCTATGGACATGAATTCTATTCATTGAAAAAGATTGGTGTGGATTAAGAAGGAATCTATATTGAAAATTGGTTGTTAATATATAGATTTATTATTCAAAAGCTAGAATAAATTGGAGTTATACACTAAGTAGTGTTCCTTACATCTTGTTTTTGTCTTGTAGATACTTGTATTATTAGTATTGTAAGTCTCAAAAAAAGAACATTAATTATTCATAGTTTGAAATAGAAGGAATCTCTTCTTTTAAAATTGTATTCTAATGCCCTTTTAAAATCATCAAGTATATATTTAATTTGAAAGACTTAATATAACATTGACAAGCATATTTTACATTTTTTAAACAAATGAGTTAAATGATATGTCCAAACTCAAACTTTTCAATATGCCAACAAAGAAATAATATTTTATTTTAATAAATATAATATTGTTTTAATATGTTTAGATAAAGGAGTTGAATAGTGCATATAAACTCAAACTATTCAATATGATGATAAAGACATAATATTTTAATATATTTGTATAATCAATTATAATGACATATTCCATGTGAAACTTGATTTTGATCATTAGTTTTTTAAATATTAATTATGTGCAAAGTTCAACTAAAACAACCAATTAAATTGTAAAAAAAATATATTTTATTATGTATTGATTAATATTTTTACATTTAAATAATAAAAAAACAAATCACTATTAATAAGTTATAATATAACAAATACACTCACAGTTCCTAAATTTTTATTATTAAAAGGAACTATTTTTATGACAAATCAAATCATAATAAATTTATCGAGAATAAATATTGTCTCAGAGTCTACTAGTTCTCCTTGCCAAACACAAAAGGTAGCTGTGCTACCAGATTTTAAGGCATTTATGTTCAATAAATTTGGACCTGCACTAATAATCTTTTATGTCAATTGAAAAGATTGAATATATACAATCTTATATTTTACATCTTCTTGAACTCGTTATTCTGATGACGGATCATGGAATATGATCCAAAATATTGATGAAAAAACTTACACACAATCAAATCCAAAAACAACACAATTACATTCATGAAAATCTTATATCACTAATATATACAATATACAATCTGCATGCAAGAAATAAAGAGTAAGATATTGTTGTGAAGTTTTACTTGTACTCTGTTCTCTGATCCTTATCTTATTGTACTGTACTTCTGTTCCATGATCCTTATCTTACTGAACCAGTTCAACCAGAGACGCTATTTGGAATTCCCCTTCCTGTCATCCCTCCGCTCTGGCTCACATCCGAGGTGCTGGGATAGAGCAGCGTATATGCTACTTGCGCTGGGCCTCTTCTGTTCTTCAACGCTTTGTCCTCATTCCTTTCGTTTATTTTCTTCTCTATATCTACCAGTGTGGAGCCAAACTTTTGAAATGCCTTCAAAACACGCTCATCATTTGTCCAGCCTTGAGAAGATCTCTGCCCGAGATAAACCTCGTCCGTGGAGTGCCTTGACAGGATCTCGAGTATAGACATGGCCACGGTCGTCTGAAACCGATTAGAAACTGTTTTCAGAAAGGCTGTGTCGGGACTGTTCACAAGCTCTAAGAAATCTTGGGATCCTTCAGTGGGGATAAGCCTTCTGCTCACGGCAGGCCTGTTGGGCATATATCCAGAGTAGGCAAACTGCCCAAAATTGGTAGCAGCGTGAAGGGCGGAGGCCAACCATATGATTGTTGTTAATATTTTTTGAAGGTCTGCCACAGTTTCCATTTTATACCACCAAGATTCATCCTTTTTGTCTCCATGTCCAACATATCGGATCTCATGCCACCAGTCCTGAAGTTCTGTGTCAGTCTTCACCAATTCATCACTGTAATAGATTGACAGATAGTCGGCTACCCACGCCTCTATTGCAGACCAGATCTCTAATCCGTCCACTGCGAAGGGATAATCTTCAATCATAAGCTTCAGCCCATGGGGCATGGAATCGTCCTCGACTGCCATTCCCCTGTTCAATGGCAATTGTAAAGTAGGTCACTCACAGTACAATTCAGCAAAACTTAATCTTTCGTTAATCATTGTTGCCTACCTTTTAAGGAGATCTGCAGGTAGCCCTTCCTGGTCAAATCTCCAGTCTTTGTAAACTACTGCAGACAATTCCATGGAATACTTGCCAGAAAAGAGTGATTGTTCAAGTATTCCTCCGGCGTTTATGAGGATTTGGCGAGCCAGAGCGTTGTTGTTCATTGTGTTAAGGAAATGTGCGCTTAGTAACCTATAAATTGGATGCATCGCGCTAAGCTGCCTGTTTGCCGCGATTATATAGGGTTCTGTGGCTGCGTGTGTTCTCAGCCTTTTAAAGGAAAGGTTTTTAGGATTAATTTTTATGCGCGTGAAGGCCAGTAGGCAGAGGAGGAATTTTCACACACAGTAAAAATTAAAACATAAAATAAAATATTTTCTCAACACACAGAGCTTTTCCGTTTGCTCACATTCACATTCCTCTGTTCATTCTCATTCACTTGTTCTGTTAAAAATAAATTACAATTACAAAATATATGCTGCAGGTAAAAAGTCACGTGAAGATTTTCACGGATGAGTGGAAACGAATACAATTTTTCAAATTCACCTAACTAACTTTTCCCCCGTCAAAATACATTTAATACATTGTCCTTTTCATAATATTCAAACTTAAATATTAAATATTTCGCATCCCGATATTTCCATTGGCGGCTTTCTCCATAGTTCCCCGCGGTATCGCGATGGTTAAATTCTTGATTGCGATATTGCGGGCAGCGGTTAGTTGACGGCCCAGTAAACTGCGGTAAACACCTGGCGGTTAGAATAAAGTAAAACTTCTACGGAGTCTCCCGTGATATCGCGATGAATATTTTATTGATTGCGATATAGCGGGCATTGGCTGGAGGTACGGCAGGTGGTTGAAATAAAACAAAAACATTACCGAAGACTCCCGCGGTATCGCAATGACTAATTTATTGATTGCGATATAGCGGGCAGTGGTTGGCGGGGACGGCGACAGTTAGGGTTAATATTCCAACACTCCCCCTTAAGCATAACTGCGCTATCCACCATGCCCAATCTGTTCCTTTGAAAAATAAAATTATCTCTTCCCAGTGGCTTTGTAAAAATATCTGCACTTTGTTCTTCTGATCTGCAAAACTCTAAAAATATTTCACCATTGTTAATTAATTCTCTGATAAAATGATACCTAGTATCAATGTGTTTGCTTCTCTTATGAAAGACTGGATTCTTCGAAAGAGCAATGGCAGAATTGTTATCACAGTAAATTTTTGTTGCCTCCATTTGTTCATTTTGCAATTCTTTCAAAATTCTTCTCATCCAGACTGCTTGACATGCTGCACTTGTGGCTGCCACATACTCTGCTTCGGCTGATGAAAGACAAAGTATTGGCTGCTTCTTTGAAGACCATGAGACAACTCCAGTCCCAAAATTAAATACATAACCAGACGTGCTTTTTCTGTCATCAATGCTACCTGCACAGTCACTGTCTGTGTATCCTATGAGTTTGAATTCATCTGAACTTGAATACTTGATGCCAGAATCTCTTGTTCCACTTACATACCTTAAAATTCTCTTCCTTGCTTTCCAATGGGTGTCTTTTGGCGTTTCCATAAACCTTGAAATCAAACTTACTCCATACATAATGTCTGGCCTTGTGGCTGTGAGATACATGAGACTTCCAACAAGCCTCTTAAACAAAGTTGGATCAACATTAGACCCTCTATCATCCTTGCTTAGTTTCAGACCTGTCACTGTAGGTGTTGGTGCTGGTTTGCACTTCATCATATTAAACCTCTTCAAAATGTCATTTGCATATTTTGACTGTGAAATAAAAATACCATTTTCATTTTGATTTACTTCAATGCCTAAAAAATACTTCATCAGACCTAAGTCTGTCATTTCAAATTCTTTCTTCATGTCTGCCTTGAACAGATCAATTGACAAATTGCCAGTGAAAATTAAATCATCCACATATAAGCATACTATTAGTATTTCACCTTCTTCATTCATTTTTGTATACAGTGTGGGCTCACTGCTACATCTATTAAATCCATTGCAAAAGATAACTGTCTATTCTGCTGTACCAAGCTCTTGGGGCTTGTTTCAATCCATACAGTGCCTTTTTCAATTTGTAAACTTTGTCTTCTTGACCCAGAATTTCATACCCAGGTGGCTGATCCACATAAACTTCTTCTTCTAAATAACCATTTAAAAAAGCTGACTTTACATCCATTTGAGATACAGACCACTTATTCTGAGCTGCTAAAGCTAAAATCATCCTTATAGTATCTAATCGTGCTACAGGTGCAAATGTTTCATTGTAGTCAATTCCAGGCTGTTGTGAATAGCCCTTTACAACCAATCTTGCTTTAAGCTTCTGAACTTCATCTTTTTCATTCAATTTGGTTTTATAAATCCATTTCACTCCAATAACATCTTTGTCTTTTGGAAGACTGACTAGTTCCCATGTCTGATTCTTCTCAATTGCTTCAATTTCTTCATCCATAGCACTTACCCATTTATCATCTTTGACTGCATCTTCAAAATGAATTGGATCTTCTATTTGAGAATAAAATGCACAAAGAGAAATCTGATCTGAGTTATTCTCACCTTCATTTTGCTCATATATATCTCTTATGCTTCTGATTTTCTGTCTTCTCAGACTTGCCAATGTAGGATTTGACATATCACTTGAACTTGTGGAATGTGGACCCGATGGTCCTGCTGTAGATGGTGTTTGTTGTCCTCTTGTTAGACTGCTTCCTTGAATGATTGAGGTTGTTCTTATAGTCGATGCTTGTGTCACTTGTGGACTACTTTGTTGAGCTTGAATGAGAGTGGGAGGAGTCACAATAGTTGGAATATTTGTTGATGCTGGAACTTCATTCTCCTCTTGAGGTATACTTGCAGAAATATTGACTGTCTTCTCTATACTTCCATCCCATGCTTCATCTTCTACAAATTGTACATCTCTGCTGATTATAACTTTCTTTGTTGTTGGATTATAGAGCTTATAAGCTTTGGATTCTTCACTATATCCAACAAATATACATTTTTCTCCTTTGTTATCTAGCTTTCTTCTTAATTCATCAGGCACATGTGCATATACACATCCAAATACTCTCATGTGAGTAACACTGTGTTTTCTTCCTGTCCATGCTTCTTCAGGTACCATATTCATAACACTTTTTGTTGGACACCTATTCATTATATAGGCTGCTAAGAAATTGCCTCCAATATTCATTTGACAAGTGTTTGGCTTTCAACATGCTTCTAGCCATTTCCATGATTGTTCTGTTTTTCCTTTCAGCTACTCCATTTTGTTGAGGTGTGTATCTAGTTGTGAATTGCTTGTGAATTCCATGATCCTTACAAAAATTAAAGAATTCTCTTGAAATATATTCACCACCTCTATCTGTTCTCAACACTTTAATATAATAACCACTTTGTTTTTCAACCAAATTCTTGAACTGACGAAACAGATCAAACACTTCATTTTTCTGCTTTAGAAAATAGACCCATGTTTTTCTTGAATAATCATCAATGAATGTAAGAAAATAAAAACTACCACCTATTGAAGGTGTTTGCATAGGTCCACACAAATCTGAATGTATAATTTCCAAAGGGGTTTTTGCTCTAGTTGACTTTCCAACTGGAAATGATTCTCTATGTTATTTTTCTAAAATGCACCCTTCACATACCCTTTCTGGTTTTTCTATTAAAGGTAGTCCCTTGACCATGCCTTTCCTATGAAGTAAATTTAAACCTCCAAAGTTGAGATGCCCAAATCTCAGGTGCCATAACCAGTTTTCATCTTTTATCTCAGCTTGAAAAATTGTCTTGCACTACTGCTGTAGTTTCTTCTCTACCCACTTGTGAATTCATTAAGTGTTGTGCTTGAGCATAATTTATATTCAAATCTGGCCTTATCTTTAAGGGAAACATTCTGTTGTTTGTCATTCTGACTTTTGCAATAAGCTGGTTGCTTGGGTATTTGTCTAAAATTGTGCATAGACCATTCTTGAAGGTTACTCTATACCCTTTTTGAACCAGTTGCCCTACACTCATTAAGTTATGTTTCAGACCAGGCACAAAATACACATCTGAGATATACTTTTTCTCCCCCTATTTAGTTAGAATATTGACATCTCCTTTTCCTTTGACTGACACTTTGTTGTCATTACCCAATGTAACATCAGACTTTACATTTTCATTTAAACTTGAAAACATTTCTAGATTCCCTGTCATATGATTGCTACAGCCTGAATCTAAAAACCATACATCTTTTTCATTTGCTTGAGCAACATTACAAGCTAAAAACATTGTTCTCTTATCTGAATCCTGATTTTGACCTTCTCTTGAAAAATTTGCATTTTGTCTATTATTATCATACTGCTTCTTTCTACACTCATTCATATAATGCCCATATTTTTTACAGTAGTGACATTGGACTTGAGATTTATCATACCTTTGATTTTGTGACTGATTCTGTGTTGGGTTTTGGCTTGAGCCTTGATTGCTGCCTCTTCCACTTGAGTTTGATAAACTGTATCTTTCACCTCTGTAAGAGTTTCTTCCTCTTCCTCTTGATCTACCTCTGCCTCTTCCTTGACTGACTGAAGCCTGAGTTTTGAAAGCATGCTCCAGTGATGTATCTGCCGACCTTTTCAGCCTTTGTTCATGAGAAATTAGAGATGCATACAGCTCATCAACTGAGAACTGTGAGAGATCCTTTGTCTCCTCTATAGCAACTACAACCGGTAGAAATTTTGTGGGCAAACTCCTTAAAACCTTTTCAACAACTCTGGTATCTTCCAGATTTTCTCCATGAGACCTAATTTGATTAACCACCCCAATGACTTGGGTGTAGAATGAATCTACAGATTCATTGTCCTTCATACATATTGTTTCAAAATCTCTTCTCAGCATTTGTAGCTTTGCTGTTTTAACTTTTGCCATGCCTTGATAGGCTATCTGAAGTATGTCCCATGCTTGTTTGGACTTTGTTGCAGCTGAAATCCTTGGAAAAATGCTCTCATGTACAGCTTGAAATAGATAAAATAAAGCCTTTGAATCTTTCTTCCTTGTGTCCTTCAATAAGTCTTTATCTGCTTGTGTTAAAGCATTATATGCTACTGCATCTGCTGGCTCTGCAAATCCATTCTCTACTAAATCCCATATATCTTGTGAGCTAAATAGTGCTTTCATGGTAATTGACCAGTACTCATAATTCTTCCCATTAAACTGTGGAATTTGTGGGTTTGTCAAGCTTGTGCTTGCTGCCATTTTTGAAATTTACCCAGATAATCTACTTTGATCAAATTGACTCTAATAATCAAACTTGCTCTGATACTCGAACTTGCTCTGATACCACGTGAAGGCCAGTAGGCAGAGGAGGAATTTTCACACACAGTAAAAATTAAAACATAAAATAAAATATTTTCTCAACACACAGAGCTGCTGCTCGTAATTTTCCGTTTGCTCACATTCACATTCCTCTGTTCATTCTCATTCACTTGTTCTGTTAAAAATAAATTACAATTACAAAATATATGCTGCAGGTAAAAAGTCACGTGAAGATTTTCACGGATGAGTGGAAACGAATACAATTTTTCAAATTCACCTAACTAACTTTTCCTCCGTCAAAATACATTTAATACATTGTCCTTTTCATAATATTCAAACTTAAATATTAAATATTTCGCATCCCGATATTTCCATTGGCGGCTTTCTCCATAGTTCCCCGCGGTATCGCGATGGTTAAATTCTTGATTGCGATATTGCGGGCAGCGGTTAGTTGACGGCCCGGTAAACTGCGGTAAACACCTGGCGGTTAGAATAAAGTAAAACTTCTACGGAGTCTCCCGTGATATCGCGATGAATATTTTATTGATTGCGATATAGCGGGCATTGGCTGGAGGTACGGCAGGTGGTTGAAATAAAATAAAAACATTACCGAAGACTCCCGCGGTATCGCAATGACTAATTTATTGATTGCGATATAGCGGGCAGTGGTTGGCGGGGACGGCGACAGTTAGGGTTAATATTCCAACACAAATCATATACAAACATAAACTTTGTGATCATTTCAAATAACCAAGAGGGCATCATACCAGTGAGTAATAACCTCATGAACGTAAGAATCATTGACGGCCACATAAGCTTTGGCGAGTTGCCACAGGGCTCCTTCCGCTCCTTCCTCTGCAGGCGTGAATGCTTTTCTAACGCTTGGAGGTAGACTAAGCTCTATTGCAACTGGTTTCAATGTACCATCTTCTTTGAGGAACAGAATTGTGCGAGTGGCATATGTCTTGGTAGTTTCCAGACCATTTATTCTATCTATATATGGCATCAATAAATCGTGATAATCCAGAATGTAGAGCCTATTTTTCTCCAGAGCCTGCAGAATATGAAGATGAGTCACAATTTCCCTGTAATCAATACTATTTTTTTTTTCTCAGAATTATGAGATGGACTTGGAATGTAAAATTACCTGAGTCACGGTTAAGCCTTCAAGGTTTTTCTCAATATCTGTAGCAGTGATAGAACTTAGCTGCTCACCAAACTGTTTTGGGTCTAGGTTGCTTCTGGGAGGAAAACTCTGTTGTATAGTTCAGAATAAGAATGAGCACATTAAGTCCTTAGAAAATCGCTCTAAGATCTACATGATAAACCAAAACAACTACAAAGATATATTCATAAAAACTAAAAATGTGACTACAGGCAATCCATATCCATACTTTCAGACGTTCTATGCACTCTGGATTCACACCAGAGATCATCTCACGTGCAAATTCCTCATCTTTCCTCCAGGCATGTGGGTCGGCTGCATCCACACATTCCCATGTCAAAATACTGTTCCACGGAAGATCTAAGACATTTGTTAGCGAGATGTTCAAGACAATACCCACCAGCAATAACTTGTGGAATAGGATACTTGTGCACTTCTCCTCCTTCTGTCTTTAAAAACTGCTTGACAAGCTCTAGTGGGATGAAATCCTTTGCAGCCTCAATGCAGTGATTCTCGGGCAGCCTCAAACCGTCAGTATACAGTTTCATGATGTCTTGGAAGGAGTCGAACTCATTCGGGGTGGAGTCAAATACAGATGTCACTTGTGGCACTAAAAAATGAAGGATCGATTTGAGACCGTAAGCCAAAAAGTCAGACAATTTGATACGCGCAAAACGTTCATCTCGTGGAATATAGACGTCTAAGAAGCTAAGTAATGGCAGTCTGCTTTCACTAGCCGGATCTATGTCAATAAACAGTCAAGAAACCGTCTTATTCAGGCCGTATTCCCTTCTATCCTCAAGATTTAGAAAGAAATCATATTCAAATAAAATGGGTTTCTCAATATGAAGAAGACCTTCGCAGGCTCTGAAAGAGACTCAATTACAGTCAACTATAGAAGGTAAAACAAAATAACCAATAACAGCATTGTCAGTCACCGGAAAATTGGAAATTCAACCAACCAAGTTGTTCATCACAAAATGCAAGGTCAATTCTTTAATATGGTAACAAACCTGTTTTAGTAGGAGGACTGCCAGTTCTACACCTTCGAGGATATGGAAGCTGTTGCGAACCACCCAATACCGGGCGGCTTAGATCTTTATCTTTGTCTGGGTCTCCAAGATCATTATAAACATCATAGTCATAAATTCTGTCCCACTCCTCCCTCTTTCCCGTCCCGTTTCCTCTCAGGCTGTCCAGTTCTTGCTTCCTCAAGTTGACAAGAACAGAGGGAGTATGAACAGGAAGATAGCTCTACAAACAGCAAGAGAAAATTTATTAATAATTCTAGCCAGCTAACATTTCTTTCAAGATAATGATTTCTGGATTCAACTGCTTAGAAGTATGAGGGTGAAACAAGAAATTCTTCTCAGAAATCTAACTCAAAAACTTTCTGGACTTAACTTGAAATATGAGGGTTACCTACCTGGTTTGAGAAGAAAACTCGATCAGCCGTGTACTTGGAGGCAGGATACACCCATGAGTTGCATTCAAAATGAAGAGTATTTCTTTCATGCTGCAGAGTCAAGGACTTGAGATAGAACTCGCTATGGTGAGAATTCTTGACGAAAATGGCTACTGGATTTCCAAAGTGGGAATCCCAAATAAGGCGTTCTCGCCAGCAAGAAGGCCGTCATGAATAGAGATCCATTTTTGTAGAAATGTAGGCTCGCCCAGAATTCCAGATCCACTCTCTGCTAATTTCGAGTTCCCTAGATTCAATAACAGTAGTCCAGAAATGAAAGGAAAATATAAAGAAACTCAAAGCACGCTCTTACTTATATCGATATAGGCGCCAACAAGCTGGATCGACACTCCTTTCCCCACGAGCTCCAAAACATCATCCACAACGCTCGCTGGCAGATCTTGAAAATCAAGAAAGTTCTTCTTCTCAAGAACGATGTGTCCTTTGATCTCGTAGCCCATCCTGATTGTTTCTCCTGCCAAAGAATTCAGTACATGTGAATTGCCAAAACAGAGCTTCAAATAGATCTTGGTATACGCAGACGGTCAATAAGGAGATGCGTGAGAAGAAAATTTCAAATAGAGTTTCGTAGAGGACACTAACTTGGCGACGTGTTGTATTTATTAAAAATAAAAATTAATGTTTTTTAATTTTCAATTAACTAGCACTTGCACCCCAATGAGGTGCAATACTTACGCCCATAGGATGAGCCCACATTATTTATGGCTGTAAAAAGCAGTGGACAATATGAAGAAAGCAGTGATCTATCTCACCTATCCCTCTCTACCTCTCCTTTGCTCCCTCCCTCCCTCCCTCCTCTCTCCCTCTTGCTCTCTCCTTCCCTCTCTATTTCTCTCTATATCACATATCCCTCTCTACCTATCCTTCCCTCTATCCCACCTATTTTTCTCTCACTCTCTCCTTCCCTCTCTACTTCTCTCCCTCTCTCACTTATTCCTATCAACCTCTCTCTCCTCCCCCCTCTAATTCTTTAATCTCCCCTATCCCTCTCTACCTCTCCCTCCCTCCCTCTCTCTCTCTCACTCTCTCTGGCTCTTTCCTTCCCTCTCTATTTCTCTCTATATCACATATCCCTCTCTACCTATCCCTCCCTCCATCCCACCTATTTCTCTCTCTCTCTATCCTTCCCTCTCTACTTCTCTCCCTCTCTCACTTATTCCTCTCTACATCTCTCTCCTCCCCCCTCTAATTTTCTATAACTCCTCTATCCCTCTCTACCTCTCCCTCCCTCTTTCTCTCACTCTCTATTTCCTTCTCCACTTCTTTCTATCCCACCTCTCTCTCCCTCCCTATCTCTATCTCACTTATCCCTCTCTACCTCTCTCTGTCCCTTTACCCTCCTCTCTCTCTCTCTATCCTTCCCTCTCTACTTCTTTTCCCTCCTCTCTCTCTCTCTCCATCCTTGCCTCTCTACTTCTTTACCCTCCTCTCCAATTCATTCCAAAAACAACACTTCCTATACAACTTAAGTTATACACCTCAGTGATTATCACGCCCAGCATATGCTCACATGTGAAGTTTCCAAGGCTCCCTACATTACCTTTCACATCACAGAGACAAATAGGAGTGTACAACATGCCACGTAATAGATCCCGGTGGGATTCCCCCCACATAATAGCCTATAGGCTAATTATTTTTATAGTATATATAAATTATCTTGTAGTTAAATAGTTATTTTATTTATTATTTAAATTTTATTTTTATTAAATATTTATTATCTTATTTTATTTATTTTATGTAAAGAATCATTTTATTTTATTTATTATATAAATTATTTTATTTTATTATATAAATTTATTTTTTATTAAAAATTTATTATATTATTTTATTTATTTTATTTAAAGAATCATTTTTATTTTATTTATTATATAAATTATTTTATTTTATTTTACTTATTGTATAAATTATTATTTATTTTTATTTGTTTTATTTATTATATAAATAATTATTTTTTTACTTTTTTCAATATAATTTTTTTTAAATACCCTAATTAATTAATTAAAAAGTTTATATATTAATCTTAAAATGAAATAATTAAATAATTCTAATTATATTTTAAAAAATTAAATTTTACTTAAATTAATTAAATATATTGTAATTAATTGTATCTCTAATCCTACTTTAATTAAAAACTACATAATTATAATTATAATTGTAAATTTAATCTTAAGCCTAATTTTTAATTATCTTATTTTATGAGTAAATAAAAAATATTTAAATTTATAATTTAAAAATTGAAATGGTAAAAAAACATTATAATTTTAAAAAGTTTTAAAATAAAATACTCATTCGAGAGGACATTACCAAATTCGAATCCAGATGAAATTGATTGGGGAAATGTGCACAGTAATCGGCGTCAAATCTTTAGCAAGGTACTCTCCACGGGTACGCATCAAATATCCATCGCAGGTCTCTTTATTGCTTGATACCAAGGGCACGGACTGCCATCCCATCATCCTTGG
>VDFB02000015.1:286254429-286264429 GCA_007258455.2 Sequoia sempervirens
CTTAGAGGAAGCAACGTGCATTAAACATGATTGAAGATAAGTGTAGCAAGGGGCGGCGAGTGGTTAATGCGACACAGTGGAGTGTTAGGGTGGCAGAGTGAGAGAAGTAGACGTGGCAAGGTAGTCCACTTTGGACATTGTGCCACGCAGGAACTAGCATTCTAGGTGAGGACATTTCAGTCGCATGGTCTTTTTGGGCATTTTTTTTTGGATCGACAATTGGTGTCGTCCCATGTGGTAAATTAAATCAAAATTTAAAAAAATAAAAATTATTGTTAATCAACAAATGTATTGTAATGGGAAATGCAATTTTTTTTATTAGTCCACGTGGACCATCGAAATTTGTCCGCGCATGTTTTGGCTCCTCTCCCCTATCTGTGACCAAACCTTGTATTTTGTTTCCCTTTTTTTTAAATTCCTTTGCATTTATGTTTCATCTTGTTAGTAACGGTACACCTTTTGTACATTTTTTTATCTTCGTTATTTTCGAGGAAAGCTTGATGTTCCATAGAGAATTCTTTTGATTCCAAGTTACCTACTCCTACAATCCTTCACTATGTACTATTCATCATTATATGAGAAACCAACATTGACATTTCATCATCATAATATGACAGAGATTCTAAAAAAATATGCGTTATTGTTACTTTTTCCCCTTCAATCCTTAACATGGCCCCAAATTTAAATTGAAATAAATTTCGCAGTGTTTTCCAACAAAAATAAAAATGTATATTTGTTGGATGTTGGTCAATAGAGGGTGCAAAATAGAGTAAATAGAGTTTATTGTGTAGGAAGATTTTCAATTTTTTTTAATTATTAATATTTTTGGATATATTTTTTTCTTTTCAATATATGTCTTTTGTTCTATATTTTTATGACGTTTTAAAAAACATAATATCATACGATTTTTTGTTGGAATTTGTAAGGTGTATTTTCATATTCATGTTTCTACAATAATGATTGTAGATGAGATTATTGTTTAGTCATTGTTACTAATACCTTCTCTCTTATAACTCTCTATGGACGGGCCACAATACATTTTTGGAAAACAAATAGGCCTACGAATTTATTTTAGTACAATAGATGTACATTAAATGACATACCACAATTCTTATAGCTCCCCATTTTTTTCCTTTCAATAAGAAATCCTCATTGCTCAAAACAAACACATAACTTGATAAAAACTAGCTTTATTTTCATTTGGAGACAAGCATGTGTCCATTAGAAAATCCTTTGTAAGGTTAAGCAAACCATGCAAACTTCCTTATATTTCTTTTGTTATAATTGAACAAGATTTAACCATTACAATGTACATACTTTTTTTATTAAAAATACATAATTTGTTGGGCCTAAGGGTATATGAAGTTTTCCTTAAAATACATATCAAACTAATAATTATCTTATTTCCCTCTTTGAACAATGAAATTATTATGTATACATATATTTGTGTCTTCCAATAGTTATGTGTATACCATGTATGTCCAATAGAATATGAATCAATTAGTTTTCAAGAGGATAAATCACAAAATATTAACATTCAATTTCATTTTAACTTTTTGTCCACCTCTTTCTAAGTCATGTATGTTTTAATTGATGGATTTAATTTTCTTTGTGTCCAATATGAAGCATGTTCAAGAGTAAATAAGCTTTTCATAAGTCTACTCCCTTTAAAATTTAGATACACATTAACTCTACTTCTTATTTTCTCAAATGTCAAACCATAACAAATTCTCTTATATTTCAACAATGTGTTTTCCTATTCTCTATACAAATATTGCGTATGTGTATTCAACTTTCATCTCTATACATCTGTTATATAACTAAATCCAATAAATATTAGTTACTAATAGATACAACAAAGATGTTGATCGTTATCTTCTTTATGACCCAAATTCTTAGTGGTTGTAAATGCACCAAAGTGTTTCCTTTAGTTTAATGCGCGTATGCAAAACTTAAGAGAGTGTTCTTGCTAAACATAATCGTAGAAAAGTATACAAAACTCGCTTTCAACTTTCCCAAGAATTTGATTTCATGGTATTGGAATTATTGGCTCCATCTTGTTTAATTAGAAAATTGGGAAGATAGGGACCTTATTTATTAACATTTATACACTATTAAGAACCTCATAGACTCAAGTTAACTAAGATTAAACTCAAGTTCTAAATAGGTTCAGTTTTCTATAAGCACAAAGGTTTCAAGTAGCTAAATAATTGTGGTAACCTAAAAGTAACTTTCGTAAACTTTAAGTAAATTTTAATTTATTTTAGAATGACATCCAATCAACCATGATCTTGTAGAAAATAGAGGTTATTGGATTCTAATATAGCTAAGTTTTGAGAATCTAAGATATGATAAAATGAGGTTACTTTATAGATAAAATAAATTAAAACTTAAACTTAGGAATTAACACTACTCAAAGTATTAGAAAACCTTGAGGATTGATTAAATAATGAGCCCAAGCATTAATAATTAGTTTAAAAGGTTCTTGAGTTTAATAAAGTAGACACTGAACACTTTGATGGTCAAAGAACCCAATAAAATTAAGAGATTATGAGTGTAACACTTGTTGTAATATTGATATCTTGGGCATTTTGGATATTAAAGGCTCATGTGCTTTCTTTTACCAAAGATAAGAAGCAATCAAGAAGTAGATAAAGACACCTTTAAAAGCATGTCTCTAGGTCATCCCATAGTAATGTGTCCCAAACTTGGGACATCCTAATTTTTGCCTAAAAAACCACATATTTTTTAGAAAAAATAATAATTTAATCTTTTAGGGGTTCCATCTAAATGGCTTTAATTAAAGAGGGTTAGATAAGACCTCCTTAGATCAAACCCCCTTAGATATAACCCCTCTAGTCTTAAATCATACCCACAATAGAGTCTCCTTCACACCTATCAAAATTCTGAAAAGAAAACACTTTTTCTTTATCTTTTGAGGGATCAAATAAAGACATTTAGAAATTATGTTTTGTAAGTACGTAACCATTATTATAAGCTTTTCAAAAAGTATAATTTTGAATATTTTTATTTTATTATTATATTTTTATTTTATTTCTTGTGAATATAGGTTTTTCACCAAACATCAAAATATTTGTTTCACATGTGAAAAAATAGAGAAAAAAATTCTAAAAATATGTATGCACTAGGTATTGATGTCCTTGTTTTAGTAAAAATAATAATATCAATTTCAATACATACAAAACAATTTATGTGTTATGGCATACACTTATGTCCAAATTATAATTAATTTGATTTTAAAATTTAATTTAAAAAAATATGTAATAAAAAATTATGAAAAAATATCCATGCACTAGATATTGATATTAAAAATCCATATTTTAAAAATTATAATTTTATCCTTTGAACAAAAAAAGCTACGTGTTATGACATAAATACCACTTTTTAAAAATGTTGATTACTATAAAAAAATTACTAAAAGTTATGTAAAAATCACAATTTATTTCTATACACACACACACACACATAAATCCTCACAAATCACTAGTTTGCATCATCTCCAAATTATTAATAGTATAGTTGCTATAGGTTTCATAAAGTGAAAATTTGGTGAAAAATATTAATTTCAATGTCCTACTTTGACCAAAAAGTGGGACACAGTATTGTGGGTTGACCCCTCTAGTTTAAATTTAGGGCAAGACACACAATTTAGCCAAGATCTTAGAGAAACTTAAGTGTGAAAGACATTTCATCCAAGACATGGGAAAAAATGCAAATAAATCATTAAATCCATTGAAGTATCCTACCCAAAATGAGTGGCACAAATTATGCAAGGACAATTTGATAAATGAGAAGCCACCCATCACATTCATGGCATCCAAGAAGCAAATGAAACATATTAGAGTGGTTGTGGCATTAATATGTTCTTTAACTCTTTCTCTTGTGTTTGAAACTTTATTAAACTTATATCCATTATCTGTAAAAGCCTTAGGCTCTACTTGAACCATGTTGGCGAATCGATGAGTTCAAGAACTCTTAAACTTGCCAACAATTAGTGCAAGAATGTTATTTACATATGCATTTCTTGCATTGCCTTCTTATCTTTTGTTTATATTCCCTTGAATTTGATAACATTTAAGTACTCTATGAATTTATTCTCTACCTTTAAAATAAATACCTCTAAAAAATATTTCATTTATACCATATCTTCCTTTACATATCTGATATTGATTAGTCCTTGTTGGGTCTCAATTTTAAATTTGTAAAATTCATCTATATCCTTGCTCTTTTTACAAATTTTGCCTTAATTTTTTCTTGTAACATCTTGTTTGAATCCATCATGCATTGAAGATGCCAAAATCCCATAAAAATCCTAATTTTGGAAGTTTCTATTCAAATTTTTATATTTTTCAATGTTTGTGGGTTTTCTCCTTGTTATTGGATGTGGAACTTACCCTCTAGGCTAGATATTATCCACATTTGGTTCCCTTTCCCTTTTCCATATATATTTTCCTTTGGTCTTTGTGCCCTCTTTTTTCTCTACAATATTCCTCTTCTTATTGGATATTTATATATCCGGTTCCCTCCATTTTGCCTACATCACATCCTCCTTCATTTTCTTGCAAACGGTTTGTGGGAATTCCTCAAGCTACTAATTTTCTTACATCTAGGTGTCACTTCTTTCACCTTCACTTATGCATGAAAGTTCTATCATTTTATCTCATGGCTCAATCATTTTTCTCCCTTTCCATCCTCTTTGTGGACTTTCTCCTTTCTCATTCACATTGTCAAGAATAGGTGACATAATGGATTGTTCAAGTGAAGCAAGGTACTTTACAAATATTTATTTGAAGATTACTTAGGGGAAAGGTCCTAGTTACTACCCGCCTTTCAATTACTGCTCCCTCCAAGCTCACTTTGCCCCCCAAAAAATTGCATTTGACCCACTAAAAAAGTTTATTTAATCTAATAGAAAGTTGCAAAAGCACCAATACATGTTCACAAGATCATGTGTAGATGACCAATGTAGGTAGTCTTGCATTTATAATGCAAGTCTAGTTCACACAAAAAAGCTCATTTACAATTTATAATTTTTTTTTTATTACAAATACCTCCACTTGCAAAAGGTGTCACTCTCAATACATATCATATTAATAAATACATATGCATAGTTAATGGTCCTTAAAATGACATAATGACAAACTCCTATCAACTCTATGGGATGTCAAATGCACATTCTTCAACACTCTCTCTGTCAACTACATGTATTAACTTCATTCCCTATAGGTACCTGCACAATTAAATATTGGTGTAAGGCTCCCCTAATAAACATCAAATCCAAATATAGTGCACGATTCAGTCAATACACCTTTAAAAAACTACGTAACTAACAACTACAAATTCAAATGATCATATCTTCTGCAAACAAATTCAAATTTGAAACACAACAACCAAATTGAATGCATTGAATTGTTAGATTTGAATTACTAAATAAGAGGGAAAGTAACCAACGACATTCACAATTATTCTCCTCTATGAATTACTGGAGTGAACAAATATTCTTTGCAAACTATAGAGCATCGATAGGCATGCTTTGCACATTCCTCAAATATCCACGGTTTTTTAGGTTGGTACATTCTACATTCTACTTATAGTTATTTTCATGAACTATGCATTTAATAATTATTTTCATGCAGTGTCTATTTATATGTTATAAGTAAATGAGGGTCATTTTTGGTCACAAGTTATTCCTTACAAATCCCATTTACAAATTCAGTAAATTGTGTGTTCATTTACTATTTTTGGTTATTTCTCAGGGTTTATATTTGTCATTTATTTCATAAAAGGCTCCTTTATATTCAACGTCTCTTGTTCATTCAACAAATCGATATAAGCATGATGAACCATCCTTTACATATATATTAGCTAATTCGTAGAAGGCAACTTTATATTCAAAATAAGTATACACATCAGCTTGCATTTTTCATTATATATGTGTGTGTGTGTATTTATGTATGTATATACATGTATATTTATCTATATGTATGTTTGTGTATATATATATTAATATATATGTGTATTACATATATAAAAATATATATACACATATATAAATATACATACATATACATACGTATACATACACACATATATTCATACATACATTTGAAAACTCATGTCTTCTTTGGTGTGATTAAGGAATTATTCTCATGAAACCATTGCTTGGTTTTTTGGGCATATATCTGAAAACCCAAGTCTATATTCGTTTTATCTCTATTTAAATTTCTATCCTTTGGTTTTCCAGTAGAACATAGTAGCATTCATTTACTGTTAAATGTGAGTAATTTTCTACTTTCCATTGCACATACAACATGACACCATACATATATAAGACAAACTTTGTATCCTTTATTCATTACTTCATAGCTTACATTTTCATTGTACTCCTAGATGTTCACAGAAAGATATACATATATATATGTATGTATGTATGTATTTATTTTATATAGATATATAAATGTATACATATATATATATATATGTATGTATGTATGTATGTATGTATGTATGTATGTATGTATGTATATATGTATTTATATATATACATATATGTATGTATATATATGTATACATATATCTGTGTAATTATGTGTATACATACATATACATATAGATATATATGTATACATACATATACATATATATACACACATATACATATACATATATATCTAGCTCTAGGAAAATTTACTACCAGCAATTCACCGTCAACAATCACCACAGGAAAATTCACCGCCACCAGCAATTCACCGCCACAGAAAATTAACCGTCAAAAATTCATGCAATTAATTTTTCGCGCAGTTAATTGTCATGGCAGTGAATTTTCTTGCAATGAATTGTTGGCGGTGAATTTGCCATATGCTATAGATATATATGTCATACATATATTATATGTATATATTTATATACATATGTATGTATTTATATAAATATATAAATGTATACATATAAATATATATGTATATATATAAATACATATATATATATATATATAATACATACATACATACATATATATATATATGTATTTATATATACATATATGTACGTATATATATGTATATACATATATGTAAAGATATAAGTATACATATATCTATGTAATTATATGTATACATACATATACATATAAATATATTTGTGTAATTATATGTATACATATAATTACACAAATATATGTATATATATATACACATACACATACACATACACATACACATACACATACACATGCACATACACATACACATACACACACACACACATATAAACCCTCGAAGGTTTCTTGATGTCTTCTCTCCACGATGTGAGGTAACGACGAACATCATTCTCTTTTCAAAATGCAAACAATGGTACTCCCAAATCTTTTTATTCAACTTTTTTGTGTCCCCGTGAAGGGTCTCTTGGCTAATTGAATAATGATTACTACTTATTTTGATCGATTTCATCACTGTTTATCTATATCATGCCCTCTCCATCATAAATTCACGTGTTTATCTAATTAAGGAATTGTCTGCCTTATGATTCTATCATTTGCAAACATAATAGATGTTTTTTTGACTTTCTCAGTTCACATACAGGTTCACTGATAATCATGGCACCAAGGCAAAAGAGGAAACAATCGAGTGGGAGGCGCTTAATCAGAGTACCTCATGGAGTGAGGTTCAATATTCTTGATCTTGGTAAGGAAGAGCCAACAATCAACATCAATGAAAATATCATTTAAAAACATGTAGACCATACAAGTGAACATTTAGGTTTTGAACCTGCTGTTCAAAATACTCAAGCAGGCTTGGAATTGCCTGTTCACATTCCTGAGTCAACTATTGTCCACGTGACGTCCCCAAATATATCCATGAAAAATTGGACTATGCATCACATGGAAAGTGAAGTTGTAGATGTTGAGGATAATTGTTTGTTAATCAAAGGTGCAATGATCAAGTGGGGAATCTTGCCTAGCAGTTTGAGGGTGTGGCTTAATGGTGTTACAACCACAAAAAGGAAGGGGCCATGAACCATCCTATCTAAGGGTAAAAGCACAAGGTGTGTCACACATTGACCAAATAAATAGTTCGGCGAAATATTTTCGGCGGAAAGGTTTCGCCGACTATGTTTCGACCGAAACCATGTGGCATATTACGTGGCACATAGGTTTCGGTCGAATAAGTTTCGCCCGAATCCAAAAAAATCAAAATTTTCCTCTTCCCGCTTTAAAACTGCCTTCGAAATTGGATTTTTTAATGTGCGGGGTTTCTATAGAAAGGGTTTCGGTAGAAACAGTTTCTATAGAAAGGGTTTCGGCCGAAACCCTTTCTATAGAAACTGTTTCTACCGAAACTGTCAATGTGGCATCCTAGTTGGCAGCCAACTCAGCTTTTTTCAGAATTTTCTGAAACTTTCAACTTTAGCTAAGTATTTCTTTAGTTAGAATGATTTTTTTGCAAAAAAAAAAAAATACCCTTTTGTAGAGCTCGGAGTGGAGAATCCAAATATATAATTTTTTTAATATTTTTATTAGTTTTAATATATTTTATTTTTAAAATAATGCAAGTAGGTTTTCAGAATGAAAAAAGAAGTTGATTACAAATTAAAAACAAGATAGTAAAATTTATTAAAAAAATTTAAATCTTATATGGGGCACAAGAGGAGAGAGTCTTCTTCAAAAGGGTATAATTCTTTTTTTGAAAATGATTTAAAAATTTGAAAATAGTTGACGGCCCGTGAAAACTGTCAAATTTTGACATGTTTGACTTTAAAACGTTATTACAAGAAAAATATACATCAAAATTTGATTTTTCTTTTTCCATGCACAAGATATTGAAGTTACCTATTTGGAGAAAAAAAAATTAGGGAGAAATGAAGTTTTTTTCAATTTGTTTCTTGACGGCCCGTGAAGTCACTCTTTTCTGAAATTTTCAGCATTCCAAAATTTGTCCTTAAATTGATAAAAACATAATGAAAATATTTTTTTTTAAATTTTTAAAATTACAACAATAAACTTCATCAAAAGTTCTACATTTCATTAGTTTACACCATTTTAAATTCAAAACATAAAGACCACTTTTATGTGGTCGAAGTTCAGAATTTTTTTTGTTGTTGGCCGATTCCTTTATAAAGTGTGACAAGTTTGTGCTTTTACCCTAAAGAAGAAGAAGCTAAAATAGTGTAGTGGTGCAAGGACATGGCTAATATTAGCCATGGCCTTTAAGACTCACCAAATGATTGAATCGAGGCCTAACTCATTTATAAATGGGATGTTAGGGAGGTCATGGTGGGTTGGCTTTTAGCAAAGGCATCTTGATTTGATAATTCAAACAATAGGAGTGGAAAAAGACATAGCTATAATGCTACGCCCTTGCATAGTTTCATCCTTCTATGACAACTTGGAGGAGTTGTATAACAAACACAAGTATGGGTCAAGCAAAATATAGAACTATGATGAAACAGGTGTGCAGGCTAGCAAAAAATGTTGAATGAGAGTTATTGCAAAGATAGGGATCAGATGTGTTCCACATTTAATCTCAAAAAGCAAAGAATGGATCACTATTTTAGCATGTGTTAGTGCAACATGACATGCTATAGTTGGTTTTTACTTGTTCAAGTCAAAGAGACACATTAAAAACTATATTATTAAAGTTGTGAGCCAAGGGAATGCATGGCAGCCCAAGAGCATACTTAGATGACAAAAGAATTGTTTGTCAAATGGTTAAAACACTTTGCTAGAAATGTCCCAGGCATGGTGTCACCAAAAAATAGATAACTTCTCATATTTGATGGTCATGGAAGCCATGTGACATTTAAGACAATCGAAGAATCAAGGTCTACGGACATAGATTTTCTCACGCTTCTAGCACATACCGGCCATAAATTGCAATCCCTTGATGTCAGTGTATTCTCACCTTTCAAAAATTACTTCAAATAATAAAGGAGTGTATGGGTCTCTACACATCTCCAACTTGAAATAGGAAGAGAAGAGTTG
>VDFB02000015.1:286269429-286405565 GCA_007258455.2 Sequoia sempervirens
TGAATTGTTGATAGTTGGAAATGAAAAGTTGATGGAGAAGAAGCAATTTGTTGCACCAAGAGAAGATGGTTATGGTGAATAGTCTTTGGAGGCTCATAATTTTTATAACCCCTTTATAATGTTTTATTTGCAGGAAACAAAGAACTGCAGCGGGATACAAGTCTATGACATTGAAGAAGAAATCTTTGTGCAAGAGGATAAGAAAGGAAAAGGAAGAGAGGAGTTTGTAGCTGAGACATGTCTTGTTGAAGGCATGGAAAAGGAGAACAAAATAAAATTTACGACAGATGTTGAGAAACAAGGTGAAATTATATTCCTTGAAGAAGCCAATCGAGTTGCAATAGTGGTGAGTCCTTTGGAGGACATAAAGAATATGGTGGTGATGAATGGTGAAGATGGAGGTGTTCTAGTTGAAAGTGAAAGAGAAAATACTACAGTAGCAGAGGTAAAGTTTGATTGTTGTAACTTTGAAGAACATGCTAATTTGCATTCCTTTGAATTTGAGGAAGTAGAAAGTATGGAGATGTTGTGGGTTGAGGTGCATCACAAAGAAAGAAAATATCTCGCACTGTATAATGATCCAAAAGTCCAAATTCTAGATATAACAACTACCAACAATCATAAAAAATATGTCAAGACCACATAAGCATAGCAACAATACAGAGCACATCCCGGAGCATACACTAAATACTTGCATGACATTGTTTTCTCTATTTATCAAATTTTCTCAAAAGCACTTGAAACCCAAATACCAGATACATCATTGTAACACATTACTTCACTCTAACACACCTCTAGAGATAGCAACATAAAGATATCTCCATGTGCTCACAACACTTCAATTATACATGCACAACCTGCAAACCTTCTTTATTACAAATTTCTCAATATCCTCAACATATACAACCAATAACCAGATTCCATACACATAGTTGACATCAATGACAACAAAAACTAGTTGACATCAATGACAACACCTTCATACTTGTAACATACTATATATACATCTAAGCATTATTTTTACTTGGACGAATTAAATATTATGCATGAAAAAAGCTAAAATTAGAGTTAGGATAAGAAAGACTATATATGGACACAAGTGTATTTTGGAGTAAAAATCAAAATAATAATAGATATATAACATAAAGGTACTTTATGTGAAGTCAATGAAAGAAAAAATAGGTAGGGATGTTCACTACAATGTGTGTGTTGAACTATTAGATGTATTTTTTATTTTTGCATGTATTTAAAAAGATAGATGAATAAAAGAAATGATATTTGATTGTGTATCATATAAAATCCTCCAAACCACCATTATTCACTTATTTTTCTAGGAGTTTTTGTTAAATATATACTTTGGATTTTGTGCATAATAACAATCAATCTTTTAAAACATATATTTTAAACTAGGTTAATAGTGTTATAGTTGACATAACAATAAGTTACATTATTTGAGTTATCAGAATATGAGAACTAGATTGAAAAAAAATATATAAGAAAATGATGTTTCTCTGTATATATTGATCAAAATGAGCAAACATGTTTCTTAAGAGAGTTAGTAGCATAGTTAAATAGGATTAGCCCACAAATAAAAAAATGGTAGGAATGCTTTAAATAGTCTAAATGTGTGGAAAATAATGATATATACTTAAACAATATATCAAAAGGAATGCAAATTACATGTTTATTAATGAGTAATAAATAAGAAGTGAGAAATCTATGTAATAAAGAAATGAGAACTATATATTTCTTTCCACAACAAGAATCTCATTTGCAAAAGGTTAAAATATATCAATAGTTTTGACATTGTACTTCTTTATCTAAAAAATTTCTTTTATTTCTAAAAATATTAAAAAATATTCATTTTAATGCTACTATAAAAAAACAATTTTCACTGAAATGGATATTGGATGAAATAGATACTCTAGTGGATAATTTCTCATATTCTAAAGTTGTAAGTTTATGCATGGAAAAAGTCGCATACCAAAAATATATGAATAAATATAGATAGATCATTTTGATTCAATCAATAAGCCATTAAAATAATTTCTTGGTCAATGGACATTACACCGCTAAAGAATGTAGAATTGTTAGAAGATCACTAAAGACAATATATAATTATTAAAAATGTAATATTCACTTTCCTTGATCTACAACATCATCATTACAATGTGGCATGTAACACAATGTTTTGTTCATTATTTATATGAATATATTGTATATATTTTTTCAATCATATATTTGTATATAATATTATAAATACATATATATTATATATGTATGTATATACATGATGATATTATAGTATATTACATGTATTATAATATGTTATGTATTACTTATATAGATACATATAGATATACGTTATAATACTTATATGTTATATACATAAAAAATTATAATTTGTTAGAAAAACCTAACTATTTATTTTTTTTTTTTTTTTTTAAAATTATGCCATAATACAAAAGTAAATGTCAATCATACATATATACATATTATACATAGGTAACAAGATGTTATTATCATCAATGTTATTATCAGAGATGGCTTAAAGAGTATTTAACCACAATGAATAACTTAATTCTTAAAAGTGTAATTATTATTTCATATAGTAAATTCCATTACAAAACAAATTAATAACCCTTTTATTTTTGTCCACAAAGTTATTTTTTTCTTAACTAAATATTTCCAACAATCTTTTTTGTAACAATAATATTTAAACACTAATATTGACAACTCGTTTTGACTTGTCATACCTTTTGATTATCGTTAACGAGATTATAACAGGAAAACTTTCATAACATGAATGCCTTCATTTATTATACATTTAGAACTACTATCTCCATTAATATTACCCTTCATACTATTATCTCTATTCATTATTATTATTACTTTTAAATCTATTTCTTATATATATATATATATATATACATCTTTATTATATATAAAAATATTTATATAAATAAATACATTTAATTATCTATCTATTCCATTTGTTTTCAATAAAGGAAAATATAAAAATCTCATTTAAAATGACAAAAGATGCCTTCCCTCTTAAAAGTAGTGTTAGTGATTATCTAATTTATGTAATTTTCATTTTAAAGGATATTTTCCCCACACCAAGGAAAGTAGTTACTTTATTAAGAGACTATTAAGGAAACTATATATTTTGAAAGAAACTTCATAGGAGAAATAAACGTGGAGCCTCTTATCCACCCCTTTTTGTGGCTACTAAAAATATAATTGATCATAGTATAGATGCAGTTACTAAAATTAATGCACCATACGTTGGCTATTATATTAATATATTAATGAGAGTTAAAAGTTTATGAAAACAAACAAAGGGTGGAAGATGTCTATGTAATTCTATTATATCCTTTTTGTAACGTCTTTGCTCTCAGCAATTTAAAACTGATATTTAACTTAATATAAAAATATTTCCATTTTATATCGATGTCATCCTTTTAATTTAATACTGTGGATTATTATTCTATAGTAACCATGCAATTGAGAATAGGAGGACACTTCAAATGTCTACATCCGACAGTAGCAAGACCCCTAACAATTGCAGTGCTAACATTTGCAGTGCTATATTGATTTGCTGCTTTCACCACAATAGCGATAATATTGTTAATATTAATCATTAATTAATTGCTAACTAAGAAGGAAAATAATAATATTACTGTTTACCCAATTATCAAGTAGCAGTGTTGACATTTAATTTACAACCAGGTATCCCATCATACGAAATGATATGTTTTTTTTTCTTGTTGTTTATTACACCCAAATAGTAATTTCACCTTGATTCAGAAACTACCTTCACTTGAACAGTAGTTATCACATTTTAGTTTTATTCCTTAAGGTGAAATGGATGCCAAGATAAATGATGCAAGTATGGTATTATTGCAACTAAAACTGCTCTTCATGATCTCCATCATCCTCTTTCAGTTTGGAAGCCGTTGGATTCTCTTTTGGAAACGGTGGTGATTCAACTTCCTTCCGAGACTAAGTTTAGGGTTTGCTAAATATTTAACACTTCCTTTATTGCTGTTCATTTATTAGTACATTGATATGCCTAAATGTAGACATCACCAGCTGTAGCGCTTTCAGAGAGAAATAAATCATGAATAGCCTCACCGCAAGAGGTGTACTGTCAGGTGGATTAAACCATGCCAACAACTAAGACTCCTTACAAATAGATGAGAGGACTGCTTGCTGACAATATTGATTACATTGTACAGACGACAGATGGTGCGCCTTAATTGCAAATCTTTAGATTCAACCCTACGTAGTTACCACTTATTCATTACACATTGGGTGATATGGAGCTGTAGGGAGCTAACACGATTTAAGGAGCAGTTAATACACTAGTGTTGTTTCATTTTTAATTATTTATCTTCAATCCAAATCTTCTTGCCTCGAGATCAAGGTGTGGACCCAGATTGTGTGAGGTTTCAACTGGCCTTTTTGATTAATTACAACATTATCTGCAACCATTCATACACGGGTTGGACTTTCCATAGGAATATCTTTTATTCTGGTTTTCTTCTACGTAATTATTTACTTCTGCCAATAAGAATAACACAGTTGCTTTTATTTTATTTTATTATTAACTGCTTATACATAGAATGAATAACTATGTAAGTTTTATTTCTAAAACATGTAGGTAATTTTTTTTTCTTGAATCTTGTCGGATGATGCTTTGGATGCTGCCCTAACCGACCACTGGCGAATATTTGGTTTCTCCTGGCATGGATTGGTTGCCTTCCAGAAGCTGGCACTGAATTTTAATGGTTCCTTTACTGGTGAGAAAAGCCCACCAAGTTAGTTTAGAAGAATAATGCAGAAGACGTGATGAAGGTAATTAGGGTAAATTTTAGTCTATTCTTATGATTCCTGGCCGTAGTTTCTTTTTTTTTTTTTTTTTAGATAACATACTCTAAATCCTTGTTGAATCCTCATTTTCAGGCTATAGCTCACCAAATCAGAAAGAAAGAGGTTAATACCAATGAAGAAGAGTTTGGAGGGAGAGATCCCAAGTGTGGCAAGGTAAAGCAAAAAGAGAACGACAACAACTACTGGAAATAAATAAATAAAAACAAACAAAGAATAGTGAGCAGTTGGAATCTATTTGTTTGTCTTGCATTACTATGGATGCAAGGTATCTGTCATTCAAGAAGAATGTCAGCCCAACAGTAGGTAAATAGCTCTGCAAAAGTTACAGATACTCCCCAGCACTTAGCCTAGAAGGATGAAAAATTCCCATGGGGTGTGCAGCGGCTTCAAAAGGGGAAATAGGGCTGATTAGCAGCGATTTACTACCATTAATATGGTCAGTGATTGTGTTATGAACCCCTGGAGCTAAATTCATTTAAGAGATGAATTTTGGACTGGCAGGCCTGCCATTCACCCTACCACTTTGTCCATCGATGCCACAGACTTTACTCCATAGTTCTCATAGCATACATTTTATATTTTTCTATCCACACACATAAATATTCATTTTATCACATACATAATTTCCTAGTTCTATAGGGTAAAAGACTCTCAAATTTGATGGGTACTCAAGATAGGAAGTTTGCTATATACAACCATAGTGTTCCTTACTATTATTACCTCATTTCATTTGTTTATTTATTTATTAATATATTTATATATTTTTTTTTCTTGAGCAGGCTGATGTAAAAATAGCACTGCAAAGAGGCCCCTAAGTTAATAATTATTCCCCCTTATGGATTTATTTAATGAGATTGATGGCTACATTAAGTAAATGTTAACAAAGAAGAGCATAGATAGTATGTGTTACTGAACAGTTCAGCCATTGTTTAAATGAAACAACTCAACATTGGAAACCAAGTATTTTTCCATTATGCTTCGAATAAGTTCAGTACCCTACAACTATCTCTCTCTTTTTTTTTTTCTTTTTCTTCCTTATGTGGAAAGTCTATAGGATCTTAGGAAGGTAAATCTACGATTCTCTCATACATATTTTATTTAACACACTGTATTGTTTCCACTAAAACATCGTCTAAACCTTAATCATTTATGCAACTGATTTCATTAGGTAGGCAGATTTCTAAGAGGTCTAAACAAATACTGTTTTCTTTTATTAATCTGTTATTTGAGAGGATGCAACCAAAACAATGTATTTCCTTCAAATAAACAGATAAAAACAACTCATTTCTTCAAACATTTAGTGAAATATTCACCTTTCCACATTGTAATTACACATAGAAATATATGAGTAGCAAATTAATGAACAAGGACTTGTTGTTTTCTCACTTTCTTTCATGTTACAACAAAACAATAGCTTTACATCATACAAAATAATTTTGAAGAAATACAAAGAATGACAAACAATTAAACTAGGCTTGCTCTCCACCCTTTCGTAATGGTGTCATGGAACCTCGTGGGCTCTAACCATACCCCCGAGCAAGAAATTTACTAACCCCATGATGATAAATGGAGCCTTCTCAATATTTTACAAAGGTTTAAAGATAACATAACATCTAAGCTCTCCACTCACCATACGCAATGAACATTCCTACAAACATACTATCTTCTTACAACAATTAATCAATGAGGAGTGGGGAGAAGGGAAAACTTATCTCTTTTCATGAGAGATTAAACTCTTCTACCCTTCTTGCCTCTCCAACCAAGCCCTCTTTCTCACTCTCCTTTCTTCTTCCTTTTCTTTCTTCTTTCTCAACTAGAGTTCTCCATAAGGAGAAGTGGGTAGCACCCTACTCATTCTTCCTCTCCAATTATATAGGAGTTTCAACTTGCAACCTTTTGGATGAGGAAGTATGGATTGTACATCCCTTCTTCAATGAGAGTCTTTTATCATTAAAGAGGCAACATGCACTTGGACAACCCCAATCTTTCCATCCCATCCTCTCTCAAAATTCGCCACTCTCATATGAGGACTTTCAGTCAAATCATGTCTTTGGGACCTATTGCATGCCCACTTGTACCACTATGATAGACCCTAAGGGGTTTATTTTGCATCCCCACCTAAGAAATTTGACCAACCACCCCTTTTAAAGACCCATTTAAGGACCTCCATCCGAGTTTCAACTTGGGTAATGGTTTAAACCTTATCCCCCAACTTACAACTCACTTGGCACACAAATAAATACCTTCTCAAACCCAAAATATAAATCATCCCTTTATAACAACTTGTTAACTTTATTTCCTTCTAAGCCTTTGAAAAGGGGTCAAATTCATGACCATAAGAAGATGTCTTTGAAATACTCAATGGTCTTCCTCTTGTACCTGACTCTTCCCTTTCTTGCACATTACCAATGAAACCATAGAAACAATCATATATCACATTGTTCGGGTAACTAGAATATTTTAAGTTTGCAACCATTTCATTTACAATTTGCTCATATTCACAATTTATGATTCCAACTCCTTCCATGGTAGCGTATAAAATGTTAGAATGAAAGAAAGAATGTTATCAAATAATCACACTATTTTTCATCCACAATACATCTTTCCATCTATTTAGGAAATCACATAATATAGATTACAACTCTTTAGTAATCACATGCATGGTGGGCTTTACACCTCCCCACCTTTTAATCCGGATCCGTGATCCGTGATCCGTCGTCCGACTGAAAAGATCCGCGCGGATTTGAAAGATTTTGATCTCTGATCCTGATTGCGCCGGAAAAGATTTTGTCGATTTGATCCGATCGCGCCCGGATCTGAACTGATTTGATCCTGACGATCTCTGATCTTGTCCGTTTCGCTCTCTACTTCTTTTCCCCTCCTCTCTTTCTCTTTCCTTCCCTCTCTACTTCTTTACCCTCCTCTCCAATTCATTCCAAAAACAACACTTCCTATACACTTCAGTGATTATCACGCCCAGCATATGCTCACGTGTGAAGTTTCCAAGGCTCCCTGCATTACCTTTCACATCACAGAGACAAATAGGAGTGTACAACATGCCACGTAATAGCCTATCGGCTAATTATTTTTATAGTATATATAAATTATCTTGTAGTTAAATAGTTATTTTATTTATTATATAAATTTTATTTTTATTAAAAAGTTATTATCTTATTTTATTTATTTTATGTAAAGAATCATTTTATTTTATTTATTATATAAATTATTATTATTATTTTATTTATTTATTTTTATAGTTATTTTGTAGTTAAATAGTTATTTTATTTATTATATAAATTATTTTATTTTATTTTTATTTATTATATAAATTTATTTTTTATTAAAAATTTATTATTTATTTATTATATAAATTATTATTTATTTTTTATATATTTGTTTTATTTATTATATAAATAATTATTTTTATTTTTTTCAATATAATTTTTTTTTAAATACCCTAATTAATTAATTAAAAAGTTTATATATTAATCTTAAAATGAAATAATTAAATAATTCTAATTATATTTTAAAAAATTAAATTTGACTTAAATTAATTAAATATATTGTAATTAATTGTATCTCTAATCCTACTTTAATTAAAAACTACATAATTATAATTATAATTGTAAATTTAATCTTAAGCCTAATTTTAATTATCTTATTTAATGAGTAAATAGAAAATATTTAAATTTATAATTTTAAAAAAATAATTATTTAAAAATTGAAATGGTAAAAAAACATTATAATTTTTAAAAGTTTTAAAATAAAATACTCATTCGAGAGGACATTACCAAATTTGAATCCAAATGAAATTGATTGGGGAAATGTGCATAATAATCGGCGTCAAATCTTTAGCAAGGTACTCTCCGCGGGTACGCATCAAATATCCATCGCACATCTCTTTATTGCTTAATACAAAGGGCACAGACTGCCATCCCATCATCCTTGGCCGACATTGCCAATTTGGTATGCATGTATGTTATGAGTTCAAAGTTTTCGTACGCATGTAATTGCCAGGCACCACCAGGGTTTCTGACATCAGACTGCTGGAAATTTCAGTGGGGTTCCTCCACTATAATAGCCTATCAGCTAATTAATAAATACAGTCAAATGTACATTTTGCTGACTACATAGACATAATAGGGCAAAAGGCAGTAAGCCAACTCATTTTCCTTACATTTACCAAGTGACATAATAGACATTGGTTATTGGCAAGAGATGAATATGCAATGAGCATCCATTCTACCTGAATCACAATATGGGTCGAATAGAAGAACCAGATGATTGTTGGAATATTGTGTTAATTTCTCTCAAAATTAGGAGAAAACTATAATTTTGCATGAGGATAGGATACTTCTAGATTTACTATTATTAGAATGTCACTATTGTTAGCATATCAAGTTCAGGTTTTCATTATCACCTTGCATTTAATATAGATGTTGAATCTGACCAATCAATTTCAGAATTTGAAGAGTTTTCAAGTAACTTGTATCATCCAGGCTTATTCCAAAGGTTACAAGTTCCTTAGCAGAGTCGTCAAAATGAAGGCATGAATGAGATAAAAAATAAATAAATATAGATCAGAACTTAATTGATTGTTACGTCAATCTTTGATTCTTATTCATATTCAAATGGTTACAATATGCATGTACAAATAGAGGGATTTGAAACGATTACAATGTGCATGCAATGCATATATTTATTTTTCCTTGAGGAATATTCTAACAATAGCATGTAACTAATGCAATTATTCACCACTAGAGAAAGCATAAGTAACTATTGAAATTAATATTCCAACACCCCCTCTTAAGTTTAACCACAAATTCTTTAACATCCACTATATTCAATTTTTGTCTTTCTCCTTCACTAATTCCTTTATCAATATGCCTACCACGATCTTCTGATTTGTAAAACTTCAATATGGAAATATTCTTCCCGCAAGCTCACTATTTGAAGATTTCTAATTTTCTTCTATTTGTAATCTTATCGCAATTCGATCCATAACTCCATCCCCATTACATTTGCAAGCATTCTATCATTGATTATTTTCCACTCTCTATTCTAAAATGTATATTTTCAAAATGATTTCTCAAACCATAAACACTACATGGATGTAGATCCCAACACATTTTCTTTCTATGTCCTTCCCTATTCCAATGGGAACACTTGATACAATGCATTCCATGAGCTGATTTGTATGAAACTAGGATATTTTCATCATCATTTGTATTTCTCTTACCATTAACATATCCAAGACCTTCATACTTTGGCCTCACAATTGGCTCAACAGGCTCTCTAATTCCTTGCCCATACTTTCTCAATCCTTGAGCTTTATATCCCATTCTATTCATGGTTATCAAACCAACACTCCTTTCAAAACAACTACCAAAATTTTCATATTCAAACACATTATTATCTTCATCTTTACATATTTTATTAGGAGATTCAAATTTATCACATAAATCACCTATATCACATGAAGCATCACATATTGATGACTTTAATTTAAAACTCTCATTTTTCTTTTGGCATGTTGCAAGCAACTAATCTAATTGACGGTTTTATTCTTTCAACCTTGATATCGCACCCTTCTATAAACTATTTTATTTTTCCAACAACTTCAATTTTTCCACCAAACATTCATTCTTCTTTTTATCTCATCAAAGAACTTCATTTTTTCTTCTAATTCTTCATTTTCTGCTATATTGTTTTTTAATTCTTTTTCAATATTATCAATTTCACATAAATATTCATATCTTTCTTTTCCTCACTCATTTAAATTTTTTATCAATTTTGAATTATATTTCTTAATTTTCATCTGTTCTTCCTCCAAAATATTTTTTCCTTCTTTACTCTTTTACCAAGCCATCAAAACAAATGATTTCAATTTTTCCTACATGTTTTTGCTCTTGCACTTGGCTATGATTTTATTACAATTATTTTGATCTCCTTCTTCGAAATTTTTGTGTGCCTTCTTTCTTTTCAAGAATTTGTGATTTGGAGGATGACTAACATTGTTGCAATCCCTTTCTTTTGCTTCAAAGTTGACTTTGGTAAATAACTATGATCTCCCTAATCTCTTCAACCTTTTTTATAACAATCTCTTTGGATTTAAGTAGATATAAATTGTGGCACTTGGTGAGCTGCCAAGCCAAAGAGAGTTGAGATCACCACTTTAAAACAAAAGGAGGAGGTTGTTTTTCATCCCTAGTCAACAAAAGTTGTGTCTCTTGGTGAAGTTGTCAATAGATAATGAAGGTTGTTGTGGCCAAGAAAATAGTCAACCGCCAAAATCAAATTGATGTCTTAGATCAACATATCCATACAAAAACATTTGCATCATCTGAAAAGTGAATGATGGTGCAATCATAGGTTATCTACAAAGATCATTGGTTTGAAGAAAAGAATGGAGAAGAAGGAAAGTTCAACCAAGATAGTGTTGCACATTTTGTAAAGAAGTTAGATCGTAGATTGGATTACATTTTTAGAGAGAAATTTGAAGTTGAGAGGAAATTGCTTAGGTCTCCATACGAGGAGGAATCAAGGGTTTGAAAGACTATTGCAATAGTTGGAAGCCTCAGTTAAACTATTTGAAGTTATTTCAGTAAGAGAAATCAAAGTTGTTAAAAGCAAGGAAACTAGATATGATGTTTTTGTATAAGGAGATAAAAGGTCACAACAAAAAGATGGACATTGCATGAAAAATGATGATGGCCACAACACTGAGTTAAGCTATTGTGCAACTCAAAAGATAGACCATGGTTTGGATAGAGGGCATTGTATGGATGAAGAAATACTTCACAATCAAGAAAGAATTTCTTTGCTGCTGCTAGAAGCACTGTAAGAAGATGATTCAAAGTTTGTTAACATAGTTGTAGCTATTAAAATTTTCACCATTCTAGAGGAAGAAAAGAATAAAATCAAGGAGATCGATCAATGATTGTCATTTTCAATAGTATCCCTAGAAGGAGTATTGTAGGATAAATTCTTGAAAATAAATGTTGATGCTTGTTTGGTGAGAAGATAATAGGATATGTTCTATAGAGAAGTTGCATTTGTTAAAGAGTGGAGATCATATTTTTGTAGATAAGCATAATTTTATGGAAATGGTATACAATACGGGTATCTAAGTTGGTCCTTTTTTCTTTTTGAAATCAATTAAACTTGAACTTGGATGAGTAATTTGAGATGCATGCAGTCAAAATTTGAAGACATGATAAGAACAAGAATTATAGAACTTTCAAACTAATTTATAAACTACTATTTAAAAAAAAAAATAGTTAATATTAAGAGGATAAAATTTTGCACACACACAAAAGTGTTATTTTCAAGTCTATGCCCCCTACCTTTTTTTTGTTGCATTTAGTTTTTAAAAATCAATTGGTAGAAACATAATTAAGAGAGACTACAAGAATTTATATATTTTTGGTAATTTTTTATTGAATATATAGATATATATAATGATTTTTCAAAGTGGATACATCTTGGAAACCACATCACTGAGTGTGTGTCACATAACTTGCACTAAAATAATATTCAATGTGTAAAAAGTGAAGTGTAGAACAATCCTATATAGTATTTTCAAATTTTGATAAGCAGATCAAAATTTACAAATAAAAATCAATACATATGTATTTGATGAATATAGAAACATTAGTAGAAGAAATTCAAAATAAATATATGTTAATGTGCATTTCTAATATAAAAAATATACGGTTAGAAAGCTAAGAAGATGTGTGAATTTTTTGAGGTAATTTTATTACATATTGTTAGACAATGTGTAAACGTATGATGTGGAAGTTGAGAAACATCATTGAAGGAAAAAAAACACGTGAAATGGAGGAAAATAAATAGCCCAAGCCTTTAGGCTTGTTATCCAAACTTATTCCAAAGAAAAAAGGGAGTGAATTTTTTTGACTAAAAAGTTCTCTCATGTTCATGTTCCACAAAATGCGCTCACATTTTGTAAAACACAAAATGTAATCTTCTTTCATGTCCCATAAAATGTGAGTATATTTAATTTAAAACATGAAACATGAAATTTAATAAAATAAAAATGTGGTCCCATTTCTTAAAACTAAATGCTCACTCTCATGTATCTATATTTCTCATTCTCTATCTCTTCCTTTATCTATCTCTATCCCTCTATATCTCTTTATCTCTCCCTATCTCTTGTCTCTTTTCTCTCTTTTTCTCTCTTTATCTTTCTATATATCTCTCCTCCCTATCTCTACCATTGTCCCTCTCCCCTTCTCCATCTACCTCTCCCTCCCCCTCTCCCCTATACCTCTCCCTCTCCCTCTACCTCTCTCCCTCTATTTCTCTCTATCTCTCCCTTTCTCTATCTCACTCCCACTCTCTATTTATATCTCTCCATCCCTTTATATCTTTATATATCTCTCTCACTATATTTATATTTCTTAGAACCTCTCCCCATCTATATTTTTATATCTTTCACTATCTCTTTATGTCTCTCCCTCTCCTCTACTCTCCCTCTCTTTAACTATATATTGATCATTTGTCTCTCTTTATCTCCCTACATTGTCCATCTCTCTTCCTACCCCTCTCTCCCTTCATTATTCTCTATCTCTCTCCCCCTCCTCCTCTCCCTATCATTCTATCTATTTCTAACTATCTCTCACCATTTCTCTATGTTTCTCTCCCTCTCCTTCTTTATATATATCCCTCTCCCTATCTATCTATCTCCCTCTCCCTCTTGATCTCTCTATCTCTCCCTTTCTTCATCTCCCTCTCCCTCTCCCTCTCCCTCTACCTCTTTCTATCTATCACCATTTATTTATGTTTCTATCTAGTTCCATCTCCCAAGCTCTCACACTCTTTTTCCCTCTCTCTATCTCTCACTCACTCTTTCTCCCACTCCCTTTCTATCTATCATTCTCTCCCCCTCTCCCTCTATCTCTTGACCTCTCTATCCTCCCTCTCTATTTATCTGTCTCTCCCTCTCTTTATCCCTCTCCTTATCCCTATCTCTATCACTCTCTCTCCCTCCCTCCCTCTCTCTTTGTATATCCCCATCTCCCCCTCTCAATATCTATCTCCCCTCTCTCCTTTCTCTCTCTTCTCCTCTCTCTCTCTCTCTCTCTCTCTCTCTCTTTCTCACTCTAACTTTCTATTTTTATTTCTCTCCCTCTCCTTCTATCTCTTTTTATATATACATATCCTTCTATGAGGAAGGAGACCATGTAGTCTATTTAAAAACTCAAGGAGGAGGAGACTATTTAGCACAACTCTAAGGATTCTCTTGGAAGGTTTCACTACACCTACATCTTTGGCCTTGGCATTGAGACCATCCATGTGGTAGTGATGAAGGAACTTGAGCCATTATACATGCAGTATTTATCCAATGATTTATTAAGGCTTGAAGGTGCACTGTCACTAGAGCCACTAGTTAGCTTGTACCTTGATTCTTGTGTAAAAAAGGTGTAATTCAAAATGTAACCTATTTGGTAGTATAGACCAATTCCATAGAATTTCCAATACATAAGCTTCCATCATAAGCCATATTTTTTATAGTGATTCTCATTCTAATTACATTAAGAAAGAATATACAAAAACCAAATTACTCAAGGACCATGCATAAAATTCTCCATTTGAACTATTTTAATGTAATAAATTTTTTCTATTATAAGTTTTTGGTGCTTCCTCGTGAATCATATCTATCGGTAGCATTGTTGGGTCAAGCTCCCAACAATCTCTTTCAAGATTAAAAATTCTCATTTTTATGAACTAAAAATAAACATTAATCCAAGGGTTGAAGTGGTGTTGCTTTCCAAAATTGAATCACAACATGATCTTAATTCTTAAGTTTGGTAGACATAGGTGTTTATATATATATTGAGTTATGTTTCATTAAAGTGTTAGTCTATTTGAGATCTCATACTTGAATATACTTGGAAATCAAATATGATATCATTCTTTAGCTACAAGTAAAACATTTTTTTGGATAGTACATTGATGTAGCAAGTGGTGCCAATAGATGGTGATATGTGGAAAAATATTGTACACTCTACAAAAGATTTGTAATGTTATATATTCTTATTTTTCTAATTTTGTAAAGTTTGTTGTCTAGTTTTAGACTTATTCCTAATATAAATAATTTTATGTTTGTTGATTTCAAGTAAAGTATAAGGCATCAATTCTAAGGTATAATATTAATTTTCCTCATGATTCCATATATTGTAATTTTAAAGGATATGTTCAATGAAAAAGCCTCTTCAAGTTATCAATAAATTTGACATAAATATCTTGATTTCTTTCATTGTCCCTAATATTAATAGGAGGGTAGAAACAATATGTACAAAGAGGAAGGCAAAGAACAAATAGATGAATATTTAAGAACATTGTAAACATAAATGTATTGCTTCCAACCATGTGTTAGCATACACCTACTAGGTAAAATATAATTCACTAATGGTGAGAGAAAAATGGAAAAAAATGTACCAAAGGAAGAGATAAGTACCATTGTATCTTTTAGGTCCAAATAAATACACCACTAAGAGAAAATTAAAATATGAGACATTTTAAACCATTTAAGCTACCAATGCATATAAAATATTTATATATATTGATCTCAATAAGGCCATGAGGGCATATAAAATATCATCAAAATATCATACAATTCCATGAGACTAATGTATTGTCTCTCAAACTAAAAAATGTCATCAATATATATAAGCGTGTAGTGTAGAAAAATGTACTATACATTTTCACACTATGTTTTCATCCCCTTAATTAATTGGACTTAATTAAGCTTCTAATTTCCTAAATTATGTATCTCTAAGCCTTATTATTCGCATTTTCTAATAGGGAAACTTCTATTAAACAATTTCTATCATTAAATTAAAAATCTTCAAAATTATGTGTCATGTATTTAGGTCCTAAGACCCATTCGCCCAAGGGAAAATGGGTCCTCCTTAAGTGCTAAGACCTAATTTTTAATATGTTTTTGGTGGAATATTAATGATTCAAATTCAAGTTTCAAATCTTGGCTTGTGGAATCTAATTTTCAAGAAATTAGATAAACAACTATAAATACATAGTTATTTTATCAATTCAAACCTAACACACATAATTCAAATTTCACAAGAGAAAATATTATTGTCAAGAGCATTGAAGAGAAGATTTTTCAAGCATCTACAGTAGCAATGAAGATCATATCATCATGTCAAGATTCATGTGTGTTCATATTATGTTTTGGAGCTAACATTGTGATATAGATTTCAAGAATTTAAGCAAGCATTCATGTGTTGATTCAAGCAATCATTCAAGCTAATTCAAGAAAGATTCAATCCTTAGAGAGATGTGTTATACTTCAGTCCTCTAAGGGAAACCATTAAGGGTTTGGTGTGTTGTGACAAAGCATTGTTCATTCATCAAATTACTTCCATTTTTATCATTATTTTATCATCAAGGTTTAATTAAACCAAACTAGGGTTTGACAAAGGAAAACCCCTATTCACCCAAAAAAAAACATTTTTATCTCTCTTTGTATGTGCAAATGTGTAGTTGAAGAAGGACTAAAATTGGATCAAAAGAACAATTTTGCAAAGTTTTCAAAGTTTTCATGAAAGTTGTCAAGCCACAAAAACTCACTTAGAAAATTTATTTATGACTTTTCAACAATGTAATCTAGAGAAATTAGGAGCTAAGATACCTATTGTTTTAGTAGTTTTTAGCCATTTTCAATCTTTTATGTTTGTTGTGATCTCTTTATTTCTTTTTTGTTCAAACAAGAACCTTTTCTGTGTTGTACAATACCTATTATGTTGTACAATACTTATTGTTTGCACTACAAGGTGGGGTCTGACATAGACACAACCATAAAGTATCATATGACACCAAAAAAATTCATGTTCGAACAAAAAAGAAACCAAGAGAACAAAAAGCATAAAATATTCAAAGTGACATAGCTCTCATAAAAATAATTACTTTAAAAGAGAATTTTAATAAAAAGAAGAGAAACAAACACAATGAGAGAGAAAATATATCACCAAGAAAAAAATTCTCCTCTAATGAAAACTTGCACATAAAGAAGAAAAGAAAATATTTTTGGTTATTTTTTGAGGGACTTTCCCCAGTCAAAACCTTTTTTGGTATTTCTACCTCTATGATAGCCATAAGTTTTGAAATATAGAGAAATATTTTTATTTGAATAAGTTTCCTCTTTCCTATACATTATTATATTTCAAGATATGCTTTGACCTATTTATTTCCATAATTTTCAGTAGATTGCTATAGTTTCCCTTGTGTCCATTTTATTTTTTCTAGGTTTCTAAATTTTAAGTTTGCTTCTTTTTTCCCTTCTCATATTTTTGACATTAGCCCTACCCTTATTTTATGTCCTTTCGTCATAGACATCCTTCACATCAATCTCTTCTAGCTTCTGGGTTCTTGTGTCATAATTCCCTCCATCTATTTAGACACATTGTTCATCTAACATGCTCTCATTCTATTCTCTTGCTTTCATACCCTGATGATGGATCATGGAGTTTGATCCAAAATGTTGGTAACAAAAAAATTACACAATCAAATCCAAACAATTATTAGCTACAAATAAAAAACATGATTACTTAAAAATTAAAGTGTATAATAGACTATGATACAAAATGATTTAATTACACTATGGCCAAGATCTTCAACAAATTACCATGGGTTCTTTGTAATCTATATTTTTAGATTTTGTAAGTATTAAATCTTAATGTGTCTCCTACTACAAGATATTTTCACTAGTTTGTAACATTATAATGTTTAAAGTTGTAAACTTGTAATGTTGTTTAGTTTTGTATTTCAATTGTAATAGAAGGATAATCTAACTATTCAAAAATAGAAGATTCATCAGAGTGTAGGATATAGGATTTACTCTCAAGAAAGGTTAGCATTCATTTGTTAGGTTCAAATTCTATAATCGACATGATCATTACAACATTATGGCACATCATATTGAGGGTGTTCTATTTATTTTTTATTATTATCATTAACATTTTTATTTACATGCTTTGCTAATTATGGCTTCTTTCATGATGATTACAAGACCTCTAATGTTTACAAATCTTCTAGCATGTTTTGAGAAATATATTTTTAATATTTTTTATTATTATTTATATTTTCTTTTCATTTTCACTAGAAGTAGGTTATTAGCACCTCAATATAATTTTTATTATTATTTTAAATGAATATGATGCATTAGAGGACATAGTCCACATCGAAATGATATAATTATTTTCTACTCAATTAAATAGTGAAGAGAAAATATGAAGGCCCCTCAAAATAGTTATTTTTTTAGTACATGAGTTTTTAAAGATTTGTTTAAAATATAAATTTATAAAAAAAAGTACATATGCTAAAATTTTGGATTATAAATACAAGAAAATTCAAAGAAATACAAAAAGTTAATATAAAATTATTTCAAATTAACTTCATTTTATTAAAAAAAATTATTCAGATATTTTTAATATATCCAATAATAAACTACACTTAACATTTGTGTTCCATTAGTTTATATATATCACTTTCAGATTATCCAAGTTAAAATGTTAGATTAGTGTTGGTCACTTCATTTATAAAAGGTGACATAGATTTAAATTTTCACCTAAAATTACTTGCACTTTTGGAATTATAAAAAATAATATTCCTAATTCATTTAAAATACATAAGAGCAATTAAGTGAACACAAGAGGTGAACATCTTCTAGTGCACATCACGAGCCAAAAAAGAATCTATTGTTGATCTAAGCATTGCATTAGCATTCTATGTGAGTATTACATGATTGTTTGTTGTCTTTGATCCTGTCCAATAATTGTTGACTCGACATCTTTATAAAGGTTTGGAAAAAAATTTATTATTCGTGGCATGTACAAGCCCTTGAACATTCAAATAAAATTTTCATGTGAAGATCAAGTTAAGAGTTTCAAGGTGAGTTGAAGGTGAAGTTTTGAAAATTAGCAAGATTTAGTTTATGAGACTAGTGTAAATCAACTCATGGGATTGATTTAACAATTAGAAAACTGATTATTGAAGAAAAACACATTTTACATATATTTTGATCCATTCAATTAACAAGTCCTAATTTTTTACAACAATAACAAAATACTTTGAAACATTAAATAAAATCATATCTACATCAAACTACAAATTAAATACTTATTTACTATTTAAATTTCTAAACAATAATTACCAACTCCCTCTCCTAAAATATTTGATGATCAATAATAAACAAATTAAGTTTCCAAATAGTATATCATTCCTCAAGATCAAATACACACGCATTAAAAAATTAAAATAATTGTTAAACCCACGAAGATAAGATATAAAAGATTATACATACATATATATCTATGCTTATTATAATTGCTACTTGCAGCAATAATATAAAACTACCCAGCTTTGATAAGCACCCATGGATATTGTTCCTGATAAATACCACAATCTTACGGCGGGTCTTTCTCATTCTCACACTCCATCCTTCTCATTGAGAAGAAATCTTAGAAATGAGGCAAATATTCGGACTCTGACATACCATGCTTATCAACGAAGGTTTGATCCGATTTGGCAATGGAATTGGTGGATATTATTCTAACAGCATTAAATTATTGGATAGACATCTGGACCAACTACTCTTTTCTTCCATATAAAAAAGAGAAAGGAAGATTTATTTCCCCTCTCCACGTTCATTGACTTTCTCTTCATGGCCTTCTGTTAACACTACTCAATGACAGTTGTTTTTCCCTTCCAGACACGCTTTGAGGTATTTGAATTTGATAAATTCTCCTCTCTAAAATTGGGTTGTTTTGATTAAGCTGTGAACTACAATACGTGGAAAGGGACTGGACACAATAATAAAACTGTTAAAAAAGGGGCGACCAAAACTTGTCTTATAAGAGAGAAAAAACATAGCAAAGATCAGCAATTTCTTTTAATCGGAGCAGGAATAAATTCAAAACTAATCAAAAAGGGAAAAAAAAACAGAGACAGTTAAGGTGGTTTGAAACCAAATTTTATTAGAGAGCTCAAAAGAAGGATACGATGAAAATAGAATGCCTTTTTATTTTTCGATAGAGAAAACTTAATTAAAAAACACACATTATCAAATTCCCTTTTAACCTTGCATGAGGATATTTTCCCACAACAATGTGGTCATTATCCATAGTTTCCAACACCTTCTTGATCTAATATTGTATTGTTAATGTAGACTTTATTTAGTATTAACTAACTTTATCTTTATGGGGTAACATTTGTTCTTGCCTCTTGTATATGGTTACAAATCTTGGAACATGTTCTTGCACAATAATAATGCTTTTTAAAGTACAAGTCAATTTGGATATTTTTTAATATAGTATATGATTACAGATCTTGGAACATATTGTTGCACAATAGTAGTCCTTTTTAAAGTATAAGTCAATTTAGATATTTTTAATGTAGACTTTATTTAGTATTAACTAACTTTATCTTTAAATGGGGTAACATTTGTTCTTGCCTTTTGTATATGATTACAACTTTTAAAAAATATAAAAAATCGTATGTTTGATCACCTTAACTTGGTCAAAACTTTATAAAATTCATTTTTTTTTTAATCCTATAATATGTGAAGCATAAAATGTGACACATGTTTTGGATTAAAAAAATGTGATACTGTTTGAAAACTATAGATATTTTTCAATCAACTTATCAATCGGGACTTTAGTCATAATTCAAATAGAAAATGAATAATAATTATTTATTAAATTCAAAGTAAAGAATAATTTATATTGGTGGAAAGCTGAGAATCTCCTTTAAAAACCCTTTTCATTTCATCAATTTTAGATAAAAAAAGTTGTTAGCCACATACCCTACACATACCCATCATATCGCCACTTTTTGGGCCATCATGATCCCGCACATATTCTAGTGCTCTAAATCTACTTTCTAAACTAGTATTTTATTTTGAAATGGTGGAGATTAAGGGTTTCAAATAGAGGGAGCATACAAAGTTCTCCTATTTTTGTCAAAACTAAAAAACATACCATCTGGTGTGCTTCCCCTAAGATGTCATTTGTTTTAGTATTTCAAAAATTGTTTCAGTGAAAATAACTAACACTGTGTAGTTTATGCTTGAGTTTTCTGCTAAAGTTTTAATAAACGGGTAAAAAGTGATACCAAAAATACCATAAATAGGTTTTTGAAGAGAAATAAAGACACTAGAAAAAAAATAAAGATCAAAATTTTAACATATTTGAAATGTAGGAAAAATTACAAGGTTAGAAAGCTAAGAGAGAGCTTGGCATCATTGTGGTATTTTTATAACTCGACATCGAAAGATATGCAAACTTGATGGAGAGTGTGCTTGATGTTTAGTCATCTTTTAATAATTTACACAAAATACATCTTTAGGTGTATACTTACAAGACCAACCCTTTGGGTTGGATGCTCAAGGAAAATCCAACCCTAAGGGTTGACAATACTAAAAGTAGATAAAAATATGAGCATGTTATAGTGTGCTCATGTTATAACATGCTCATATTATAACACGCTCACATTTGTGTAAAGAAAAAATATATTTCTCTCCTTCTCCCTCTCCCCCTCTCTCCCTCTATCTTCATCTCTCCCTATCTCTCTCCCTCTCCCTCTTCATAGACCTCTATATCTATATCTCTATTTTCCTCTCTATCTCTCTTTACATATTTCTCCTTTTGTCTCTTTGTCCTTACCTTCTTACCTCTCTCTCTAGCCCTATATCTATCTCCCCGTCTTTAGATCTATCTCTCCCTTCATCTCTATCTCTACCTCTATCTCTTTATCTTTGTAGTGTAGGAAAGTGCATACCCTTGCATTTTTCATACTTTTTTGGACTTGTCTTGCTTTATTTATCCCTATTTATGCCTTAATTGGTCCTATTTTGCATCCACAAGCCAAATGAATTACATCTTTTTTTGGATAATCATGAAAATCATCAAAAGGTAAATAATAATTTAATGATTATGTTTGAGTGTCCCTAATTTTTGGGTCAGGACTAAGATGTCACCTAGGGCATCCTTTTCCCCCAAAGGTCTTGGGACCCTGATTTTGCACTTGCACCTAAATAGGTCCCTTTTTGGAGTTTGTGCCTCGAGTTTCATGCCTCAGGACTAAGACAACACCTAAGGCATCTTAGGCCCCCTTGAGGCATTTTTAGGATTTAATTTCAAATTATGGCGGGGTTTAGTCTCCTATAATTAATGAATTCATATGTCGGCTTTATGTGTTATAATTTAGGGATATTAAGCATGGATAAGTATAAATACAAGGTTCCTTCTTCTCATTTTCATATATAGCAAGATTACAAGCACTCTAAGCATTCAAGCATTCCGCATTCAAGAGTATTTCATCAAGCATTTGGAGCCATAATCAAGATTCAAGCATCATATCAACGATATTCATGTATTGTGTTTGTTTTTGTGCTAACATTTGTGGTGTAGGGTTTTGATTCAAGCAAGCAATTCAAGTCCATATCTATCAAGTACTCCATTGATTCAAGATCTATATCAAAGCTATCCATCTCACACAAGTTTGCAAATTTCACAACAAGGGTTTGGTGAGTTGCAACATATTATTTTGTTCATTCATCACTTCCCTCCTTTATTACATTTCATTTCAAGGTTTAATTACCAATAAGGTGTTTGACCAAGGAAAACCCCCATTCACTAACAATCAACAATTTTTTCCTCTCTTGTGTGTTTGTGGTTGCATATTTAGGTTGAAGACTTGAAGATCATTTGAAGTGTAAAGTTGCAAAGTTCCAAAGTTGCATTGCAAAGTTGTCATCTTCACAAAAACTCACCTATAGGCCAAATCCAAAAGTTCCAGAACCTGAGATCAAAGAAGAAAAAAGTACAATCATAAAGCCTTGAGACTTTTGGAGATTCCAGAAATTCTAGACTGGACTAAGTTGCCACGTAGGGAATCTTAGTCTTCCCGAATTTATTTTTCTTAAATTCTTTCAGATCTGGTTCCTACATTTGAAGATTTTGCATCTACCACTAAAAATAGTAGCGGGACTAAGAAAATAGTAAGGGAATCTTAGTCCTCCATAGCACATTTTGATAAAAAAAAATTATTTCTGAAATCCTTGTCACATTTCCAAACTTCTTAGGTACACATATCCTAACTTGGTGTTGCATTATTTCATCATTTTCCTTCATTTAGCTTGCATTACTAGGTTTTGTAGGTTGAATGATTATTTTTCTTTTCCAAGAATTTGCTTGGTGGTGAACCTGTAAAAGCTTAAAGAACCCCTTCCTGGGTCTTCCTTGCTGAGAATTGACTCACCTTTTGAGGTTGATAGTCAATCCAATTAGGGCTCCTAGGACATTATTTAATGACAATTCGAGAAGAGCGGTGTTCTATGACCTAGGCCATAAAGCATCTCCCCCTTTTCACCATTGTTCACTCTTCTCATATTTCCCTATCTCCTCCTCTTTCTCTCTCCCTCTCTCCATATCTATTTATCTATATCTTCTTCTCTATATATCATTCTCTTTCTTCCTATCTCTCTATATCTCTCCCTCTCCCTCAAAATATATTATTATCTCTCTCTCTCTCTCTCTCCATATATCTCTATCTATATCTATCTCTCTACATATATATTTTTGTACCCATCCCTCTCTATCTCATAATATATCACTTTATATATATCTCCCCCTCTCCCCCTATCTCTCTACTCTCCATCTCTTCCTCTCTATATCTACCTCTCTCTTTATCTTCCCATGTTCCCCTATCACTCTCTCTCTTTCTCCCTCTCTCCATATCTATTTGTTTATCTCTACTCTCTCTTCATTATTCTCTCTTCCTTTTTCTTTCTCTTCCCAAATTTTTGTATCTCTCCCTCTTTCTCTTTTTTTCTTTCTCCTTATCTCTCCTTTCCATCTTTATTTGTCTATCTCTAGACCTATCTCATCTCTCTCTATTGTACCTTATGAATTTTATAGGTTTTAATGTGAAAATAATGTACATATGCTTTATCAAAATTCCTAAAACCCTAAGCCTTTGACTCATGATTGTATTCCCCAGCATTCTAATTTTTCAATGATTGGTCGAGCTCATAGGATTTCCTTAAGTTGTCTTATTCATGTCTTGGGATTCATTGTTCTATTGGCCCCTTGCTTTTCATTACCGATTTAGCCTTTGTTCCTCAGTTTTTTAAAGTATGTGTGTGTCTTCTTATTGATATATACCTCATGGGTGGCTCTTTCTTATGTCCACATGTCAATTAATGATTTCATCACACTCACTCTTCATAGTGCAATTTCTTTTCAAGTGTCAGGGTGTGAACTTGTGTTGTCATGTTGTGGAAACACATGTCCCTCTTCTTATCCTTTTTTTGATGATTATTAATATTGTGATGCCACCATGTGCCAAATGGAAACTTCATGTCGCAACACTCTTTCTCTTTGTAGCATTATTTATCATAAAGTTTTGGGGTATGAATTTGCACTAATGCACTATTATATAATCCTCTAGTTGTAGGAAGCTTTCCCCTTACACTGCAACTTCTAAAATATATTTCTTGATCAAGTTTGCACTGATGTGCACTCTATTGAGACGTATACTAACCATAATAGTTGGGATTGGGTAGTTGTAAACCCTTATTGTGAATGTGTTTATTAAAATAAAGCTAGTGGCTACTTGACATGTTTCATCCTCTCATTGTGGCACATCATTAAATTCATAGCACAAAATTTCCTATGCATTTATTTTTGAGATCGAACTAATGAATTGAGGAAACACATATCTTCATGAATTTAAGATAGATGATTTTTTTTCTCCTTGTTGCACTCAAGTATCTTTTATGATGGTTGTTTCATTGTAATGAACTATTGGGACAAGTTTCATTACACTATTGCAGTACATTATCCCTTCATAGTGTAACTTTTCTAGTTTCTTTTTCAAATTCTTTTGCATTGAGACCTAAGTATGTACTAGTCGTTGATATAAGCTCTCTTAACAAATTAATTACCAACATTCAAATGGGACAATGAATCATGGTATACTTTCTAGTTTCACTTTTATAGGCATTAATGGCTATAATTGTTATATTTCTTTTGTCTCTTTAAGGATTTTCATTGTAACAATTTGAATTAATATTTTGAGCTATCTAAAGAAGAATTGTAAAGTTTAAAGAAGTGTTGATAATTATGTGATGTGAATTTAAAATTAAAGTTTCTAGATTCTATAAATGGATCTTTTTATTTCCTCTTTGTATGATAGCAAGGGTATTTAATTATTTTGGTTTCAATTTCCTAGGGATTTGTTGGGTGGTATAGTCATATATCCATATTCTTATAAATATCTATTAATAGTCATAGTAAAACCCCAAAATGAGTTAGAGTAACCCCTTGAGTGGTAAGGAAAAGTAGGGTCTTGATCAAGATTTATTGAGCCAACTTCTTGGTTCTTCTAAAAGAGTGAGAAATACCTAGGGTATCAAAATTATCTTAAAGAGGATCCATGATAGAGTTGATTTCATCAAATATGATATAATCTTGACCCAAGGATGGCAATTGTCTAAATATTACCATCATCTTAGCACTACAAATAGTCCCATCTCTAACATTTGAAACTTTGATGTGGGGAAATTGGTTGTGTCATGGGGAAGTTGGTGGTGCCAAGTGTATTTGTGAATGTGGAGTTGATCAGAATCATTTGCAGTAAATATGATCCTTAGAAAATAACACTATACAATTCTCAAGTTTTTCCTTTGAAACAATGGAATTAGGGGGCTCTCTAGAAATCTTTTAGGAGATGGAGCACTAGACCTATTTTTCTTAGTTTCACTCAAGTAAACCTTAGAGATATCAATTTGAATGTAGAAAGGGGGAAAGAGATCTTGCAATAAGGTATCCTAGGGTGTGATTAAGGACTGAAAGGGGGTTCACCACCAAGCTAGGGCTTAGAAAGACAAGAGATATAAATGACATGCAAAGTAGTATGAAAAACCTAACTAAATGACCTAGGAAATGAAATTGAAATGTAGAATAACAAACTACAAATAAACAGAGGTGCACCTAGGAGAATGATGAGGTCAAAAGAAGCTCCAAAACCTTGAAAACCTATTGTTTGGTGCCCACTGAGACTCGTACACTAGTCTAGGTGATTTAGTCCAAGACTAGGGTTTCTATGCCAAAATTGGAATCTCACAATGGTTGATCTGAACTCACTGAAATCTAGAAAATGTGCTATACTGGGACTCATATGCCATAAGTGGCATATCATTCCCACTTTACTTTTTCAAAGGTTCAAGACTTGAATCTTCTCTCTTATCTCTACTCTTCCTTCCACACTCTTTTTCTTTATTTAAAACCACAATTTGTAACTTGTAGGTGACTTTCTATGAAGATGACAACCTTGTGACAACTTGATGAATTTCCTCAATCTTGTAACCTATTCTTCAAAGATCCTTCAATATCCAATACACCTAGATCTCCAATTACACATGTAGATAGAGAAAAAATTGTTGATTTGTTAGTAAATAGAGGTTTTCCTTGGTCAAAACACATTTAGGTAATTAAACCTTATGATGAAAAAATGAAATGTGAACATGAAACATGGAATATGAAAAATGAACAATGATACCTTTGAATGATGTTATGAGATATAAATCAGCAATCTAACATGAAGTGGCCATGTAGAATGTAAATCTTGATCTTGAAATGGATGTGAAACAATGCTTGCAAATGGATCTTCAATGCTACATCACAACACTAGCTCAACAAAATTCTTGATGCCTTATGATCTTGATATGATGATGGATCTTGAATTTTTGCAACAAATTGTGAAGAATTCTACCCTTGAATGCCTTAAAATGATCTTGTAAACTCTCTTGACGCTCTTCTAAAGTCTTGGAATGCTTAACTCTTGATAGCTTATGTTGATATCATGAAGGCTTAGGTGAAATAATGATTTGGAACCTTTTTTATATAGGAAATCCATCCAATTTACCATTTATTAGATCCCAGAAGCCGACATTCATGAAATTTGAACTTAAAACCTTGATTTCCCACTCAAAACCCTAAAAAGGGGCCAAATGGGACTCATACACCACTTGTGGCATATTGGTCCCATTTGGATGGGACTCATATGCCCAAGGTGGCGTATGGGTCCCACCAGGCCTTTTCAAGTGGAGGAAACGTCAGGGGGGTTGAGAAATTAAGTATGTTTGTTGATCTTGTTGGGATTTCAGTTGAAATAAGCCTCAGGATGCATAATATAGGGTCTTAGGGGCCTATTAATGATGATATGAAGATCATAAATGCAAAAGTTCCCAAAACTCAATGTGAAATATAAATAAATACACTTTACAACATTAAATTAAAGAAAAATTAGGTCTATTTAGCTTAAAAGGGCCCTAAATTTAATGTGAATGTGTAAAAAACATCACAACATTAGATCAAGATAACATTAAGTCCATTTAGTTTACAAGGCTCCTAAATTTAATGTGAAGATGTAAATGAATACACTTTACAACACTAAATTAAGGAAAATTTAGGTTTATTTAGCTTAAAAAGGGCTCAAAACCTAATGTGAATGTGTAGATGTAAATGAATACACTTTACAACATTAAATTAAGGAAAAGTTAGGTTTATTTAGCTTAAAAGGGGCCCAAAACCTAATGTAAATGTGTAAAACAAATCACAACATTAGATCAAGGCGATATTAAGTTCATTTTAACATTAATCATTTCCAAAGGAAGAGGTATACTTTTTTTGTTGCCACATTTAGCCCCCACTTTAGTGAGAGGAGGAACTTTCTTCAAACTCACACTAAAGCAAACATTCAAGAGGGGTCCAAGTGTACTGATGTAGATGATATAGGATGACAAAGATCAAAGGAGGTGGCCAAGCCCCCAGGACCCAAGATCCTACGTCAAACAGTTGACATAAGAACAAAAGGACACGTACAAGGTGTATGATATGCAACAGAACAAGGTTCACAAATATGCAATGTCAATAACTAAAAGAAAGAAAGAAAAAACCAAGGGATGGCTCAAACCTCAACTATTTTTCCAACACAATGTGGATCCGATCTAAGCCGTTTGTCCAAAAATGCACACTCACTCTAATTGAACAAAACTTCAAGCTTTCTATTTTGTGAGTATCCAAAAGGGTGGCTTAGTGAGATATTCATGCCTTTGTACCAACTCCTGACCATATAAGGAGAAATTCATGCCCATGTTTAGGCTTCTCATCATACATTAACTGGATACCAAAGCTACACCTCCTAATAACTTTGACAAGGTGTCACATAACAATGAAGTTTGAGCTTCATGAGGCAAACAAATATTTGTATGCTTGAAACTTGTGAACAAACAAGATGGCACCACAAGAAAGCAAAGTGTGTTATGCAAGGTTGCCATATAACTAAAATTGCAAATGTGAAATAGTGTAAGAAATGTTCAAAGGTTTTTTTGTTAGTTAATGTAAGGTCTCTTCCTAGGGAACATTGTGCTTAATGTATCCAAGAGAGGAAAAATCAAATAAATATCATTCTCTCAGAGGATATGAAGCCCAATGACACCACTAAGAAAAGGACGCATCAAAAGAAGAAAGAAAATCGCACAATGAAACATCAGTGTCGATATATGCCCCCACTTTAAATTAGTTGCTAACACCACTATTGTGAGCAATTGATTTAAAGTAGAAAAAAGACATGAGAGCTTATTCGGAAAGTCCTATTCCAAGTCATATGTTTCCAATAAGGTACGTCATGAAAAGGGAAGGGGTTGCCCCAAAAATGTACTACTCAATACGTCACATACAATCCAACTTAAGGAATGTTGTCCACATCCCAAGCTTGATCTTAAATTTACATGAAAGGTGGTCAACTAGCCAAAAGAGACAAATATAAGTTACATACGAGGACAAGGCTACCAAACCGCTTGCCCCCACTTAGTACAGGAAAAGGATGAGCCAAAATGTTTGATGAAAATCAGTATCAATTAGAGGAACTAGGTGTTTCAACACAAGGAAGAGAACCACACTCCTTAAGATGTTGAATTTTGTCACTTAAAGCCTTACATTCATTGGTAGAATGACTATGAACTCTGTGATATGCACATTTATAAATTTTTGTAGTAAAATTTCTTTCATTTTCTTGGAGGTAGGTATATCAAATGATCTTGGAGGAGTCTCGACAAGATATTCTCTTGATCAATAGTAGAAGATGTTCCTTTATTTTTCAACAAAGATATATCTTTCTTAGTACAAGGTTTCATACTTACACAAGACTCTTTAGATTGTGATAATGTGTACTCTCCTTTAGAGGAGGGTTTAAAATCTAACGAACTCCAATCGTTAGTGTTTTATGTGATGGCATTGACATTAAGCAAAGATTTTTTTTGTCTGTTTCATTTATTTCAAAGGATAAAAATCAAGACCACTAGTTTCTATCAGTTCAAGATGTACTAATCTTAAAGTTGGATTAGAAGGATCTTTTTTAAGAGTATTGACATGGAGTGAATGTTTGCTTGTTTCTTTCAAGGGACAATAACCAAGACTACTAGTCTTATCTTGTGTATGAGGCTTTATAGGGACATGGATACCTTGTTCTCTAGAACCACATCCTTTTCCACTATATCCAAGTTGTTTCATAAGTTTATAACCTCTTCCATAAAGCTTTTTCATTTCTTTTGGAGTTGGTGGTTGTTCATAATCAACTTCATCAAAGTTTGTTTTATAATTGTTGTTTCTTGTAAAGTGTTTAAGGTGGATGATTTTGAAGGGTCTTATAAATTTTGTGTTAACATTTGAACTATAGATTCTTGGGTAGGATTTATAAGCTACTCTTGCACTCCTAGGATGTTTCACCTAAAAGGAGAGAGATAAACCCCACTCAAAAGTCTAGGTGGTTCACTCAAATTAAGATGTGTTTAATGTTTCTAAGGCTAAATGAGATGATATAAATTCAACTAAGCTAAGAAATGGATTTATTATGAATGCAAAACCTAAGAAAAAAGTGATGCTTGAAAACACATTGTGTAATGCAAAAACACCTAGAAATGAATGCAAAATTGAATAGAAACATATGAGATTGAAAGTGTGCACCTGGAATGTGGATAAAGACTAGAAATGACACTTGAAATTCTGCTAATGTTTATTTTTAGGCCTCATTGGACTCATTTGCCATTTTGGACAAATCAGTCCCATTTCTGCAAAACTGTGTGAGAACCTGTTTTAGATAAAAGGGTATCTAAAAATGTAGAAAACTCAAAATTAAACTAGAAGTGGGAATCATTCGCCACCAATGGGAAATGAGTCCACTTTTGAATTTTTGAATATTCAAAAGAGGAACTTGGAGCTTTCGGTTTGCACTTTGGCTTTCTACAGCTGTCTACTTCCGAAACTCTCATTTCTAAAATCAAATATGAGTTTTTGTTGGTATTTTGACATGTTGAATGAAAAGAAGACCTAAAAAACTTTGTAACTTGATTCTTAATTATTTCCAAGCTTCCAAGAGATCTAGATCTACTAACACACAAGAAGAGAAGCAATTTTGGATGTTAAGGCATGGGGGTTTGCCTTGGTCAAACCCCTTTTAGGAAATTAAACCAAAATGATGAAAGAATGGAATGAAACATGCAATAATGGAGTTGATTACCTTTCCATGATGTTTTATCTTGAAATTTTGTAGCAAAACATGAAGGATCTTCCCTCGAAATTCTAAAAATTGTTCTTGAATGACTCGTAATGTTAAAACCCTAGCTTGCTTGAGAAGATAAATGATGAATGACTTGTAAAATGAGTTGAGAGATTGAATGGGTAAATTGAGAGATGTAAAATGAGGATAAAAAAAATTATTTATACATTCTTGTGCCTTAGTAACCTAATGATACCTCATCATAGGCCGACATAAGGTAATTTTGAATAAAAACTGGAAAGAAAATTTGAAATATTTTTAATTTTGAGCCAAGAGGGACTCATTCGCCACCCATGGCGAATGGATCACACCTTGGACTTGAAAGTGGGTGTTGGGAATTAACTTTCATTTAATGTTGTTTGTCGGGTTTACATTCAAAAACATAATTAATTAAGCCTTAAAAGGGCATAAAGGGGTCAAATAAAGTATAAGAAAGGTGGAAATAGTGAAATTGAGCCTAGAAAAGCATGAAATATTGTTACAAGACTTTACAAAACTTTAAAATAGGACTTAATAAGGAATAAAAAGGGAATATTTAGATGAATTATAATGAAAAGAGTCTAGAAGAGTGTAAAAATGTGTTACAACACTTCACAACACCTTCACAAGACATTAATAAAAGCATGTTTACTCCATTTGCAAGGGTCCAAGACCTAGTGTGGACATGTAAAACACCTCACAACACTAAATCAAGGCCCCATTAAGTCCAATTTGTTATGAATTATTCCCATGTCAAGCAAGAGGTCCTTTTTTTCTGACACAATATTATCATTTTTTCTTTTCTCTCTTGAAAGTTTTTTTTTATGATCTCACATTCGCCCATGAATGATGTGAAATCTAAGGAACTCCAATCATTTTCTAGTAACTTCATGAATTCCTCAATATTTTTTTCTTTTTCTTTTTATTGCACGGGTTCTATTTGTGTAGTTGGTGTCAATGTTTTCAACGCATTCTCTTTTCCTTTCTTAATGTTCAAATAATTGTTTGGTTTAGGGTCAACTTTGAGTATGTACACTTTTTTGTTGTAGACATATTTCATGATATGACAAAGAGTGGAAGAAACCCCATTCATTGAATGAATCCATGATCCTCCTAAAAGAATATTGTATGAAATATCATGATGCATAACATGGATCAATTTTTCTAATGTGGCCTTTCTAGCTATAATAGGCAAAGTGATCACACCAAGCAGTTGTTTTCCTACATTGTCAAATCCCTTAATAGATGAAGAGTAAGGTTAAATTTTTTATTTATCCATGCCAAGCTTATCCAAAATTGTTACACTACACACATTAAGGGTTGAACCATTCTCAACAATATTTATTTTCATTCCTCACCCATCATAGTTAGCTATTATCATGAAATCATCATTTTGTTTTTGCACTTCCAAAGGAGGGAGCCCACTTGGTGGAAAACAATGTCACCATTCATTTCTTGAATCATGGCTGCTATGTCATTCGGTTGCACATTAGGATGGGTAGTAACTTGTTGTAAATAATTTTGAATCATGTTATGGTAATGATGGGAGGCTTGAATAAGATCCCATAATGATATCTTAGCAAGAGTATTTTTAAGTTGTTCAACAAGATCATACTCTTTTCCACTTTCTGAAGGAAAATGAGGGGCACTGGGCATGATAGGGTTAAGCAATGGGAGGGATATTGAAGGTTTTTGTCTTGGTTATGGATTGTTTCTAGTGTTATATGTATGAGCAACGGTATTATAACTCAACTGTTGTGAAGCATTATTCTTAGGTGGGTAAATGAAAAGTTAAGGATTTTTTAGAGTTTGAGGTTTGTGTGAGGGTGGGTAAAGGATGAGTTGAGGTTGAATAATATTAATTTCCCTTACTGAAGGAGATTCTAATGTTACTTCATCATCTTCATCTAAGGAAACTATATCACTATTTTCAATGTTATCATTTTCTTGCACCATGATATCCTCCCTAGGAGGAGAGTTTTTAGGAGAACTACTTGAGCTAGATGTTCTTGAAATTCAAAGCTTGGCTCTTCTAAAATGACTTCATCACAAGTAAGGGACTTATAAATGGTTGTATTACAGTCTTGTTTATTAATGATGGCATTCTCTTTTTAAATAATGTTTTCTCTAGGGGGAGAGAGGAAACTAATATTATCATGACTCTTATTTCTTTGATCTTCTAACATCAAAGTATCTTCTTTACCAATAGTAGAGATATTAGGAGGAGGTGCAATTTGATTGTTACAATTTTCCATGATTTCATCATTTTTTTCTAAGGATGCATTATCTTGTGCCATAATGTCTATCCTAGTAGGATAGATTTTAGGGGAGTAACAAACAAGATGTTCATCACATTTCATGGTTATGTTTTGTAAAGTAGATTCATCACAAATAGGGGAGGCATTGAGAGAAGAAGAATCATTTTTTTCAATGATTGGATCTTTTTGTTCAAATAGATTTTTCCAAATGGTAGGAGCATTAGGAAAGGGAGAAATGATATTTTCATGACTTTCAAGTGTATCTTCTAACACTAAACTATATTCTTCGTGACTAGGTAGGATATTAGGAGAAGAACCAATGTGATTATCATGGTCATCTACAATTGCATCCCTATGTCCTATAATGTCTTTCTAAGTGGGAGAGGTAGGATTGTCATATCTCTCAATCATTGGATCTCTTGACATCAACATGTCCTCACAAATGTAATTTTCATGATCATTTATGATTGTATATTTTTTCACTAAAGCATTGTCACAAGTAGGGGAGGTGTTGGGAGAGGAATGTACACTAATTAAAATGGTGGAAATTATTTCATCTTCTATTCTTATAATATCTTCCCAAGGGGGAGGAGGAGAAGGACAAGCAAGAATTTCATGATTCTCAATGATTGCATCTTCTTTCACCAAGATAACTTTATCACTAATAGGAGAGGCATCGGGATAAGAATAACTATGATCATCATGATTATCTATGCTTGTATCCTCTTCTATCACATCATTTCCAAAAATAGGAGAGATAGGAGGGGGTTTTATATTTAAGGAAAGCATCAACATTTTCACTCTCTTACACTAAAATATTCTCATAACTAGGGAATTTATTGAATGAATGACTAACATGCTTATTGACTAACTTTTTCTTTAAAAACTTAGAAAAGATAGATACTGACATTTGTGAAAAGTAATCTATGCAAACTTAAAATGGAAAGAGACTTAAAATGCAATGGAAAGACGCAATGTAAAGACCTAGAATGAAATGTATAAATGTAATTTTTAGATTCTAGATAAGGTAATTTGTTGATTACACTATGCAACAATCTAAAAGTAAAGTGTTGTAAATAGAATTTTGGAATTAAGAAATGCATGAAATGAACTGATTTAAGCTAGATTTAGTGAAATGCATGTAACAAAAACTGTGTAAACTAAAATAGATAGCTAATGACAGCAAACAAAAGTGCAAAAACAAGGTTTTCAATGTTGTAAATGGTAGTTTTAGGTATAATCTGAGACTAATTCGCCTAGAGGGGTGTATGAGTCCCAATTAGGGTTTTTGGAGGGGTCAAATGCTAGAAAATGCATGACACAAAAATCCCAAAAAGTAGGCAAAACAACCTATTTTTGGATTAAATTTCCCAGAGGGGTGTATGAGTCCCTAATTATGGTTTTTCCATCATTTTCAAAAAATTCTATGTGAATGTTATGTTTTCTATTTTGGGTGATGTCTAGACTAAGTGTAAATGCAAATTTCAGATGAAATTCAATGATGCAAGATGAAAAAATGTAACCCATATGCACTTTCCCTAATGCAAGATTTAGAAACCCTAGATGCCAATTAACTAATATGAAACCTAATGCAAAGTCAATGCAAGCTAAATCTAGGACTATAATGCACTCCACATCAAAATTAATGTGTATAAATGCAGGTTCACCAAAATGAAACAATGAAAATAAGGGTCTCTCTTAATCTTTTGGGAGATGGAGCACTAGACCTATTTCACTTACTTTCACTCAAGGAAACCTTAGAGATCTCAATCTGAATGTAGAAAGGGGGGAAGAGATCTTGAAATAAGGTATCCTAGGGTGTTATTAAGGACTAAAAGGGGATTCAACACCAAGCTAGGGCTTCGAAAGACAAGGGATATACATGACATGTGAAGTACCATGAAAAACCTAACTAAATGACCTAGGAAATGAAACTGAAATGCAGAATAAAAAACTTAGAATGAATAGAGGTGCACCTGGGAGAATGATGAGGTCACAAAAAGCTACAAAACCATGAAAACCTACTATTTGGTGCCCACTAGGACTCATAAACCATTCTAGGTGATTTATTCCCAGACTAGGGTTTCTGTACCAAACCTATAATCTCACAGTGGTTAATTTAAATTCACTGAAATATAGAAAATGTGCTATACTGGGACTCATATGCCAAAAGTGGTGTATCAGTACCACTCTACTTTTTCAAAGGTTCGAGACCTGAATCTACTCTCCTATCTCTTCTATTCATTCCACACTTCATTTCTATATTTGAAACCCTGATTTGCAACATGTAGGTGACTTTCTATGAAGTTAATAAACTTGTGATAAATTGATGGCTTTACTCAATCTTGTAACCTATTCTTCAAAGATCCTTCAAGATCAAAGACACCTAGATCTGCAATTACACATGTAGAGAGAAAAAATTGTTGATTTGTTAGTAAAAAGGGTTTTCTTTGGTCAAACCCCATTTAGGTAATTAAACCTTGTGATGAAATAATGAAATGTGAACATGAAAATAAAATATGTGTTGCAAGAATGGAAAAAGGAATGGAAGTTTTTTCATTGAGGTCAACTGATCAACTAGTTATCTACTAGTTGTTGTTGGTTTTGTAAGTTGAGGATATTGAGAGAATTGTATTCATTTGTTTCTTTGGTACTTGTTGCAAGTATGAATGGGTATGGTGTTGTTGTCATTGATGTCAACATAATATAGGTTGTTGCAGAGAAAGGAAACAAGTGATTGTAGGTGGTGCATGTATAGTTGAGATGTTGTAAGTACATTGAGCTATCTTTATGGTGTTGAAAGTGTACTGATATGATGAGTTACCAAGTGCTTTTGAGAAAATTAATTAATAGTGAAGAAAAAATTGAGTGTGTGTTCAGAATGTGCTCCAGTATGTGCTCCACATTTCTTCTATGTTGATCATATGCTTTTGTGGATTTGAAGTGTTGTTTACAGGAATCCTTTGGTGATATATCTTGGATTATAGCTTTTGGGCTGATGAAGAATGAAAGTTGAGTTTATTGGTTTGTGAACTAGTCTGGCAGAGATGTTTGTCTATGGACTGGGAGAAATATATCTAATTTGTAGTCCTTCGCTAGTTTATTTTAGGTCTTGCAGATTTGGAAGAAGGCTTGTAATAATGTTATATGTGTTTTTTCAAAGGAATTCATGGTTTGGCACTCCAGAAGACTAGTTTCAAAGTTATTGTGTGTGTCTATACAATCTAGATGGATTGATGGAAATTTTTGTCTATGAAGGTTATTGTAGTAGTTGTGGATGAATCTAAAGGAATATAAGATGTGTCCCAGTGTATGGTGAAGTGAGCTATGTGGTCTGCATGTTATCCTCTTGTTGTGGAAGGATGTACTTCAAAGTTCATTGGTGTTTTCATTAGGTTTGGTTGACCTGGTGTTTACATGTCATATGCAAAGGATAAGTATCAATTATGGAAGTGTGTGATTGATCTAAGATGTTGTTTTGGGTCTTGGTTAAGTGTTGGTTTGGTTCACTCTCATTCTCTTCCACTACAGGAATGTTCAGTTGTCGACCTAATTTGAATTTGTAAAATCAAGCATGTGTAGCCGACCTTGGAGAAAGTTTCTAAGGTTGAAGATGGTATAAATATAAGACAAATATTAAGTTTTGTAAGCCACAAGTGTGAGAAGAAAGAGTGTGTGAAATTAAATTGAGGCAGTGAGAACTTCAATGTGTTAGACTCTTGAAAGTAGTAAGTTGATGGTGTCTGCAATTCTCTGATCAAGGTTGTGGATGTATGAAAGTTGTTGTGGTGGATTTTCTATTATCTTTCTTTATCTATAGGTAGTGAGACTCCCATTTGGATAGTGAGTCCTATCCAAACAATGAATCCTATCTTGGGTAGTGAGCCTCTTTGTAAATGGTTTTGTAATTACTCTTATATTATGAGTAAATCATCATCGTGGTTTTTCCCTTATTGGGTTTTCCATGTAAATCTAGTGTTTCTTGTGTTGATATTGGTTTTTGTTATTTGCACTTCATGCTCATACTTAATAACAAATAAAATTGGATGTGGAGTTAATAATTTTTTGAGATTTATGAATGAGATTGGTGACAACTTATTCACCCCCCCTCTTAGTTGTCTTGTGCATTTCAAATATTGGTATAAGAGCTCCGGTTCCTCAGAGAAGAGCTTAATTGCTTGAGGTAGATCTAATGGCACACAAATTGACAATCCCTATGTTTAATAGATCTGACTATAGTTTTTAGAAAGTGCAGATGAGAGGTTACCTGATCTCTCTTGGTTACAAGACTTGGAAAGTTGTTGAGACAAAATATGTTGAGCCAACAAGTGGTCCTTCTTCTACAGATGATATTTTTTCTTATGAAGAAAATGAAAAAGAAATACATGAAATCTATAGTGCTTTATCTAAGACTGAGCTGAAAAAAGTTATTGCATTGGGCATTGCTTATGAAGTTTTGGAAAAGTTGAAAGGTATCTATGAAGGAAATGATAGAGTCAAATTATCAAAGTAGTTAACAGGTAAGTGCAAAAATGATAACTTGAAAATGGAAAAAGGTGAAGACATTGCAAGTTACTTTCAAAGGGTTTACATTGCACTAAATGAAGTCAAAAATTAAGATGGTACTTGTTATTCCTAGCATAACCACCCCATTTTTTTTTGGTCAAAATGGGTTCCCCTTGTGTTTGTTTGTCCTTGGTGTTTTTGTACGGGCCTTAGGAGTTGTTCTTTTTCCTCCTAAGTCCTTGTTCATTTTTTCTAACAGAAGCGGAGCTAGAAAGGAAACCGGATCTAGAACTTTGTGAAGGTTCCAAGTCCGTATTTGGTTCCGGACCCTGTTCTTGTCTTGTTCATTTTCTTTGTCTATTTGTTTCGCCTTGCAATCTTGGGTTTGTTTCTCCCTTGAGTTGTCTTTTGTTTGCTTGTAGTTTCCTTTTCTCCTGGAAGAAGCAGAACTCAACTTGGAACTTTGCAAAATGTTTTAGATCTGGTTTTGGTTTCGATACTGCTCCCATTGGTCTTTCTTGTGCTTTTGTCACTGTGTGTCTTATTTGGAATCTATTTCATTTTGGTCTCATTTCATTTTTATTTCCTTTCCTTGTTTTCTTGTGTCAGTGTTTGTTCCTTTGTTGGGAGAAGAATCAGAATTAGAACCAAACTCAAAACATTGTAAAGGTTCCAGGTCCAGTTTTGGTTATGATTCTGCCCTCGTTCCCTTTGTTGTCTTTTCCCTACCGCAGGACTAGAACCGGATTCAGAATTAGATAAGAGACTTGGGTAAAGTTTCTTGTTTTGTTCTGACTCTGCTTCAATGTCTTCCCTTCCTTCAATTTTCACATTGGTTGTATACTCATATACATTTTTGGTTTTGTGCCCGGGTATGTGCAAGATCATCATGGAAAATATAGACCCTTAAGTGGCAAAAAATTTAGAAAAATCAGAGTTAGGAAACTTGACGTAAAATTTTTAATAAGTTATCTATATTATTTCAAAAATATGTAAGAATAGAATCTATAGAAAATTGAATGTAGTTTCTAAAATACTAGGTTTTTTTTTTTTAAATCTATTTGGTGAAAATTTGAAATTTCAATGTAGTAGTACTTAAATTTTAGGGAAAAAATAAGAAGTAGGTGTCTGTCTGACCACCCTAACCACAATAAAATGATAATATTTTTTTATAAGATTTTAGATATAAGTAGAAGACTCATGTCCCAATGTGATGCATATTTTTTTGTAATTTCTTTCTAAGTAAATAATTAATTAGGAATTTTTTATTACAACTTTTTTAAAAAGTAAAAAATCGTATGTCTGACCACCTTAACTTGGTCAAAACTTCATGAAATTCATGTTTTTCTTTTTTAATCCTATATTATGCGAAGCATAGAATGTGACACATATTTCAGAATCAAAAAATCTGATACCGTTTGAAAGTTATAGATGTTTTTCAATCAACTTATCAATCAGTAATTTAGTCATAATTTAAATAGAAAATGAATAATAATTATTTATTAAAAGCAAAACATAATTTATATTGTTGGAAAGCTAAGAATCTCCTTTAAAAACCTTTTATTTTCATTAATTTTGGGTAAGAAAAAAACCATCAACCACATACCCCTACACATACCCATTATATTGCCACTTTTTGGCCCATCATGATCCTGCACATACTCGCCCAGCCAACTATAATAAATACATTAATTACAACCTCCTCACACACGCGAAATAGCTTTTAAACTTTAATCAAGGATATTTTAGGTCATAATAATTACCTAAGACATTTTTTATGAGCCAAAGCTTGAGTAACATTGAGAGGAGCACATTTTGGTTCCGAGTGTGCTTTGGTGAGTGATTTCTTGTCAAAGTTTCAACTTTCCTTGGTGGAATTTTTGGGGTAGGTTGTTTTCCCATTCCGTTTGTGTTTTCCTTTTCTATTGTTTGTTGTATTCTTCACATGTTTACGAGACTTTATTTCATGGATCTTCGCTTGTTTTCTTTTTCGTTTTGCTTGTTGTTTCTAGTTTTGTCTTGTTTTCTTCCCATTTTCATTTTTCTTTTTCGGCTTTTCCCATTCATTTTGTTGTTTTGTTGTCATTTTCTTTTTTTTGGTGGCTTGTCCATACTTTCGTGCCTTATTTTTAACTAGGGTTTCATTTTGAGGGAGCTTTTGTGCTTTAAAAGTGCTTGAATCTATTTGATGACCCCTTTGATCCTATTATCATGTTGAGTTAATTGTTTTGACATCAGAGTTTTTATGCCCTAATTTCTATAAGTTGACTAGTCACACAAACTAGAGTTTGTAGGTTGACCTTTACAATATCATGCCCTAAAAAGTTCAAATTTGGTTTTGTCCTATTAAGGGTGAGGTTAAACCCCTTATTTAAAGTTTCCTTATGGTTTCATGTGACCTATGTCTGAAGTTGGTGTGACTGTGTGTTTAAATGTGTTTCATTTGAATAATAAACTGGTAGAAGCGGATCCGAGAATGAACTTGTCCCATCAGTGTTTGCATAAAAATCAATTCCCAAAATGATCTCGCTTCCAATGAATGTTGATTTTGGTCTACACCATTATTCTTTTGGTAGAAGTAGAACCAGAGTGGGAAACGAACTTGGAACCATCAACTGGTTTTTGGGTTTGATTTCCATTTTGATCCGAGTTATGGTCTCGTCCCAGTTTTGATCCTGACCCCACCTATGTTAAAAGAATTTTTGTTCCTAATTCTCTCTTGGCTCTACTTCTAGTAAGTGAAAAATTTGACTATGTAGAGTTTCCTTGGATGAGTAAAAGATGATATGAAAGGTAATATCGATGTAATGGTTTCCAACTCTTTGTTGATCTAATATAGGACTATTTTACTGGAGTGAAAAATGTCAGGAGTGTCTGAAGAAGCTTCTTGAAGAGGGAGCCAGGTTACAAAACATTCAAGGCCAACAAAGCCTAAGAAGATAAAGGTGGACCATCACCCTTACACCTTGAGATACAAGCACAAGAATCCCACTCTTATAGCCAACAAGGTGGATTCGGACTAGACTGATATCATTGATACAAACTTAGGGCCATTCAACTACGAGGAGTTGGTTGAAGAAACTTTCACAAAGGATGTGAGAGGGAGAATAGAAAGAATTGTTCAAACCAGATTGGCACATGTTTCCCTCTTTCCTCTATCAGTTCATATGTTTGAATTGAAAGAAATTTGCATTCATATTTTGTTGTCCTGAGCTTTGTCCTATCATTTGACATTTATTTATACCCCCCAAAATGTAGATTAATTGGTATGCTACAATTTGTATCCTTTTTACTAGTAGGCCCCTTGCATATTACAGTTGCATTGACCACTAAACAACATTAGCATAGTTGAGAACCAACTACAAAGACCTTGGAAGATAGATTGGTTTAGGTTATCTATCTTTTTCAGGAGAAATAGGAAAGAAATATTTTGTTTAACGTTGCTTTTTTCAATTAACCATCAACAAATTTGGCACTAGAAGGAGGGCCTAGAGGAACAAAGTGGATCAAATTGGGTCTTTCTCACCAAAAAGGTTTGAAAGAGTTCTTAGATCTAGTACAAATCTAGAACTGTTAGTTGAACTCCAAAACCCTCTCAGACCCAAAGCCCATAGAGTTTTGATCCCAACGTTTTCACCACCACTTAGTCCATCTGGGTTTCCACCAATACCATAGGTGGCACAACCAAATCCACCACCACCACCACCACCTATGGCATTCTTTTCCAACAATCCTTCACCACTGGGAGTCATTCCTAGTGGCATACACGAAATTCCAAAGAACTCAAAGAAATTCTACCCCAGGTACGCTCATGGCGATTCAAGAAGTGTTGAAGAGCACATATAGGCATTCAAAGATGCTTGTACCCATGCTCATATTTTCCACCATGATGTTGCATGTAGGTTGTTTCCTTATTCATTGGGAGAAATGGCTTATAACTGGTATCTGAATCTGCCTACCGGCTCAATCTTGAGTTGGACAAACTTAGAGGAGGCATTCATTAATCAATTTTAGGTTTATGTTGATCTTGTAATCTTATACCATCAATTTGCCACTATCAGGAACACTAGTACACAAACAACAATATATGACTAAATAAAATACTAAAAATTGCATATAAATGACTAACTTTAGTCATGTGACTATTAGTGGTTTATTTGTATTCATTTATAACACCACTAAATTTATGACTAAATAATTTTATTCATTTATTTAGTCATTGATTTTAGTCATTAATTTGGTCATTGATTTGATCATTGATTTAGTCATTGATTTAGTCATATATTTAGACATTAATTTAGTCATATATTTAGTCATATATTTAGTCATATATTTAGTCATTAATTTAGTCATATATTTAGTCATTACAATAGTCATATATTTAGTCATATATTTAGTCATTAATTTAGTCATTTTTATTTACTGGTTTCTATTAATTGGTAGTAAATATAGTCATGAAATGAATAATTTATTAAATACCATAAATTTTATAATACGAAACTAACATAATATTAAACTTGAACTAAAACATAAAAGCAAATAAAAATATTACATATATGAACAAACTACAACATGCTAGAATTAAAAGATTGATTCAACATGATGATAAATAAAGGTAATCTGCAATAAAAAAATTAATGCAAACATATATATATATATATATATATATATCAAGTTACAAGATGTCAAAGTTGTCTAAGAGTATATATGTAAATATAATGAGAAATTTCAAAGTTGTCTAAGAGTTTCCAACTCTTTCAAATGCACCATGATAATTAAGATCCCTAAACAACACATATAAAACTGCATCAAGCAGTGAACCAAGATGTATAACATTAACTAGTACATGATAAACATGTTCAACTATGTCATTTTTTGCAAATATTTTAGTGGCCACCTTGTGAAGGCTCCCTCTTTCTCTTTTAGACAAACAACTCCATCTATTTTGTCTTCATAAACAAGGGATATGTTACTTGTGACCTTTAAAATGTTTACATTTGCATCTCCTATTCCTTTCAAGTTGACTCCATGTACAATAGATAGGGAGTGAATCTTCCCAATGCCCACAAAATCACCATCAAATGGGTCCAACACCCTAACTTTATCCCCTTCTTTGAGTTTATCATTAATACATTTCTGAAAAAAGAAAAATAAAAACACATTATATTAGATAGGTAATGATTACCCTTTTTTGCGTAATAAAATAACCATTACTTAAATATTTCTTGCATGTGTGTGTTAAAATAATTGCAAAAGGAAATTTTCAAAAATAATTGCAATGATCTAATTTACTAAAAAACCAACACTCAAAGTAGTGCTTACAATGTTACTATTAGCTTCATGCTAATCAAATACAAAGGCCACAAATATAAACACTACATTACCATGCACGCATACCAGACACATAAGGTTATAACACTATTACACATAAAAAAAGGTAGTTAATGCACAAAAACAAAGAATGCAATATGAGAGCACTACTACTACTACTACAAGGTGAAGGTGAAATACATTGGGATGTACAAAAATAGTGGAATTAAATCTCTAAAACATAACCCCATTTAGTCAACATAACCCTATCAATGATGACATATAAAAGAAGAACAAAGAAACAAATGTATCAAGGTAACATGTGACAACCATTAAGAGCAGTCTTTCTCTATGGCTTTCATAGCAGCAAAAAAAGGAGTAACAAATAAGGTTGTATGTAGAGGTCACATAAATAATAGAGAAAGAGCCTTTCACTATTAGAAAATAGTGTAAGACTATGCAAAAATAAGTTAGGAATGATGTCCAATGAACAAGTAGTAGTAGCAGTGAGTTTCATGGCTGCAACAGTGAGTTTAGTGCAAGGGTAATGATTTTTATGGTTGTAACAACAATTTTAATGGATCGAGTAGAAAATATCATTACTAAACAATAAGAAGACATTAAGAGAAAGCATCAAAAATATCAAAAGAAACTTTTTTTTAATAACAACAACCATAATGAAGAGTTAACAACAAATTCGTGAAGGAAAGAAAAACAGGTATCATCCAATGAAAGAAGTAGCATGCTAAGTTCAAGATGTTGACAAGTTCAATTACAATGGCCTAAAACATAGTCAAGCATCATAATGTATTGAAGTGCTAGCAATCCCCACTGAAAAGTGACAAAGTAGGTACAATGATTGTTCTACGGGTTACATTCAATTTTTTAGTTGTATATTCACTATTCTTTAAACTTGTTTGCTATTTGGGATCATAACAGTCATTAATACATGAAGGGTTTTAGAATCAATGAAAAGTAACATTTCATAGCACTCACCTCAAGTTCGGCACTAGTAGTACTATCAATATCATGCATATACTCCTCGAATTCAGCATAATCACTATCAACATTGTCCTAAAGTTGTGTAGCTTTGCAGAGGGCTCTATTAACAAGGTCTTTACCTTTTTGTTTTACTTTCATATAATTTCCTTGCATGTGTTTTAATCATCAAAAGCTATAAAAAAATTTCCACAACAATGATTGGCATTAAGGCGTTCTTGTTTTCATGTTGCTTTGGGGTATGTGTAGGATCATCATGGAAAAAATAGGCCCTTAAGTGGCAAAAAATTCAGAAAAATCAGAGTTAGGAAACTTGACATAAAAATTTGAATAAGTTATCTATATTATTTTAAAAATATGTAAGAATAAAATTTGTAGAAAATTGAATGTAGTTTCTAAACTACTAGGCTTATTTAAAAAGAAAAAAAATCAATTCAAATGGTGAAAAATTGAAATTTCAAAGCAATACTAATTAAATTTCAGGGAAAAAATAAGAAGTAGGTGTCTGTCTAACCACCCTAACCATAATAAAATGATAATATTTTTTTATAATATTTTTGATATAAGTAGATGACTCATGTCTCGATGTGATGCATATTTTTTGTAAGTTTTTTTCCAAGTAAATAATTAATTATGAATTTTTTATTACAAATTTTAAAAAATATAAAAAACTCGTATGTCTGACCACCTTTACTTGGTCAAAACATCATGAAATTCAATTTTTCTTTTTTTAATCCTATAGTATACAAAGCACAAAATGTGATGCATGTTTTGAATTAAAAAAATGTGATACCGTTTGAAAACTATAGATATTTTTCAATCAACCTATCGATCAGGACTTTAGTCATAATTCAAATAGAAAATTAATAATAATTATTTATTAAATTCAAAGTAAAGCATAATTTATATTGGTGGGAAGTTGAGAATATCCTTTAAAAACCCTTTTCGTTTCATTAATTTTGGGTAATAAAAAAATTGTTAGCCACATACCCTGCACATACCCATCATATTGCCACTTTTTGGCCCATCATGATCCTGCACATACCCTTTGATAAAATTGCTCTACATGTAGTTTAACCATCAAGCAAAAAAATATATCTAAATGAGTAATTCATGTAAAAAACAGTCAATAAATCCTTTCCAAGCATAAAAGTCATAATAGGTGGAATGGGTGAAAATCCATTTTTATAGACTCACAAACCCTCAACTCTGTCTTTACAGACCCGTTTCAAAAATTTGACTACAAAATGCACAAAACTCTTCAAGAATCCACCAAATTAGAAAAAAATTGAAGTTAACTCACCTAGCCACCTAATTCAATGTAAAAGAGAACAAGGAAACCTTGTATAGGAAAGTATAGAAGCTTGGAACTACAAATAATCAGAAATTTCTGAGAAAAGAACAAAATTTCAAAAAAAATATTATTGCTTTATATGATACATAGCAGCAAAAATATTTTGGGGAAAAAAATGGCAAACCAAAAGTATAAGATTTTTTGAAAAAATAGGGAAAAAATCTAGAAAAAATATTAAACAATAGGATTGAAAAAAGGTAAAAATTGTAGAAAAAGAGATAAAAAAAATATTTTTTTTGAAATTGGAAGGAATTTCCATAGCATAGAGCTATAGAGAGCAAATAAAATAAAGAGTCTAACTAATGAATTGTAAAAAATATATTTTTGTAGTTTATATTCATATCATTGATTACATTGCATTGCACATCTTTCAAACTCAAAGAATTACTTAACATTACATAACTAATAACTAGATGCTCATAGATGAAAAAATTTCAATTACAATATAGTTTTTTACAAATTCAACCTAAGGAGTTATGCAATTACTTCACATTGTATAACTAATAACTAGGAGTAGCTGCCAATTGCATTTGCTTGTCATGGCATTCTATGAAACCATGTTTCTTTGAGGTATTTTTTCAAACAGTTCATTGCCTTGTCTATGCTACCACATTTTTCATACATGTATACCAAAGCATTTTATGAAACAATTCATTGCCTTGTTGCTATGGCTAAAAACCTAAAACAAGTGCTTTCAAACAAGCTATGGATGCTTGGAAAAAATCTATCAAAAGCATAATAGTAAGCAAAATCATAGACAAAGTGGCGAACTCTTTGAAAAAATGCCTCAAAGAAATGAGGTCTCATGGTGATGGAATTCCATCACCATGAGACCACATTTCTTTGAGGCATTTTTTCAAATAGTTCACTTAGTTGTCTATGCCAACACATTTTTCATACATGTTTATCAAAGAATTTTATAAAATAGTTCATTTCCTTGTTGCTATGGCTAAAAGCCTAAAACAGGTGCTTTTGAACAAGCTATGGATGCTTGGCTAAAAGCCTACAGATTTTTTAAAAATTGGGATTAATTAATATTTTTTGTAGATTTCTACTTTTGTGGCCCACATTGCCAAATTGTCACACCCATAAATGAGTTTGAGACTCCATAATATTTTCCCATTCCTAAATAAAAATTAGCACTATTGGCCTAAACATGCCTCATCGGAGGAACCCCCATCATAGCCTCGCTGATGGCTCAGTGAAAGCAATTAATAACCTAGTATCGGTGTAACAATACCTTATTAGGCTGACTCCTAAGGCGTCCTCCCCAATAGACCAATAGAGTCAACAAAAGCAAGCACATTGTTGTAACACATGAACATCAATGGAATGAATTTTTGCATTCCCTTAATGGCCCGATATAACAAATGTTTGCATTCCCCCAATGAAAATAGTTAATAACCTAGTATCGGTGTAACAATAACCTATCGGGCTGACTCCTAAGGCATCCTCCCTGATAGACCAATAGAGTCAACAAAAGCAAGCACATTGTTGTAACACATGAACATCAGTGGAATGAATGCTTACATTCCCTCGATGGCCTAATATAACCATGGATTATCAGGAATTAATATATATCGAGGGAATCAGTCTTGTTTACCTTGTTTGTGGGCCAAAGGTGTATTAAAGGATTGACACCACCTTATGGTTTAAAAACCTGTACTTTTGAGACCTAGTAGATCATTCATTGATCTCATAGTTATGTTTTCATAAAACTCAAAGTCACAACATTTAGGACATTCACAATGGATTTCAATGAAACAAAAGGAAAAATTTCATAGATTCATTGTTCTATATATGATCGTAATACTTTTCCTGGAGATCACGAGAGTAATTTTATAAAGGCATGTTGTGGAAAACAGTTATGAAATTTTTAGACATCTTTAGAATACAATATAAAGATGATATAGTTGAGAATCAAAATATTGAGGGATAGCCTCTTACCTAATTTGAACCCATATTGGAATTATGGTCATTCCATGCAAAAATTATAGGCTTGACAGAGGCAGCCAACTGCAAAACTTTCTCAATGAGACAGTTTAAGCAACTCATTATATGTTGGTAGTCTTCATTTGAGTTGACATGATTTGGAGAGGCTCTTATTGGGCGTTCAATTGATGGCTATGAAATCTCTATTGGCGAACTAGATTTCCTCTTGATATTAGTATTAGATTTAGTATGATCTAGTGCTACCATATAATTGACAACATCTTCTACACTTTCTTCTCTATTATTGTTTTCCACCTAGAATACAATGTCAATTTCAACATATAGTTAGTTCAATGAAAAATTGAAATAAATAACACAATATAAATTGAACCAAAAATCCATACACTTACTCCACATTTGTCCATTTTGGCCTGCAACTTGCCTCGGCCAAATGTATATTTAGTCCTCACATTATCTCTTGCTCTCTTGCCTATGTTACTCTTTTCCAAATATTCTTCAGAACACATACTTTCTTTCAATGCCTCCCACTATTTGGGAGATAGAGTGGAGTCTAACATCTCTTTTCCCTCCATGATTTTTTTTATGCAATTGTATCTAAAATTGTTCATCAAAAGTCTCATCTTGTGCTTGTAATATTTTCTAGAGATTTTTCCACCAATAATGTTAAAGGCATTTTCCATTTTTTGTATAACATATTCCACATTTTGTGGATATTTCTCTACAAAATTTGATTTGCAGATATCCAAATGGTCCCTACATCTTATGCCCAACTCGGAGGCCCACCTTGCAACATTTTTCCCAAATGGGTTCACCATCTCTTGATACCTCAACCAAGAATGGCTTCTTCCCTTCTAATATTCTTTCTTTTGCGTTCATCTCTATAGATCTATATAAATCTTGATTCAATATTTTTCTTTTAACATAATCAGGCACATCTTTTGTTTCACCACTACAAATATTTATGGCTGATTTACTAATTCCTTCAAAATTTGTAGATGTGACAAGTGCACTCTGAGCAAGCACATCAAATGCAAACAAACTCTCTTCATGACTTTGATTAAATGGAAGTTCTTGCTCCTTGGCCACATCACATGTGCCATGAATAGGTAGATCAGTAGTGGTCTCCACAAATTTCACTTCATCACAACTATCTTTTTCACCAACTTCATTTGTTGAATCACAAAAGCATTAGCTTCTACGAGCTGGAATCATTGTATCTTTACTTTATTTTTGTTTTTCTCTGCATTTTCTCTGCTCTCTTTTTATTTCCTATAAAACAAAAAAAATAAATCATATCATGTCTTATATACATAAAGCCCTTGCTTATAAAATTTTATTAAACAATATTAAACAAATAATTTACTACTTAGTGAATTTATAACTTTCCTGTTTGACGTCAAACTAAGACATGATAAATATTCATTATTCTTGGCCACACATTCTTCATGAAAGCACTCATAATTTGTCACTGGAATTTCAACATTGTGATCACCATCATCTAATTTGTACCTTAAATTGTTTTTCTTCATTTCCTGATGTCCACAAAAACAATAATGTATAAATTAGCAACTTGATATGGAGATACTGCATCCTCATTTTTATATGAAAACATATTCATATTGCATTCATATAGAAAATTTGTTCAACATTAAAGCTTTGAAACATGTATTATTCTAAAGGTTTGTGTCCTTAAAAAATAAAATAGTCTTATAACAACATAAAAGGTTATAAAATGGGGCACATCAATAATCATCTGCATTTCTAGCTGTATACCTTGGAATTCCTACTGCTCTAAATGTGCAAATCTAACCAAGAATGCAAGAATAACAAAATACCAAGGACACCTCAAGATTAGCCAAAAGAGTGGTTCAACGAAAAGAAATGCAAATAAGATAAAACACAAATACTTTTACCTCTCTTGTTGTTGATACCTCTTTGATTGGCCCTTGCTTGGATTGGTTGTGTGCTCCTTAGATGATGGATTGAATGACTAAAATGCAAGCTTCAATATGCAAAATGATGAACAAAGATGGTTGAATGGTTGAAAAAGGCTTGAGGATTCAAATGGACATCATGTAGTTATGAGAGTGCAAAGTGTTTGGGAAGGCAAATGGGCAGCATGTAGTTGCTCAAATGAAGAAGTGCTGGAAATTCCCTTGAGAAAGGGGTATTTATAGAAGAATTTGAATTTTCTAGAGAATTCAATGGTCAAGATTGATCCAACAAGGTCAAGATGAAGGGCTATGGTGGGTTGAGAACCCACAAGCCCTCACATCTTGACATGTGGAGGGTGAAGTTGCCAAGGGGATATGAGGTGGAGATGAGTTGTCAAAAAGGTACATGAGGTGGAAAAGGACATGCACCTTGGGGGATGAGAGGATTTCCACAAAAAGGGATTTCTTATCCCCAAGTGGGAGTGAAAGGGACTTTTGAGGAATTTTGGAATTCCTCAAAAATCCACATGGGAAAGTGAAAGGTGGTTGGGGATATAAATGTGAATTAAAAATTCACATTCCTAGGAGGATCTAGAGGATAAAAGGTGGGCTCCAAAAAGGTGGGACTTAGTCACATGTGGAGATTGTGACAAGTCCAAGGTGGGTCACATGTGGAGATTGTGACAAGTCCAAGGTTCTAGAAGCCTTGGAAGAATGGAATGTGAATTAAAAATTCACATATAAAAGAGGGGGATCTAGGAAGAATAAAAAAAGATTAAAAATTCCTTGGAGAATGATTAGGCAATTAATCAATAATTAGAAGAATAAATGAGAGTTAAGTAACTTGCAAAGTTGGATGTGACACATCCTAATCAAGGATTAGGCATGTGCACATCCTAATGAAAGTGGGAGATGGATTAGGATTAGATGAAAATGATATGTGAGGAATTAAATAAATATAATATTTATTTAATTTAAGGAGAGTAAGGTATTTAATTATTAATTAAATACCTTAGGAATATGAGAATTAAAGATATTAATTAAATATGTGTATTATTTGAGGTAACCTCGAGGATAAAAAGGATGTTTAGATGAAAAGTGATAAATTTGGATAAATTAAGTGTCCAAATTTGGATGTCTACATTTGCCCCTCTTTGAGATGGTGTTAAGTAGCATCATTTCTAAAGAAATATTAAAAAATATAGAACCTAGAAGAAGATGGTTAGATTGGAAAAGATGCCCGGTCATTCAAAGAAGTGACTAGGAAGGAAGATGAAGATGATGAAGGTAGGGATTGAGGATGCCCCCTCGAGAGGACATGCGGGTTGAAGAGAACATGTGTGTGCTCTTGAAATAGATGATGTGATACAAGGGGAGATGAGGAAGATGATGCAAGGTGATGGGTAAGAGAGTAAGTGATATGGAGATGGATGAAGCACAAATGGATTTCAAAAGGTGATGTTGCCCCAGTCAAGGTACAAGCCAAAATGGGTTGATGATGGATGGAGTGTTGTCAATGAGGTAATGAAGGATCTCAAAACAACACGAGGATAGGGAAGGATACATCCCACTAAGTGGTATTGATGAGGGAAGGATACATCCCAAAACACCACAAGGATAGGGAAGGATACATCTCACTGAGTGGTATTGATGAGGGAAGGATACATCCCAAAATACCACTAAAGGATAGGGAAGAATAACTCCCGATGATGATGATGAAAGTGTTGTTGATGAGGGAAGGATACATCCCAAAATACCACTAAAGGATAGGGAAGAATAACTTCCGATGATGATGATGAAAGTGTTGTTGATGAGGGAAGGATACATCCCAAAACAACACCAAAGGGATGGGGAATGATACTAATGGATGATGATGGGTCAAGACTGGCAACAAGACTAGGGACAAGAACAAAGATTTTATTAGGTGATTTGAGGAGAAGATTGATATATGAGATGGAGAGAAGGATCTCAAGATTTGGTGTGATATCCAAAGATTTGGACTGCAGATGGACGAAAGCTCAGATTAGGGGTTTGGTTAAGCTCAGATTAGGATTGGATTAAAGCTCAGATGAGGATTGGATTGAAGACCAGAATGGTTGAAGGATATGATTGGATTGATTCTACACCGAGTTCTAGAGTTTAAAAGGGCATAAGATGTTGACAATCAGATTTTTCCCAATTTGGCAATTTTCAAAAATTATCAAATTTTGCCATTTTAGGAATCCTCAAGGCCGTATGTTTGAGAGTCCCAATTTTTTCCAAGAAATACCCATTGGGGAGATAGGATGAATTGCCAACTAACATCCCAAATTCGAGATATGCATTTTGAGTAATGGGTGAAAACAATTTTTCAAAATGTTGGAAAAAAACACTAAATTGGGATTTTGAGGGTCAAGATGAAACTTTGAGGCCCTGAAAATGGGTCAAAACGGGTTCCAACAACTTTAAAAAAAATTAGTTGGAGATCAACTCGTTATCGCATAACGCAACTACCCATCAAATTTCAGCTCAAACGGACACCCGAGTCAAAAGTTATGGCCTCCGGAAGTGTCGGTGTAAAAATCAAAAATCAATTTTGAAAATTTCAAGACATGGGTTTTGTTCATGGAGGAAAATGAGGAACTGGGTCGAAATTAGTTTAAATCAGTCATGAAATTAGAAGAGGCGGGCCGCCATACTTCTGCAAGGCTGGCTATAGCGGTCTTAGCCGGTGAAGACCTTGCTCCTGGGGCCTTCTGCATGCAGGCGGAACCACTCCTAGCAGCCGGTGAACTCCCTGCCTTGAGCTGATCTGCGCCATGGCCTTCACCCGACAATGACCATGCGCCAGCGAAGCGTCCATGCATGCATGCGCATGAAGCGAAAAGGTGTCCTTCTTCGAGCAAGGATCGAGAAAGGATCGAAAGGACGGACAAAGGACAAAGTCAGGTCGAAATCACTGAAAGGACGAGGATCGAAGAATCAAAGGATCAAAGGATAAAAGTCAGGATCGAAATCAAAAGGACAACAGGATCAAGATCAGACATTTTCCGTCAGATCAATCGAGATCGCCAGATCAAGACGAGACAAAATCGAGACAAAAAAGGATCAAGACAAAATCCGGGACGGAACAGGATCCGGACTCAAAGATCGAAAGAGATCAAGAATCAAGAGCGTCAGAGATCAAAGTCGAAGAATCGAAATCCGAGAGATCAAAAGATCCAGATCGAAAGTCAAACACTCAGATCAGAGACAAAATAATCAGATCGAGATCCGAAAGAGATCTCAAAATCAAATCTCAAATATTTTATTAGCGAAGACATCAAGTGCCAGGGTATGTGGAACCAAGGCAGATCAGTGTCTAATGCATGAAACAAACACAACAGACAAGAAGGCTATCCCAACACCCCAAAGTCACAAAGACCTTGGTCGGGCCAGGTATTGAGATAACCACAAGCACAAAAGGATGCCCCACCATAACACAAGACCTCAGGGATCTTGGTGGGTACTATGTGGGACAATCAAGAAGATAGAAACAAACAAAAGATCAAGATATGTCCCTATGTTGACCAATCAAAACACACCATAATATGATGGATCTGGGGGTCTTGACAAGTGATGATAGGAGCTCAAATGATGAAGCAAAAGCCAAAAAGCATCAAAAGATGCGCCCAATCAATTTCAAATGTCCTTTGCCATAGGATCAAGGGGATGGATGGGATTGATGAGATGGTTAGGAAGGATGCATCTGGTAGGTAGATGATGATGGATCTGAAAGCTAAAACTCGTTATATTGTAGGATGTTCAAAATCGATTGGATCTCATGATACAAGTGGATCTCGTTTGTTAAGAATCAGCTAGATAAGGGCATAGCTTGATGGCACTACACAAGGAAGACAAGACATGGGGCTGACAAAACCTAAAGACCTAGGGGCTCGGGGGCCGATCAAAGATTAGCCTTGCCTACGTGGAAGCGCAGAGCCCTCGTAGTTCGATAAAAGGCTGACAACTGACCATGATGGAGATTTTGATGGATGACCAAGGTAGGATGGAGAACAGGAGGAAAGTGGACAATTTAGATCGATGATGAATGGAACCCCGGGGGAAGATCAAATGATCGACCTTGCCTACGTGAAAGCGCAGGGGCAACGTAGTTCAACAAGACCAAAGACAAACAATGGATAAAGGATGATAAGATGATAGGACAAGTGGATAAAAAGGTGGGACCGATACAACAAGATAGGATAGACCTAGTGGATTGGATAGGATGATGACGATCACATAAAGTTCAGGGCTGAGATAGTTATCCAAATCGTTAAAATGACTTGAAAGGATGAGATGAGTGATGAAAAGTGATAGGGATTGGAAAGATGTGCAAGAGAAATAGGAGTGATGACGAGTAGATAAATGACATTGGGTTGCATGGGGGGAGGTCTATAGCCAGATACCAATGACAAGGGATTGTGAGATGGGATGAGGACAAAAAGGATAGAATGGATAGAGATATAGGGATGGGGATGGGAGGGATTGTTTGGATGGATGGGAATATAAGGATTGGGAGATGAAAGGGATGTTAGGATAGCTGGATACAAAGAGAAGGATGGGGAGATGGAAGGGATGATGTGATAGATGGATATGAAGACAAGGATGGGCAGATAGAAGGGATGTTGTTATGATAGATGATTTCTCCAAGGACTATGTCACAAAGGAAGCAGATGCCCCCACTCTAGATATGTCATATATGATGAGGCATGAGGGCCGAAAGACAAGTGGATCGGAAGATAAAGGAGATAACTAGATGAGAATAGGATGGGTGACTAAGGAATATGATAAAGCATGGATGAAGGGGATGTATACCAATAGGTGTCCAAAGCATGCATAGATAGGTGCCCCTATTTTGATCAAGATCACAAGAAGGATGGAGGGAATGGGAGATAAATGGGATATGATGGTAGGATGCAGAAGATGGGTGGGATGGGGGGATTTATGAAGAGGATGGATAATAGGAAGACGGGTGCATAGCTGGAAGCATGGCGGATGGAGGGAACGCATATCAGGAAGTTGCCCCCAAGTGTAGATGGGGAGTTTACGCATGACGCCTGTTTGCCAGGTTTTCATCATGGTACTTATCCAAGGCGCTTGTTTGCCAAGTTTTCACCATTGGATGGATTATTTCTCTTTACTTTTTCTTTTTCTTTTTTGACTTTTGACTTTTTTGACTTTTTTTTTTGACTTTTTTGGCTTTTTCGATGTCATGCAGAAGGAGATGGGTAAGGACATGTGATAAGGATCAAGATGTTAAGAGCTCATGTTTGAAGTGATTGTTGGATATTGGTACAACCTTATTAGGATAAATGGGTTATGCATGAGGATGAATTAGAGGGATTTGATAGGGTTGATACATGGGATAATGGATGGGATGCTGAAAAGGGTATGGATGGAATGGTGGGGTGGATATGTGATGGGGAGATGTGTTCAGGACCAACATTGGCACATGTGGTGGTGGATGTGAAAAGATAAGAGGATTAAGGGATGGAGAATGTGGGGATAATGGAGGAGATGGAATGGTGAATTTTGGGACATAAGGACCCAAAACAGATGTAGGAGATGAAAGGGGTGTATGATGAGCTTTTGGATTAACAACTTTGAATGTTCTTATAGATTTTTCATGTAATGGTATTGCATCTTTTTTCTTTGGGATCCACATGGTTTTAATCTTTTCTTTCGTGGGCCTTTGTGGCCTATGGATTTGATGTAGATTTTTCTTTTCTTCACCATGTCTTTTGGAGGGGACATGAGGAGCTTTAGATTCATGTGGATATTTGGATTTATGCATTTTTTCTTTAACAACCAAAGTGCTTTTAGTATCAATGGCATGGGTGTGAGATGGATGATGTGGAGTGATGGAGGTAGGAGTATGGGGATTATATGTAGATGGAGGATGTTTAGGCAAGTGCCCTTGTTGATCCTGAATATGAGGTATGTGAGAGGGATATTTATGATGGATGAGATGGATAGGTGATGAATGGATGAAAGGATGGATAGGATGAGATGGAGGAGGTGATTTTGGGATATAGGGGCCCAAAATAGATGTAGGACCTGGCATGGTAGATGGAGGATTAGAGATGATAGATGGAGGGATGTAAGGACCCAAAATGGATGGAGCAGATGAGGGAGGAAGATGGACAGTTGTTTTGAGGTGATACGATAGAGGAGGGATGGCCACATATCATCTAGTGGGGCGATGGGAAGAGCCAATATTTCTTTTGGAAAAGGCTCGTTGAGGACATCTAGAGGTTGTACCAACATTTTTGGATTACGAGTCGTGAGTGGTACATCCGAGACCTTGCGGATACAAGTGTTCTTTAGCTTGGATGGGCTCTATAATACCTTGCTCATGAAGGCCTAAACCTTTTCCTTGATAGTTCATTTTCTTGAGTATTCGATCTAGGATAGGATTTTTATTATTCTGGAAGAATGATGCGAGTCCATTATTAGGTGGAAGAGGAGGGTTGGTGTATATGCTTTGTTTTTCTTCTGCGAGGAGACCACCGTGGAGGAATGTGAGAGGACCAAGGGGATATGCAAGCAGTGTGGGGATAGCATTTTTAGGTGATGATGGGGGATCATGAGAAGGAGATGATGGGATAGCAACATTAGGAGAGGGAGTAGGGGCCATGATAGGATCTGGAATTGTGGTAGTGGGCTCATGCGATGGAGATGGAGATGGAGCAGTGGAAGCTTGAATGATAAGGGGATCATGGGATGGAATGGATGGAGGACTGTGATCTTGAGGTGGACTAGATGGGGTGGTAGGATCTTGATCAAGAGAAGGGGATATGCTGGCATGCTTTGGATTAGACTCTTGGCATGACTCATCGTGTGTGGGAGGCATGGTAATGGAGTCTTGTTGGGACTCTTCAAGTGGAGAAGATGGAGGGATGGAAGATTCATGAGGTTCGTTGGAATCAATTTTGGTGCTGCTGGGAGTGGGAGGAGTGGATTGGATTTGGGTGGATCGAGTAGAGGGAGTGGATTGGATTTGGGTGTCTTCGATGGGTTCAGTGGCTCTCATAGTGGGAGATGTGGGTTCAATGGTTTGTGGGTTCAATGGTTTCAATGGTTTGATCAGTGCTAGGGGTGGTAACAACAATGATAGGTGTGGTATGGAGAAGGGTCTCATCACTAGTGGCCGTGGATGATGGATTGGGATGGCATGGTTCCATGACTTCAAGATGTGGAATTGGGGATGGCTTCTTTGTAATTAGTCCTTGGAGAACTTCTGAAATGAGAGACTTGCATATGGTTGGCTTGGCTAGGGTGGTAGAAATGGATGAGGGATTATGGATTGGTGGACTAGGGTTAGGTGGAGGAATGGGATTGGATGGAGGACTAGGATTGGATGGAGGACTAGGACTGGATGGAGGGTTAAGGTAAGGATATTGGAGTGGTGAATTAAGATAGGGGGACATGGATTGTGGATTAGGACAAGAGGATATATGTGGTGTAGTGGGACAAGAAGATGTGGGTGATGGATTATAATAAGGGTATTGGGATGGTGGATTAGGATGAGGAGACATGGATGTAGGATTAAGGTAAAAGGGTGTGGATGTAGGATTAGTATGGGAAGATTGGAAAAGAGGATTAGGATAGGGGGACATGGATGGGGGATTGTAATAGGAGTATTGGGATGGGAGATGAGGATAAGAGGATGTAGATGTTGTGTAAGGGGATGATGTAGATGAAGGAGATGACAAATATGGGGATGAAGAAGATACTGGATATCCATTGTCAAAGGGGGCATAAGGAGCATGATTAGGCATGGATGAAGACATAGCGGGATAACCGGAAGGGGTGATTGGATTGTGGAAAGTGGGTGGAGAAAGCTTACTAGAGATGATAGTGTCAAAGGGATCTATGTCATATTCTTCTTGATCGACAAGACTTTCGTTATTGTCGTCCACGTAATTAGGGTTTCCCTTGACCACTATTGATGGAGGATGAGGGTTCATGATGATGATAGGATAAAGAGGATGGATAAAATATTTTGGATGGGAACAAATTAAAGCTCAAATCAGGATTTTGGTCAAGCTCAGATCAGGATTGGACAAAAGCTCAGATTAGGATGATTGGATGGAATTGCTTTTGATTTTGATGGGATTTGGTAGACGGATGATTGGATCGGGTAGATGATTTGATGAATTTGATTAAAGTACTAGATCAATTTGATTGGATAGGATTAAATGATTAGATGATGTTGATTGGATAATTGTGATTGGATGAACTTGATTGGATTAGTGTGATTAGATTGATTAGATGATCAGAGGAATGGATTGGTTTGATTAGATAGGAAAAAAAAAAGGTACCACTAGATAGAGCTCAAAAAATTAAGCAATTTTGGTTTTTGAACAAAGTTGATTCGATGTACGGTTTGTAAATGATGGGCCCGGGAAGTTAAAGGGGCGTAGCCAACATTCTGCAGTAAAATTAGGGGCATAGACAACTTTCTGCAGTAAATTAGGGGCGCTACCGCATTTCTGCGGGGGCACTACCGCCTTTCTGCGTAGGGTGCTACCACGTTTCTGCGGGGGTGCTACCGCATTTCTGCGTAGGGCGCTACCGCGTTTCTGCGGGGACAAAGCTTGATTTTTGATGGCAAAGGCTATGGCAAGGACACGAAATGATAAAAACAAGTCCAAAGTATCAAAAAATTGATAGATTTTTCCACAAGGAAACACCCCAAGCAAGCACAATCCTACGATTAATATTACGGGTATGGCAAGGCAAAGTCTTAATTTAGGATGCACAAGGCTTCTAGGGAGTCCTCGATATACTCTCGGTACGTGAGGCACAACCGTGAACACCAGTCCGTCACAAGCGTGAGTCGGGAACCCCAAATGTAGATAATCGGAAGGCTCCTGGACCAACTTCTTTTCATCAGCTTCCATTCAGGTATCAATTTAGCTTCGACGCGTTCGGGCCAATTACGACGCGAATCGATTTCAGTACAACTTTCGCTTCTCCCCTTTATATACCCCTACCGATACACGCGGGTTGAATCATTCCTGGGGTGATGAACTCTAAGCAGGTCCCACTAAAAAGAAGACACTAACTGTTTCCAACTACTCCCTAGGCTCACACGAAGTGCAAGGGGAAAGTGAAAACAAATCAATGCCCCCTTGGGTAACACAAAAATAAGCAACCACAGCAAACAATGAGATTTAATCTCCCTAATTAGACTATGTTTGAGAGCAGCAAAGATAATTTTTGAAAGTCTGATTATGTAGATGCCCCTGCAAACAAATGTTAGTTGTCTTCTTTATTTTTTTTTTGCCTTTGGTCAAATTTTGCCACAATGTGCTACAAAAACGTTAGTGAAAAATAGCAATATTCTTGCCAGAATAATGTTAGAGAGTTATCACGTGAATATAGTAAAAAATTAGAGCAAAAATGAAGCCAAAACGCCCATTTTACCCTCCAAACTGTGCTGTTAAGGGCGCTGCCGCAGTTCTGTGAAGGGCGCTACTGCAACTCTGTAAAGGGCGCTGCCACAGTTCTATAAAGGGCGCTGCCGCAGTTCTGTAAAGGGCGCTGCCGCAGTTCTGTGAAGGGGGCTACCGCAACTCTGTAAAGGGCACTACCGCAATTCTGTGAAGGGCGCTGCCGCAACTCTGTAAAGGGCGCTGCCGTAGTTCTGTAAAGGGCGCTGCCGTAGTTCTATGAAGGGCGCTACCGCAACTCTGCAAAGGGTGCTGCCGTAGTTCTGTGAAAGGGCACTGCCGCAATTCTGTGAGGGCGCTGCCGCACTTCTGCTGAGGGCACTACCGCATTTCTGTGGGGGCGCTGCCGCACTCCTGTAGGGGCGCTGCCACACTTCTGTGGGGGCGCTGCCGCACTTATGTGGGGGCGCTACCGCACTTCTGTTGGGGGCGCTACCGCACTTCTGTTGAGGGCGCTACCGCACTTCTGTGGGGGCGCTACTGCACTTCTGTGAGTTTTTTCTGCAAAATCTTAACTCAAAGAAACATTAAATGCAAGACCCGTGTGTGGGTCCCACCGGGCGTGCCAGAAATGTATACCTTGGAATTCCTACTGCTCTAAATGTGCAAATCTAACTAAGAATGCAAGAATAACAAAATACCAAGGACACCTCAAGATTAGCCAAAAGAGTGGTTCAACGAAAAAGAATGCAAATAAGATAAAACACAAATACTTTTACCTCCCTTGTTGTTGATACCTCTTTGATTGGCCCTTTCTTGGATTGGTTGTGTGCTCCTTAGATGATGGATTGAATGACTAAAATGCAAGCTTCAATATGCAAAATGATGAACAAAGATGGTTGAATGGTTGAAAAAGGCTTGAAGATTCAAATGGACAGCATGTAGTTATGAGAGTGCAAAGTGTTTGGGAAGGCAAATGGGCAGCATGTAGTTGCTCAAATGAAGAAGTGTTGGAAATGCCCTTGAGAAGGGGGTATTTATAGAAGAATTTGAATTCTCTAGAGAATTCAATGGTTAAGATTGATCCAACAAGGTCAAGATGAAGGGCTATGGTGGGTTGAGAACCCACAAGCCCTCACATCTTGACATGTGGAGGGTGAAGTGGCCAAGGGGATATGAGGTGTAGATGAGTTGTCAAAAAGGTACATGAGGTGGAAAATGACATGCACCTTGGGGGATGAGAGGATTTCCACAAAAAATGATTTCTTATCCCCAAGTGGGAGTGAAAGGGATTTTTGAAGAATTTTGGAATTTCTCAAAAATTCACATGGGAAAGTGAAAGGTGGTTGGGGATATAAATGTGAATTAAAAATTCACATTCCTAGGAAGATCTAGAGGATAAAAGGTGGGCTCCAAAAAGGTGGGACTTAGTCACATGTGGAGATTATGACAAGTCCAAGGTGGGTCACATGTGGAGATTGTGACAAGTCCAAGGTTCTAGAAGCCTTGGAAGAATGGAATGTGAATTAAAAATTCACATATAAAGGAGGGGAATCTAGGACAAATAAAAAAGAATTAAAAATTCCTTGGAGAATGATTAGGCTTAATTAATCAATAATTAGAAGAATAAATGAGGATTAGAAGCCAACTTGCAAAAGTTGGAGGATGTGACACATCCTAATCAAGGATTAGGCATGTGCACATCCCTAATGAAGAAATTAGGAGATGGATTAGGATTAGATGAAAATGACATGTGAAGAATTAAATAAATGTAATATTTATTTAATTTAAGGAGGGTAAGGTATTTAATTATTAATTAAATACCTTAGGGATTTAGCAGAATTAAAGATATTAATTAAATAATAGTAATATTATTTAATTAACTCAGATAAGAGAATGTTTAGATGAAAAGTGATAAATTTGGATAAATTAAGTGTCCAAATTTGGATGTCTACACTAGCAAGATCAGAATATTGATCACTCATGTCTACATCTACTTGATTTTCTTCCTCATCCTCATTTGTGACATGCAATACATTATCTCTCCCAATTTCTTCATTGGTAATCAAAATCTCTTCTTGAAACAGTCCTTCATTGTCTTCATCCACTTCTTTGAATGTTTCTTGTAAATTAACATATTGCCCATTAGGCATTACATCAACAACTTCCATGAATTTTCTTCTTGAACAAGACTCTGTTTGAATGATATGTGACCAACCTGGGCTTCTTACATCATCAATTAGAAATGATTGGTTAATTTGAAGAGGGGAAACATACGGCTCATCTGTCTCTAATAAAAATTGTCGTGTATTTGCACATACAAATCTATACTCATCAAATTGTACTGTGGATGGTCAGATCCACTTACATTTTAATAATATAGGACTACTTTCACTAAAATCCACTTGAATATTTTCTTGGATGAATCCAACATAAAATTTCTTCTCAATTTCATGAAGAAATTCATCACTAACAACACAATCACAATTTGTCTTTTCTTTTTCTTTTTCTTCCACTCTTAAATGATTACCATAGGACCACATTCCACTAAAATGCATAGCACATAAAGGTGGAGGTCATGAAATCTCACTTTCCTCTATTGTTAAATCTTGACTTTCTTTTGCATCACTGATTGCATTATCAATCCATTCTTTAAATTCTAGAAAAAAATCAACTCCAATCAAATCATGACATTTACGCCTTTAAGGTCGATGTTGCATCCAAGTTTGATTCTCTTCTTCATATTTTCTACATAGAATAATGATGTAAAAATAGTAATATTAATAATATAAATGTGCAAATGCAATTGAGTAAATAAATTATTGTGTAAATTTTTTTTACCCATACCACTTATCAAACGAAGATGTGTTTTGAAGAATAAATACATGTATTGCACTTCTTTCTTGATATGATAGCTTGAAGCGACATCCATTGCCTTCTAATACTTCACCTGAAACTCTTTCATCTTCATCATCATCCCATACACATCGATTGAAATTTTTAAAATCCTTCATATATTTTGTGCAAAATCCCATGGCCTCTTCCATTGAATATCCCTTAGACATGTTGCCTTCTGGTTTTTCCCTAGTATGGAGAATTTTTTCCAAAACCTTCAAATATCATTCTATAGGATACATCCATCTCGTTCTTACTGGGCCACAATGCTCTAGTTCATATTCTAGATGTATTAAAAGATGCATAGAAATGTTCAAGATTTCTAGTGGAAATTCTCGTTCCAATAGAAAAAAGACTTCAACAACCTCCTCCCTCAAACTATCAAAGCTTGGATGATCTAATACATGTAAACTCATTCTCTTTAATATTAGGCCCAACCTTATAATTTTCAATCTTGGCCACTTTGCCAAACTTGATATATTTAACACAATAGGTAAAATATTCTTGATTATGACATGATAGTCATGGGTCTTGAGGCCTCTTAAGCTATTAATGTCATTTTAGCTTATGATGCTCCTACTTACATACCCAATGGGAAAGCGAGTCTAAGACATCAACTGTAAGAATTGTGCACATTGTTCCTTTGTCCAGACATAAGGAGCACTAGGTTTTCTATATTTTTCATTATCATATTTTTCAACCCAAATATTTCAATGAATCTTTATTTCTAGAAAGTCTTCACATGATGAAATAGTATCAAGAGCACCAAAAAGAGTTTCTATAATAGCATAAGCTACATTTTTCTTAGTATGCATAAAGTCAACAGTATGCCTAATGGCTATATCCTTAAAGTATGGAAACTTATACAATATACACAATCCTTTTACACTGCTTTCATTACATGGATCATATCTACTTCCAACAATCCCATCATTTTGAATAAATGACATTTTTTTTGTCCATTATCCACAATGTAATCACCTGTTATTAGCAATGGCACTTCACGATTCTCTTCTTGACCATTGAAACGTGTTTTTTGTCAATGATATGGATGATCCATTTTAAGGTAAGCATGATGTCCACAATAAATACACTTACACAAACTTCTTGAGTGCCTCACAAAATCCTTAAAGTTACAAGCAAGACATGCATGGTATCCATGAATAGAGAGACTAGACAATGTGTCATATGTAGGAAGATCATGAATCATAAACAATAACAAAGCTCTTAAAGTGAATTTGATTAAATGATCATCCCTTAAAGATTAAATTGCTTCAATTCCTTTTCACAATTCCATTAGCTCATCATATAATAGCTCTAGATAAGAATCTATTGTATTTGAAGTCACAGTTTTCTTTCCTGGTATAATCAATGATAACATTAAGAAAAATGGTTTAGTTGCTAACCATGGAGGCAAGTTATAATTTATTAGAAACACTGGCCAAGTTGACCATTTAGTACTTTGATCTGAGAATGGGTTCACCCCATCTAGAGCCAAACCCAACCTTATATTATGAGGATCTTGAGAAAAATTGTGCCATCTATTATCAAATTCCATCCACGTCTTAGAATTAGGCACATGTCACTATTTTCCATTAGTCCTCTTATTTTGGGCATGTCACTGCGTAAGTTCAGCAATGTCTCTACACCGATACATTTGGAGTAATCGTGGGATTATTGGAAAGTGGCGAATAACCTTTCTAGGAACCATAGTTGATTTCAACCCTTATTTATACCTCAATTCATGACATTCCAGACATTCACAATCATTTGCAAGATTTTTGCAGAATAATACACAACCATTCATGCATGTGTGGATGTTTTCATACCCCAATCCGAGCTTACTGGTTTTCTTTTTACATTGACTTCATTTTGTTGGCAATGTGGAGTCAGCTGGTAACAATGAACTTAATAATGCCAATAACTAATCTACACTCTCATTTGTCCAACCATGCACTACTTGAAAGTTAGGAATTTGAAGGATTGTTGTCAAATGACTTAACTTGCAATTAGCATACACAGGCTTTAAAGCATCATCCATTGACTTGGCCCAATCATCGTTTAGACCCTCATTCAACATTCTATCAACTTAAAAACCTTTGTCAAACATTTATGCCTCTTCATCTATGTTTGGTGCCACTTCATCTATGTTTGTTTCCCCTTCATATCTCATAGTTTGGAATTCTATCATATCTTCATAATAATTGTAAGCCCAAGGGCTTATACCACTATGCCCATATCTTATCATATTTCGATAAATCATATTTCTTTTTTTCACCTTTCCACCAAGACAATTTTTGCATGGACATGGATATTTTTCAATGTCCCTCTCATTAGCTACTCTCTCATCATATGCATGATATTTATCTGTAGTCAACCTTTGAAACTCATCCTTCTATAATATTATGCATTCCCATATTAATTTAGTTTCTGATTTAAAGAAAAAAACATAAATCTGAAAACAGAGATGCCAAAACATTGTTGAAATTAGTCACTTTTAGTACAGACCATAACATAAAGAAGAAGATATAATGAGTCATTGTTATGAGATTTATCTTACATTGATTTGAAGTTTACCTACTAAGAATTATCGAATATGCCTATGTTTCCTATCAGCTTACTTTTGGCAATGAGGGTTTCAAATTACCTTTGAATTCATTGTAGAGGGCCTCATTGACTTCAAATTTGTTGCAGCAAGCTCTGAATTCCTTGCCCGCCTTTTCAAAAGTCTCTAGGTCCTATCCAAACAAGCTTTATCACCCATGCAAGTGCTTCAGTACCTATCCATGAGAATAACAAATTTCAACAACAATCTAATTTCATTCCCATGCCAACAATTATACATTTTACAAGTTGTCTGACTTATAAATATAGACAAGTTATGTAAACCACTAGATAAATAACATTTAAAGGTTTGTCATCTTTGACTTATAATCTATTTTTGAGTTCAACTAATACAACTATTTTTTTTAGGTTTTTTTCATGGTTGTTACTCATGTAACTTGTACTTTCATATCCCTTTAAGTTTCTTTCTATATTTCTTTCTTTTGCATTGGTTGTGTTATGAAAGTAAAACTTGAAAGTTCCCCCGCTGATAAGATTTGAGTCTTTAGTCGTTTACTTGCTTTTGTGATATTTGAATTTTGAGTCTTAATATATAAGTCTAGATGTTTATCTAGATTGATGTGGATCTTGCAAATTCCAGATACTTAAATCCAAAACATGATTGAGCCTTGAAAGTGGATTGATCCATAGATAACATTATGGCAAGTGCTAGAATGTAATGTTCATTGTGGGTCATGAATGAGTGGAGGTGATACAAAATATTTAAATATACCAGTAAAAACCATATGGTGTTAATTAGTTAATGTAAATGTGACATAAGGATTTATTATATATAAGTGATTTGAAGGACAAGAGTATTTTGTTTGATTGTGAAAGAGGACAAACTTAACATAGCCATATACTCATAATTGATTTTGGATCACAAGTGTTTGTGTTCAAAATCATCTCTTAGAACTACATGATATATATCTTCTACAAGTATTTCAACACATTGCAAGTATTTCTTAACAAGCTTATCTCTAGGTTCACCTAACTTAGAATTACATGCTAGATGCTACTATGTTTTTTCCTTGGTGAGTTAGTTGTGTTCCTTTTTGTTCATAAGGAACATCTTTATGATTAATGTGGGTTTTTCTCTTTTGATGTGCATCCATTTTAGGCTGTGTTTGGTGGAGGCTGATCAGGTAATATTTTGGAGTAATTCTTTAATTGGAAAATATATCCGTATTTTCTATAATTTTATTCTATTTGGTAGAGTGGCTCTAGGGATAATAATTTTAAATGTTTACACAACTCTATGAAGAAGTCATGCTTTCTTTATAAGAGTGTCTCCAAAATTTATTTCCAAATTACCATGAGAAATCCCCTAAAAACTGTGGTTATAGGAGGGTGTGGGAGGTGTGCTCAGTGAATGTGATGTATATGTTGTCCAAAAAAGAACTAAGTTGGTTCCTATAGAAGTACTTTGGAAAATTCATTTGACTAGATATGCATGCATTAGCAGTTTCAAGTGTAGTAGAGCCTATTCAATCATGGGCAATGTTAGGAGATTCATTTTTCTCTCTAACAAAGAGTTTTTTCAACCATTGCAAATTTGCAACAAGCTTGAAATGTTATCTTCATTATTGAAGAACTAGCATTCGTCTTGCCATAATTCTTTGGTAGAACTGTAGTAACATGGGGATACTATAAAGAATATTATAAATTAAAGGATTAACATTGATTTGGTCAAGCTAGGTAATGAACACCATATATATGTGGTATTTGTCTTATTGGAGACAAGAAGATTTATTCAGTTATCCATTACTGATTCTTATTCTCTCTTATTTTTTTGTATGATCTATCCATGTTATTTTTCACTATGCTAGTTGTTAGAACTGAAAAAATTCACATTTTTCACTAGCCTTCACCCACCAATCCTCCACATTCCACATAAATTCATCACATTTTAATTTTATGATCAATAGAAATTGTTGAAATTTGTGTGACAAGATCCATTTTGTAGCCCACATTGCCAAATTGTCACACCCATAAATAACTTTGAGACTCCATATATTTTCCTAAGTAAAAATTAGCACTATTGGCCTAACAATGCATCATCAGCGGAACCCCCATCATAGCCTCGTTGATGGCCTAATGAAAATAGTTCATAACCTAGTATCAGTGTAACAACACCCTATCAGGCTAACTCTTAAGGCGTTCTCCCTGATAGACTGATAGAGTCAACAAAAGTAAGCACATCATTGTAACATATGAACATCAGTGGAAAGAATGTCTACATTCCCCTGATGGCCCAACATGATCATAAATTATCAAGAATTATTATATATCATCGGGAATTAATGTGTATTGGGGTGATATATTTTGGCATCTCGTTGATAGACCAAAAGAAAATTGTTCATCGGTGGAGAGGGTGGCTATCGATGGAATAAGGATTGTAGTCTCACCGATATAGTGATGATGATTGATTGCTAACTGATGTGACATCTCAAGGAATCATCTAGATATTTAAAAATAAATGCTTCCCCTCGATGACAAAACTGAAACAGGTGGTGTATTTATGAGCCGAAGTTGAAGTGAATTATATCACAAGTTGGTCGCATAATTGTTGCATAGTCTGGAATATTTCACTAAGGATAGAAGTAGAAAGGAAAAGCTAGGAATTCTCACGTAGTAGAAACTAGTGGAGGTGAGACCCAACTAACTACACCAATCTTGGCTAAGAAGTTGTATTTTTCAAAGGATTAAGAATTCAAACAATGGAGGAAAATGCAAAAAAACCCAAAGCTAAGAAACAAAAAACTGAGAAGAGACTCTTGAATGAAGACCTGATAGATCAATGCCCTGGGTTAGGGCCAAGACCTAGGAGGGTTGCTCAAATGAATCCTTCAATGGATAGATTATTAGATAAACATAAAGGCTTGGGGGATATTTGGACACCAAGATGTGGGTATGAGCTTTTCATGTATCATTACAGGAAACAATTTAGGTTTCAGCTAGTCTGCAACTAGTGGAGGTTGAACTTGGGGAGACTCATGGTGCCCAATGTGTTCATAAATGTAGAATTAATTAAAGCTATGGCTAGTAGATATGACCCCAAGAGGAGAACTATCCAAGAACATAATGGGGATGACATGCTTGTTATTTCCAAGGATTTAATTTCTAATGTGTTTTAGTTGGAGTGTCCTACAAACTTACCATTCATGATTAGAGATCTCTTGACAGAGTATCACCATATGGATAACAACTACAAAAAATGGAAACTGCCCTTGCATAGGCCTAAGAATGAAGCAAACCAACTCAGGAGGTTTTCGAGTAATAAAAACCCTCCTTTTCATGAGGACTTGTTTGAAGAATATTTCAAATACACTTATTATTCAGCTAGTCAGGTCTTTGGGGTAGAGGTCCCACCTATCATGTTTATTTCCCTAATGGTCTTAGCTATAGACATACAAAGAAATGATGCCAAGTCATTCAATTATGCTAGGTACTTGGCCAATGACCTAAATTGGGAGCTTGAAAATATTAAAAACAACAGTTAATATATTCATTTCAAACATTATTCTCTGTTCATGCATTTTCTCATGCACGAGGGACATGTTAGAAGGGTCTGGAGTCAAGAATTAAGAATAAAATATATAGATGAAAATGGGAACCTCAAACCTATACAGATGTGGACTTCATTATGGGATAGTCGATTTGGTAGATCTCATTATCTTTATTTTGAGGAGTTTTTGTGAAACCATTAATGGAGTGGTTGGGATATCCATGTGATTATAACTTATCTCAAGAAGTGAAAAAGTCTCTGAGACCAAAGGAAAATGACCCAAGGGAAAAGGTGGATCATAACTGGGGAGACTAGCATGCTTTTCCTGACTACATATTGATTAGTGTTTATGGGTTTGAAGGAACTCCACACTTGTTGCCACAAGTAGTTCCTGATAAAATTGCCTACTTAGAAATTTTTAGGAAATTGGAAAAATCTTATTCCAAAAACCTCAAAGGACACAACAAACAATCGATCATGCCCAATACCTTATGTTTTGGAGACTTTACAGTTGTTGCAAATGAGGGATATGAGGAAATTGATGCTAAATTAACATAGTATAACCTCCCTCTAAGTAACTAAAGGAAATTTTTTGATGCAGAACACTTTATTCACAAAGCAAGGTTATCATAGGTGTTATCAAGATATGAGCATGTATTCTCAGTTGAAGATGTAATCAGAAACCATGATGAAGCCTCTACCACTAAATTAATGACTGCATATAATAGGGTTATTCTTGTAGAGGAATGGAAAAGAAGAAATTTCCCATCTTATTTGAAGGCATTTGGTGAAATACAGGATCCTCTAGCAAGAATTGAGCAATTCATTGCTCATATGGATGAAGTGGTAAAGAATGTGCCTTCATTTGTCTTTGATGCCCCTCATGTAACCTATTCAAGAGTCCAGGCTGAAGATATAGACCCCTTAGATTATATCCCTTCATAGCCAACTCTTGATGTGAGTTTTTCTATAGATACTAATACAAGTGAAGAAGAGGAGTGTGATGAGGAAAGTGATGAGGAGGAAGAGAAAGTATAACAACTAAGTTCTCCTATAATTGTACAGTATGAGCCTCTTTAGGAACACAATGTTGTAAGATTTTAAGCATCAGATGAATTATCAGATGATGTTAGGGTCAAGGCTAGACATGAGTTCATTTCTGATGGATATTTTGTTAAGTCTCTTGAGTTTAAATAAATTGTTTACAAATATTAAATGAAATAAAATGAGACAAAAGATGTAGGATGTCACTCCTAAACGATAAGTTGTTGTTTTGAAAGAATTGAAAAAAATAAATAGAAAAAGAGATGAAGTCCATAACTCCTAAGAGAGGGAGAGAGTTACTCCAAGAAGCTAGAGTATTGGTTTTTCTTGGATGGGATATAAGCTCTGCAATTGTGTTTGATATTTTCAGAAAGAGAGGAGATAAAACAATGAATTTAACAAATGAAGCAAGTGACAAGATGTATTTAGGATATGGATACAATATAGATGAGGCCGCCTTGCTTATTTGGTCATTGTACCCTCATGAAAAAAGACCAAATATGATTGATAATCCAAACCAAATGTTTGGACATATCCTAGCTCAAAGAGTAGGCGATACCAACCCCATGGAGACAATAGAGTTGAATGTCAATGTGGCAAAGTTCACTAAGGCACAAATTGATAAGTTGGTTAAAGAAAATGATAGGTTGAAGAAGGAATTAGCACATCAAAGAGAAAGACATCTTCATCTTCCACACTAGAATTCTATTCCCCATGGCTTCAAAAAAAAAGAGAGTATTGGATGAAATGGTTGAAACAACTTATTGGAAGTAGTGCCACTTGAAATCTCAGGAAAAATATAAAGAATTGGAGAAGGAAGTCAAAACCATCAAGTATAAGACTGCATCCGAAATGATCAAGGGAAGATTCAATAAGATGATGAAATGTGCAGATGAATATTGGAGGCAATTTAAATAGGTACTCTCAGCATTAGAGGAGAATGAATGATTATAGGGGAGAATAATCAAAAAGAGACAAGAGCTTCAAGACAAGAAAATCCTAAAAGGACGGATAATGCAGACACACAACAAATTGGTAGAAACACACAATGGATATCATAAGAGGCTCGTCAAGGATTGAGTGCTTTAATTCGACTCTAACACTATGATGATATGGGAAATCCTCGAGAATATGATGATTGGAAGGAATATTTTCATGTGATTCTGACTACTACATTACAAGAGATCAATGACGAAGATATGATCTTACAAAATACTCACAACTAGCTCGAGAAGATGATGTATAGGGAGTATGATATGAGAGAGGTGATCTCCAATGTAGATACTTTTGCTAAACAAGAATACATCCATTACCTCTCTGCATTCAATTTGTTCCTCAACCAAACTATGGATACACTAGACACAGTAGGGAAACCATTAGTATGAAAGGAGTTGTCCAATAGCATGAGCACCATATCATGGAGTACAAGCTTTGAATAGATCTTAGGTGGTCACGAGCTTCTGCTCAGAGATTAACAGATCTGTAATGCCCATCGTGCAAACCCCAGAGAACACACACATAGCAAATAATTTTTTTTTTAACAATACAATTAAACATGCAAGAACATTAACCATAATCACATAACACATTACATTACACTATTACACTTAGCTCTTTGGGACATGTGAGGTTACTTCACAAACAACTAACAATGAAAATAAAAGATAACAACATAACTATTAATATTATAAACCATGAATAAGAATACATCCAATAACCAAGAGCGAGAATATTAATACATCACATAATACAATCATAATGAATCTCTTTTAACAAGTTACAATTGATCCTAACTATTACATCATCATTTTAATATTACATTACAAGCTCTTGATTAATAATTACATCAAATTTCTGAAACGTGTGGGATAATATAAATACAATGAAAACTGAATTACAAAGGAACATTGGTGCAACACCAACTGTAGAAATGCTAAGAAGATAGACTATAGATGGGGAACCCAACGGGTGCAGAACACGTTCCACCCAACCATGTGAATTATGAATAACTCACCCCTCGTGCTCAAAGGTGACAAGGAAGTTAACTCAACCATGATTGTCAAACCGACTCTATGAACATAGTATGAATACAATTACAACTCAAGGTTACAATGACATAGACCACAACATTCACGAGTCAAGAAATAAGATAAAGATAAGAAACTTGCCACAATTAATCAAAGCAATGACAATTAAACAAGTCCAAAGAACATTCATAAATCATTCTCAAAATAATTTGAAACACATTAAGCATACAACTTCCAAAACACATTTCCAAAGACAATAAGCAACAAAGCAAACGGGTGACTAGTGGAGAGTGTCATCGCATAGCTCTCATGGGATCTCTCAGCCCTTCCTCCAATTGAGGCAATGGCCCCCACGAAGAGCCACTCTCCCGAAGACCCCTAACATAAAACAAATCTAGGCAAGGGTTGTACTATAATGAATAAAGCATAAAACTCAAAACAAGAACATGCGAGGCAAATCCATCTTGCGATAACTTATAATCACAATATCCACAATCTTGTACAACCCTTCCAAATAATAATACCAATAAGTTTATCTCCAAAAGTATAACCAAACGAAGAGAACATTAAAATATTAAAACACACCTCTAAAAAGCAAGGGTTCACAACACTAACATTGACTCATAATTACAAGAGTTCCCACATCGAGAAAGAAGTCATCAACAATAGAATGGAAAAATAAATAAGCTCCTAAAGTTTTTCATTTAAACAACGTACTTGGCAATACATTTTTATTTTTTTTCCTATCACAATTCCAATTAAATGTCCAATTTATTTTTATTTACAATCCCTTTTTTTTAATAATAAGTCAATGAACCCGAAATTACATAAAATAAACATTATAAGAACTCATTATATATATACACATCATATATATATATGCACACCATAAAAAAAAATTATAAAACAAATAATAATATATTTACTAATAACAATAAATAAAATTAAAAAAAAAAATAGAATGTAATTATATATATAAATATATATATATATATAAATATATATATATATATATATAAATATATATATATATATAAATATATATATATAATTTATAAACAAAAAAACAAAAAAAAAACAAGAGGCTGTCATATGGGGACTGCGCAGCAGTCCCCACAGTCTGCTATACGCAGCAGTCCATACGGACTACTGCGCACAGCAATCTGTGTCTGTTGTGCAGTCTGCAACCCCTATGGGTAGGGGGGAAGGTATGGCACTGCCATCCCTCCCTCCTCCCCATAAAATCATATAAAATGAAACTTTATTTTTATTTGACCAATTCATGGATTTTTTTGAATTTAATAGAAATTTGCTCAAACACAACATAAAAATAATTTACAGGTGGCCGGTATGGTACAGTTCACAGTAGCAAAATAATTAAATGGATATATATATATTCATTATACATTACTATCAAAGTATACTCCAATAATAAATAAAATATTTACCAGACTGAGCAACAGTATATTCATAAAATAAATACATGGTTGTTGCAATATATTCACAAAATAAAGAAATATAAATATATATATATATATATTTGCAATATAGATTTTAATCCAGAGGGGAATTTATTTGCCCCAAATGCAATTATAAGGAAAAATTAGGAAATGCTTCTAAAATTTAAATCATAGATTCTTATTTTCATATCAATATAGATAAATTGGTCATTCCAGAAGATGTAGATTTTGTTTGACAAACTGAATCAACTAATAACTATTAGAAAACTAATTTGATCTCTTTTAGTAAGTTTCAATTCAAACAAAAGTTTTCTTTCTTCACACAAGCCATATTTAATTAATTTTATTTTTCTCTGAAACAGAAAACTGAAGGAGAAAACAAGTGGAACTTGGAGTCCTGCGCTTATTTGAGAATCTGATGATGCTTTCGTGACCTCGATGGCCTCTACGAAGAGCTTCTCGTTCCTGCTTTGAAATCTCCTCTCCAAAATTTCGTGCCCGAACTCGAATCCAATACTTTTTCCAGAAAACCTCCCCAACTTAATGCCAAAAAATGAAAGAAAACTATATTTTTTTTTAAAAACTCCAGAATATTTCAATAATACACATCCATTCATTTGTGCAGCTTCTATCTCCATAATCCCGTATGTGTGAAAACTCACAGAAATTTTAATTAAATAAAAGATAATACCATTCCATTGCAAAAGCTCTCAAAAATCATAAATAAAAGAAATTATATTTTAAAAAGCAAGCTTTTCAGTCAGATCTGAGTTCTCATTCGTTCTCACAACTTTTTTCATTCTTTTATTTATTTATTTTTCTATTTTCAATACTTTTTGTTTTAATTTCTATTTTTACAACTTTACTTGCAAAGCACATTATCTAATTAATTTAAATAATTTATTCTAACAATTATCCTCAACAAGATAATTAATTAAAATAATCAAACACAATTTAATATTTTAATTATCATTTAATAAACTCATGACTTTAAAAAATAAATAAAACATTTAAATATTTAAATACAATTTAATCTAACATTATAATACATAATATTACCATCATTTAAATCAAATAAATCACAACTTATAAAATACCAACATCAATAAAATACGACAAGACACAAACATGAACCACAAAGAATGACAATTACAAGAATGCACAAAACCATTTAAAAAAGACGGTCTGACATCATGGGACGAGATGACTTCATTGTCATCTCTGTTTCAACATTATACCATTGGGTTATTGGTGCTCGCCCTGTCCTATCGAAGCAGGTGGAATCGAGACTATGTACCTGCAATACCTACATACAAATGAAATTGTGTACATGTGCATACGTATATAAAATCAAAGCATTGTATTGTGAGAAGGAATCGCAATGTAGCAGGGCACTCGCGAATGAGTGCTGCTACAATGTCCTTCATCACATCTATCCAAACAATATAAAGTAACTGATAAATTAATCATTTATAAACTAACAAATCATATCATATCATCATGAACAATTACTAATTCACTGCATCACCACCTAATACTGCATCTATATAAAAACATCACCAATTAAATGCAATCATAATGTAATATCATACTCACAAAATACCATTAGAAGCTCTTGTCCCATCTTCCTCTTTTGATTCCTTAGCCAAACTACCTGCACATCCCAGGTGAGAATGGAGGGGTATTACATCCTCCCTCCCAAATACTTGACTTACTCCTGGAAGTCACATGGCTCAAAATGGAAACATAACCACATTAGTACCAAAATTTCTCTAATCTATAATTGATGTACACCCTCTTTCTGAATCATTACAATTAGAATCACTATTCGGCTTCACATTTGAAAATAATATCTTCTTAACTACTTTAATTTATAAATCCTTACATCTCTTACAATAACATACTTTGTTTCAACACTAATAACAAAGCAAGTACTCCTATTAACTCAATTTTCCATTTACACAACAACATCTTCAAAATACCATAGAAGGAAAACACATCAAATGATTACTTGAAATTAACAAAATACACACCATATCATGTTTCAGTAACATATTTTAAGTCACAATTTATTATTCTCAATAATATCCAATCTATTTTATACCACAGAGTCACAATATACCCACATTTAAGACAGCATGGTTATCCCTCTTTTACATCAATAGGCACAAAATATAAGAAATATTCCTCTAACACATACATACACAGTCACATCACTGGGAACCACATAACGAGGCTACACAAGGGTCCATCTGGATGCCAGAAAGTAGCATACTAATCCACAATACAAAATCCATGAGCCAAGAGCCAAAATCCATCTCACATAATCCATACCTCACACTCAGTGGCTTGATGGTGTTAGGCCACACACACATGGTGATACCATCCAAACAAGACCACTATGACCCATCTCTTGTTATACAAGGTGGTTAGCCTCCAAGAGATAGTCATCACACATAGGTGGGTAGTGGGTCCTAGTTATAAAATAGCCTCACATACCCCCATCCTCAAGGTTCCCTGTGTCTACTTCCTTGTATACACTCACCAAGTCCGCCTCATACGTCCTTGGAGAGGAATCACAATACAACACATGGCCGACCTCAAAGACAACAGGGATAAACTAGTTTAGCCACCAAAGTCATAAAACAAACATCAAATAAGATTCAATTTCAACAGTAAAGCAAGAAATGCACGTAATTTCAACACTAAATCAAATGTAATCACGAGGGCTATGAGAGAATAAGTCACAAAGTGTGGCTAAACCATTACAATCAAACTTAAACAAAATGTCAGCCTTTAAGGTCAATTGAAAATCATCAACAATCATATAGGAAGTCCTCAATCTTCAAAAATACATAATAAAACACTGTGTGACTATATACTAGCCACCAAACGAGGAAGGAGGGAACATCATCCGGCTATAATAATAGCCCTCATGTGGTGCAGAGTGAGCATGCCATCCACATGACCCAGAGTGTGCTCCTCGGCTACACCCTACCTCGCGTCATCATGTGACATGGTCATACGCTAGCTAAAGAAGGAACACACTGATGTATGCTGCATGGCGATGTGTTTATGGCTCCGCGGAAGTAGGCATGCACAGACACACCCCGCATAGCAATACCTCATGGAGAAGGCACATGCAGGTACTCGCCGTCGCCAGAGGTATACATGGCAAGGACATACCCATATGCTAACCGACCCAAACACTGTGGAAAGAAAACATGAGTATCCCTCTACAAGTGAGTGAGGCCCCATTACACTCATCACACAAGTAGGCTATCATAACACAATCTCATAGTGCACCTTCACATGTCTATGCACATGGCATCGTGTCCTCGAGCCCAGCTCGCTACCATTAGCAACATGTCATCATCACCAACACTGTGTCGGAACATCAGTGGGGTGTGGCATCATATCCATTGTATCATGTCAGAACATGTGTAGATACGATGTATGCAATACATATATAAGCATATCAATATGGGGCTACTCGAGCTTCACCTCTCATACAGACGAGGTTCATTCGCTAATGTTAGTTCAACATCCCTATGGATAGCCAGACAAATACTAACAACCAATACTGCTATACTCAAAACTGTGGGCTTTAGGCTAGCACATATGGATCAAGTACCCTAATCCATCATAAGGGAAAGTTACAGTGAGTACGTTTCCTCAGGATTGGTTGAGTTAAGACTACTCTGCATCACAGTATGCGTACACTGCACACTCCACCCAAGGAACTTTGTGGCTGCTACTACCCCTTCATAGATTGAGGGAATAGAGAACTAAAAGAAAATAATTCATGAAACTAGCTTTTGGCTACTCTTATATGTATAGATTTTCAACCACACATGGGTTGGTCCTCAATTAGGTAAAAAACATACAAACACGCATAATGGTATGGTTAATCCCACACCAAATACAACATATTTAGAATGGATGGTTACACCGTATCTCCATCCTAAAACCTATGGATTATGGGCCCACAAAGCAAGTACGGGGTATTCATAACACTCAACTGATGCACATTATTGGTTTCTCACATTTACAAGGGAAGTACAATTACATACATAATTTCCACAAGTACACTTACTTTCCAACAACTACGTGGTTCAAAACTTTACATCCTTTCCAGAATCCCACATGATCTTCGTGATCACTTAAGAACTTCACTTAACAAATTTAGTAGGACAACATAATGGGCTCATATGAAACCAGAGTGCCTAGTATATGAACCTAGTGCTCTGATACCAAGTTGTAACTCCCGTCGTGCAAGCCCCAGAGAACACACACATAGCAAATAATTTTTTTTTAACAATACAATTAAACATGCAAGAACATTAACCATAATCACATAACACATTAAATTACACTATTACACTTAGCTCTCTGGGGCACGCGAGGTTACTTCACAAACAACTAACAATGAAAATAAAAGATAACAACATAACTATTAATATTATAAACCATGAATAAGAATACATCCAATAACCAAGAGTGAGAATATTAATACATCACATAATACAATCATAATGAATCTCTTTTAACAAGTTACAATTGATCCTAACTATAACATCATCATTTTAATATTACATTGCAAGATCTTGATTAATAATTACATCAAATTTCCCAAACATGTGGGATAATATAAACACAATGAAAACTGAATTACAAAGGAACACTAGTGCAACACCAACTGCAGAAATGTTGAGAAGATAGACTACAGATGGGGAACCCAACAGGTGCGGAGCATGTTCCACTCAACCATGTGAATTATGAATAACTCACCCCCCATGCTCAGAGGTGACAAGGAAGTCAACTCGACCATGATTGTCAAACTGGCTCTATGAACAACATAGTATGAATACAATTACAACTCAAGGTTACAATGACATAGACCACAACATTCACGAGTCAAAAAATAAGATAAAGATAAGAAACTCACCACAATTAATCAAAGCAATGACAATTAAACAAGTCCAAAGAACATTCATAAATCATTCTCAAAAGAATCTGAAACACATTAAGCATACAACTTCCAAAACATATTTCCAGAGACAATAAGCAACAAAGCAAATGGTCGACTAGTGGAGAGTGTCATCGCATAGCTCTCATGGGATCTCCTGGCCCTTCCTCCAACTGAGGCGCTAGCCCCCAAGAAGAGCCACTCTCCCTAAGACCCCTAACATAAAACATATCCAAGCAAGGGTTGTACTATAACGAATAAAGCATAAAACTCACAACAAGAACATGCGAGGCAAATCCGTCTCACGATAACTTATAATCACAATATCCACAATCTCGTATAACCCTTCCAAATAATGACACCAATAAGTTTATCTCCAAAAGTATAACCAAGCAAAGAGAACATTAAAAGATTAAAACACGCCTCTAAAAAGCAAGGGTTCACAACACTAACATTGACTCATAATTACAACAGAGTTCCCACATTGAGAAAGAAGTCGTCAACAATAGAATGGCAAAATAAATAAGCTCCTAAATTTTTCCATTTAAACAATGTACTTGGTAATACATTTTTTTTTTCCCTATCACAATTCCAATTAAACGTCCAATTTATTTTTATTTACAATCCCTTTTATTTTAATAATAAGTCAATGAACCCGAAATTACATAAAATAAGCATTATAAGAACTCATTATATATATACACATCATATATATATATTCACACCATAAAAAAAAAATCTAAAACAAATAATAATATATTTACTCATAACAATAAATAAATAATAAAAAAAAAAAAACAGAATGTAATTATATATATATAAATAAATATATATATAATTAAAAAAAAACAAAATAAAAACAAGAGGTTGTCGTATGGGGATTGCGCAGTAGTCCCCACGGCCTGTTGTCTGCAGTAGTCCATGTGGACTGTTGTGCAGTCCGCAGCCCCTATGGGTAGGGGGGAAGGTACGACACTGCCGTCCCTCCCTCCTCCCCATAAAATCATATAAAATGAAACTTTATTTTCATTTAACCAATTCATGGATTTTTTTGAATTTAACAGAAATTCGGCTCAAACACACCAGAAAAATAATTTATAGGTGGCCGGTATGGTACAGTTCGCAGTAGCAAAATAATTAAATGGATATATATATTTATTATACATTACTGTGAAAGTATACTCCAATAATAAATAAAATATTTACCAGACTAAGCAATAGTATATTCATAAAATAAATACATGGCTGTTGCAATATATTCACAAAATAAAGAAATATAAATATATATATATATATTCTCAATATAGATTTTAATCCAGAGGGGAATTTATTTTCCCCAAATGCAATTATAAGGAAAAATTAGGAAATGCTTCTAAAATTTAAATCATAGATTCTTATTTTTGTATCAATATAGATAAATTGGTCATTCCAGAAGATGTAGATTTTGTTTGACAAACTGAATCAACTAATAACTTTTAGAAAACTAATTTGATCTCTTTCAGTATGTTTCTATTCAAACAAAAGTTTTCCTTCTTCACACAAGCCATATTTAATTAATTTTATTTTTCTCTGAAACAGAAAACTAAAGGAGAAAACAAGTGGAACTTGGAGTTCTGCGCTTATTTGAGAATCTGATGATGCTTTCTTGATCCCGATGGCCTCTATGAAGAGCTTCCCGTTCCTGCTTTGAAATCTCCTCTCCAAAATTCTGTGTCCGAACTCGAATCCAATACTTTTTCCAGAAAACCTCCCCAACTTAATCCCAACAAATGAAAGAAATTTTTTTTTTTTTTTTTTAACTCCAGAATATTTCAACAATACACATCCATTCATTTGTGCAGCTTCTGTCTCCATAATCCCCTGTGTGTGAAAACTCACAAAAATTTTAATTAAATAAAAGATAAAACCATTCCATTGCAAAAGCTCTCAAAAATCATAAATAAAAGAAATTATATTTTTAAAAGCAAGCTTTTCAGTCAGATTTGAGTTCTCATTCGTTCTCACAACTTTTTTCATTCTTTTATTTATTTATTTTTCTATTTTCAATACTTTTTGTTTTAATTTCTATTTTTACAACTTTACTTGCAAAGCATAGTATCTAATTAATTTAAATAATTTATTCTAACAATTATCCTCAACAAGATAATTAATTAAAATAATAAAACATAATTTAATATTTTAATTGTCATTTAATAAACTCATGACTTTAAAAAATAAATAAAACATTTAAATATTTAAATACAATTTAATCTAACATTATAATACATAATATTACCATCATTTAAATCAAATAAATCACAACTTATAAAATACCAACATCAATAAAATACGACTAGACACAAACATGAACCACAAAGAACGACAATTACAAGAATGCACAAAACCATTTAAACAAGACAGTCTGACATCATGGGACAAGATGACTTCATTGTCATCTCTGTTTCAACATTATACCGTTGGGTTATTGGTGCTCACCCTGTCCTGTCGAAGCAGGTGGAATCGAGACTATGTACCTACAATACGTGCATACAAACGAAGTCGTGTACATGTGCATATGTATATAAAATCAAAGCATTGTATTGTGAGAAGGAATCGCAGCGTAGCAGGGCACCCGCGAATGAGTGGTGCTACACTGTCCTTCACCACATCTATCCAAACAATATAAAGTAACCAATAAATTAATCATTTATAAACTAACAAATCATATCATATCATCATGAACAATTACTAATTCACTACATCACCACCTAATACTGCATCTATATAAAAACATCACCAATTAAATGCAATCATAATGTAATATCATACTCACAAAATACCATTAGAAGCTCTTGTCCCATCTTCCTCTTCTGATTCCTTAGCCAAACTACCTGCACATCCTAGGTGAGAATGGAGGGGTACTACAAGATCAGTGCATTTAGTTGCTGCGATATTTCATTTTCTTAATTATGTTTAGTTATCAAACAACATGGATTTTTGTAATGGGTCTATAGCTTATTGCCTCTCACATATATAAGAGAGACCAAGGCCCAAATAGATCATCCATCTCATATCAGAAACTACTGTTATAATGCATTTTACTCGAAGATAAATATAATGGACAAGGTTATTTATAATTGTTAGTTTTCTTTCAAGTGTTTAACTGTTGTGTGGATTTATATGCTTATATGTTATTTGGTTATCTCTAAAGTGGTTGTTTATGTTATTCAAATTGAGTTTGTGGAAATACATTTCATTTTTCAATAAACATTTGTTGTATTTGTGTGATGTTGTTGATTGGTTTTGGTGTGCAGAAGAATTAAAATTCCTTTTAAGAAATCAAATTTGATAGGTTCCTGTTTGGATTAAAGTCCTTTTGAATAGATTATCTTAATTGGTTTCCTTTCACATTTGAATTAAATCCTTTCAAAAATTCACAATAGCATAAGGGGATATCACTAGGATTACTAAGAAGAGTCCAAATAACTGACATACTTGCATATTTTCATAATGTACAAACATTCAAAGTTCCCAACTATTCAAGTTAAGCTGAAGAGTGAATCTACCTATCTTATAGAACCCTATCTCCAAAATCATCATTCATCCCTCCACTCCATCCACCCAATAGAAGTAGGCACTGGTAATAATTAGATATTACATACAAAATAAAACTCACAAACTTGAACTCTCAATTACTCTCACTAGTATTTAGACATTAAAACTCTGCATCTACTTCATCTCACGTGTGATAGTAAGTAGATTGCTCAATCTAGGAACCATATCTATCTACAAATCTACCTTATTGTTTAGGTATACCCACCTAGGTTTGGTAGAGCCTGAAGAGTAGAAGGTAATTAGTCCTACTTACCTTGTTCATGGGCCAAAGGTGTATTAAGGGATTGGCACCCCCTTATGGCTTAAAACCTGCACTTTGAGACCTAACACTAGTGATGATGGCCCAGGTATTTTCATCAAAATATATGCACAACTTCCATGGTTTATCTACATATCACTGTCCTTTCCATGATGAGAAGGTAGAGGTTGATTTCAACAAGAGCCTCCATTGTTTGAATTGGCTTCAAACAATACCTTCAAGCTCAACTTATGTCATTACATATAATGACATTTCCCAAATTGTTTGTTATGTTTAATCACACAATAAGGGGCCTTTAGATCCCAACGGTACCTACCCAATCTACATATACCTTCGATGTTCATGAAAATCATAGGAAGAAGTGAAAGTGTTAGGAAGGTAGGTCTATTTCATCTATATTTTTTTCATTCTCAAAATATGTCTACCTTAATTGATGCAAATCTGTTCATGAGATTTATGCATGATCACTATTGCTATCTATGCTCTACTAGTTTGATATGCTGATGATTTATTACCTACAGTACTTGACTAATGACTCTCTACATGAATAACCCAATTATAGTGCTTTAATTGCTTTCAAACATAAAGTGGGTGGTAAGTGTTGCTTTATGTGATAACCATACATGACTTAGGTAAGAAATGGGAATCTCACTTATAAGATTTTCTCAATGAATTGGGATCTTGTATGCAAATGCATGATGTCTATCTTTTCGTTTTTCCCTTTTTAGGTCCACTCTTGAGAGCTCCTAAGTGGTTGAAGAGACCAATTGGTGTCAGTTTTGGATTTGGAGGAAAGCTTGCTTCATTTCAGCCTAGTATAGTGTCACAGAGTGTTGTTGGCTCTTATGAGGTAGAGTACAATTTATTCTTTGGTAAATGTCATTAAGATGATATATGGTCTTATTTTTCTGCTATTTTCATAGGTATATATACACAATCTTCTTACTAAGCACAATTTGGTGCTTCATTCAACAGAGTTTGAAGTTGCAATATTAGATAGTGAAAAATCATCATTGCAAGCTTTATGTGATAAGAAGTCTCCAGATTCTCAGTTACTTATTTGTCGATACTTTTTGAATGGGATTAATAACAATCTACATTCATTTGTATTGTTTCACTTGCAATTTTTGGTTTCTGCATTGATTTAGTTTGGAAGAAGAGAGGAAGACATGGAATTTCCTAAGAATCATGTTTGAAGATGAAGGCAATGCTAGGACAAAGCTACTTGAGCACCTTGGATTTCAAGTGCAGTCAACAAATAATCAAGACTTACAGGAAGCTCAATCTGCCAACATTCATGATATTAGTGGTGAAATAATAAATAATGTCACTCTTGATGATACAACACAATTAGATCCATCAGTTTAGTCAAAAGGTAGACAAGATGTTACATCCCCCAGAGACAATGGCGAGGAGTTTTTTCATAATTTGCACAAACTAAAAGAAGATTCCTCACTTCCTCTCACTGAAAATGATTTTGTTCTTGGGAAGGATACCCTAGGCAATGGAGAAGAGGTGCAACATGAAGCTACTAAAGATTCGACTGAATACTAAGAATGCGATGAAGCCATTCAAATTTCTTTATTTGTTGGTGATTATAAGGGAGCAATCATGCAATTCTTATCAGCAAACAAGATGGCAAATGCATTTCTCATTGCTCATGTTAGGGGGAGTTCTCTAGGTGAGAAAAATCGTGACGAATATTTAAGAAAAACAAATTTTTCCTATCTTAATGTTATGCTTCTATACTAATTGAATGGAATTTTCAATGTCTTAAATTCTTTTAATGTTTTATGTTTTAACATCCTTCCTATATTCAGCTATCTAGATTTTATAAGGCTAACTTGTTTATCTAAAATATATTTCTTTCTGTGGACTATTTTCTAACTTAACACTATTAGTACAAGTGGTTTCTGCTATGGTCAATAATGATCTTATTGGACTTGTGAACAATAGGCCTTTGAAATCTTGGAAAGAAACTCTTGCTTTACTTTGTACACAAAGTGTTTTTTTCCCACAATAATTAGTTAAATAGAAAATTATGTAAATTGGATAATGCAATTTTGATTTGGAGCAAATTGTACTTGATAATAATTTTTTTTAATAACTCATTTCTAATTTTAGTGAGTTGCAGTTTGAATCTTTTGGCATAATGAGAAAGCATACAAATTTATGCATTGTATCATATAGTTGTGTACAATATTTTCAAACATTTATCATACTTGTATCATAGATACAAGACTTGGACATAAAATAGTCTTGGCAGGCTAATTTTTTACTTAAAACTTGGAGGACTCAACACAGACTTGGTAGTTTGACTTTTTGACTTGGACATTGAAGGTAGGTATTCAAATCAAATAAACTCTACCCCATAGAGTGATGTGTTTTTTCCATTATATTTCCATTGAATGCTCTTGGAAAAGAAATGAAATTAGCTATGATGGTTTTTTTTTCACTGTTTCCAATTGATTCTAAGTTTTCTTTAAGAAGCTTGGGGTTGTAAGATCAAAGGGGTCTCTTGTAGTCAATAGAGAAAGAAATTCATACCTTGAAGATATTGTAACAAAGATGTGATAATCACAAAGCACAAGGTTCAAAGTAATGAGATCATAATGTAAAACAAAAGAGAAAAAATATGTTTATCAAAACAATGATTTTAAGGATTGACTATGAAGAACAATCATCATAAGATAGCAGTGAATACAAACAATGATAGTGCCAATGAGTTATCAATACAATGAATAAAGAGTTCCAATTTTCAATGCATGATAATAGTAGTCCAAAGCATGCAAGGGATAGGAATGAAAGACAATATTGTAGACACCAAAATCTAGTTTTAGGCCTGGGACTTCAATATTCTTCATAATTCATATTCCTTCATGGTCATGATTAAATAATGTCAATTATTTAATTATTCTCTATAGTCTTCAATTCTTCTATTAATTAAATAATCTTAATTGTTTAATTAATTCACATTTTCTTTATTCTATCGATATTAATTAAATAAACACTTTTTATTTAATTATGTTAATAATTAACCTTATTCTTCTTGTTAAATTAAATAAATTCTTATTTAATTTACTCTTTATCATATTTCAACTATAATTAAATAAATTCTTTATTTATTTAATTATTCAATTAAAATCCCTTTATCACTTAATTAAATAAATATTATTTATTTAATTATTCTCCAAATATCGAGTCTTGAATTAAATGAATTATTTAATTCATTAATTCTATTTTAACGCATTCTTCTATATTTTAGATAATTATGTGAGTTATCTAAGTATTCACTTCGACTTGACTCAACATCTATTTTAATCGCTCAGTTAATTCTTGATTGGATGTCTGAGTGACTTTCTTGAGTAATCTCTTCGTAAGATCATTCAATCATCCAGTTCTAACTCATTTGCATGTACATGCGAATTAATTAAATATTCTTATTTAATTAATTAAACCTTGTGCATGCATTCAAACATGAGTTGCTTTGATCAATCTTCATCTTTGGCATGCAAAGATATTTCTTCTATTTTTGAATACCGAAATGAAGATTAAATCATTTATTTAATCTTTAATTCTATTCCTAGTTTGTATCACTCATGTCACCTCTGACAGTTATCAGAATGCATGTCTAATTAGTCAATCTCAACCGTCCGTTGATCTTTCAATCCTGATCTGTCATTCGAATAATCAATTTTCTATAAATTGATTTATCATTCTTCATTCCAATGGCTTGAAAAATCTTATGAATTTTGAGAGCATTCAATCTTGAATCTTTGATATTTTTCTAATCACTATCTTAGGCTATACTTGCATGAATTACAAGAAATCTGAGGGAAATTATACTACACAAGCAAAATGGAGAAGGGCAATCGAGATGAATCATGGAAATACATTTGAAATTGGTGAGATTGTTTCAGTTTGATTACATTTTTACTTTCCTTTTTTCTTTTTTGCTTAACATTTAGATTTTCATTTCGGATTTTAGTATTGCATTGCATGTTTGCTTCTAATCTGTTTCTTTGTGCACTTTCCTGGCATTACATTTGGTGAACCCGACGTGAAGACACCATCTTCGCAAATCCGTAGATCTTTTATTATTGGTTTTTGTAGGTTTTTCGTACGGAATGACACATCAATTTGACAAAGCGATGCAATTGAATTCCTAAACCGCATCTGACAAAAGAAACAACGCATCTAAAAATATACAACGCATCTGAAAATTCCTAAACCACAATTGACTGGTGAATACCAAGCTACAATTAAAGAAGAAACGACGCATCTAACTAGTAACACAATGATGCAATTGACTGGTAAACTTTATTTCTATTTTTCAAAAATCTAAAATTTTCAATTGATTTTATGTTACTAATATATGATTTTCAGCGTGTGGCCTTTGGAGTTAACAAGCTTTTGCAGGATGATTGACGAAGACGATATTGAAAATTATTAACGAGTTTCTCTACAGGACGCTTGTCGAAGACCCTAGTTAATTTTGAAACAGATTGTTTGGTAGCATAGCAAACCTTTCGTTTGGTTTAAAATTAACAAGTGTCTATTGTGTTTGGTACGAAAGCACAAGTTGGGTTACCCTCACAACTTGGTATATCGAAGTATCCTCTCCCCTTGCATATTTGTGTGATCCTGGGTGTAAGAGAAACGGTTACCAACTCTAGAACTTGGGCCTATTCTGGTGGGAAAAAGTACTCACCCCAAGATGACTCAGACTGGTAGCACCCTGAACCCGAGGGACTTCTAGCTAGTATATAAAAGTGGATTCTTGGGGAAAGTCCAAGAATCATGTGTATGGTTTTGATGAGATGGATTCGAAAGGGGACTCTCACTGCATGGATCATGCCCTACGAACGGAATGCCCGTACTAAATACCTTTTGTTTTAGAGACCAACCTATTTGTGGTCGTTGCTTGGTATAGTGCAGGGTACAGTATCATGCCCAAAGATACTCACTACTGATCCCCTTGAGTAGAGATAATAGTTCTTGGGAGGTCATTACCCAAAGAATTTGAAATTGGTGTGCTTGAAAGATGTTAATGAGCCGTGGAGGGGAGCCAATGCCACCAAATTTCTAAGCTATCCGCTCTCGAGAAGGAAAGGTGTTTATCACCAATCCAGGGTATAAAAGGTGGGCTATACCAAGTATACAAACCCTAGGCCTTTGGCCTATTAGGATGTGCTTGTCTGTTATCAATCTAAATGTTCTTTGAGTCCAAAATCAAAACTGAAAACACTTTGTCTTATGATTTTCTTTGATTGTTAGAATTTGATCACAAAAAATAGAGTCAGTTTAAATCTCATCACTGAAAATACACAGAGAGTCGCAACTATTCACCAAAAACTCACAATTGATTTTTAGAGTTGCACCTATTAAATCTTGAGTCACATCTGTTATTGGGAGTTGCATCTATTAAATTTTGGGTCAAATCTATTTAGCTTTGAGTTGTATCTATCAGTATCAGTCGCATCTGTCTAGCTTAGAGTCGCATATGCCAGTTTAGCTCGCAATTGCTTTGCAAAAACCACATGTGTTATATTATGAGTCGCAACTGTCAGTACAAGTCACATTTTTAGAAGGTTAACCACATCTGTTAGAGTCAAATTGAACTTTTCCAGAGAAACGTAATTGATCACTGGAAAACCATAACTGTTAACTTGCACTGCATTTGTGAAATCCTGCGACGCATTTGTCTGATTATCAGAAAACCAAAATTCACAGTCATTGTCTAGTCAACACGATTATACCAGTTTTAGTTGTCCTTACACAAATAGTCCTTGAACAGAAACCTGAAATGATTTGCTCAATTTTGCATCCTTTAGGTTCATTTAGTCATTACCATAGTTTTCTTAATTCATAGTTTAGTTTCATCTTAGGTTACATATTACCTTGCATTAAACTTCTAGGAAGGTTACTTTTACAAACTTTAGGACTACTTCACCATCTACACTCTAGAAAATTCATAGTGTCAACGAAATTTGTCATTGAACCTAGTTTTATCAGTATATACTTTGTCCTACACAAAGTCCTCCTAGCTCATCAGTCTAGATAGGAAACTCAACTTGTCTTTGATCTTCATCCTGCATTGGTTCCTTGACTTAAACTAAATTGATGCCTTGGTTAGACTTTAGGTATTTGGTCCCTTCATCGTGAGGTTTATAGAATTGACTATTTTAGAACCTTGCATAGACCTTGCATATTTAGATCTTAGGCTAGTTTCATCCTAGAACATTCCTTATTTTTCATACGAAAATCCCAAAAACATAGACTAGGGTCACACTGTTCATAGATATAGCTTTGCATTTCCCGCATATTGAGCTTGTCTTACATGGTTGAAACTAGGTCTAAGAGAAGAGAGAGAGAGAAAACATGTCGAACCCAAACAAGTTCGTCAATCCATTTTCTTCAAGACCTCATAGGACTCTATTAGACAAATTCACCACTAGAAACACTCAAGGACATATTGAAGTAGAAGACATAGAGGCTACCGCATAGGACCCTGAGTTTTCCTCTTTCATAGATGAGTACCTAGCAAATGATTCACAATGATACTTAGCCAAATTGCTAGCTGAAGGTGCTACCTTACCTCCAGGATTTGATATCAGCACCTTACAAACTCAACCTACACAAGGGACAAATACCACGACTGCTAGTACTACTATACCTCAGGTCAGCACAACTATGTCGTCTAGTACACCTACACAGAGTACAATAGTCCATACGTCCCCATTTGGTACATCTAGCATGACATTGGGATTTAATTTCACTGTAGGGGCTTCATCATCCACTCCCTTTGGTCCTCTTGTTGGGAGTAAAAGACCTAAAACCTTAGCCTCTACACCTTATGTCGGTGTCACAAGTTCACAATCAATGACCATACCTAACACTAGTATCACGAGTACCATATCACAGTCAACGGCCATACCTAGTGCTCTAGTCACTAGTACTATACCACGCATTAAACAAATAGGGGGCATATCATCCTTCCAATATGGCAATCAAAATCCATTCACATAGTTTTTGAGTCAGAATCTACTCTCCCAAACTGGTATTTAGAATCCATTCACATAGATTCTGAATCAGAATCCATTCTCTCAAATCGGTGGATACCAATCATTTACACAGATTCCCAATCAGAACCCCTTTTCCCAAAGTGGTACTTAGAATCCAGGTCAACACCAACTTATGCAGATTCCAGACTAGAACACATTTACCAACATTCCAAATCCAAATCCACCTCAGATGCCAATGTTCAATCGAAACCCATCATGAGACTTTGGATTTCAAAACACATACACGGATCCGCATAATCCCCCTAGCACATCTCTGACTCAAGTTGACATCTTACAAACACAAATGAATGCATTACAAATGCAGATGGATAACATGTTGGTGTCAACTAAGAAATCATTTTCAACAAAGGACATATGCCCATTCCCCTTTGATAGATCATTGTACATGACCCCTTTCCCTCACGGATATGTCATACCGAATCTCCCTAAGTACAATGGCAAATGAAATCCAATAGAAAATATAAGGGAATTTTCTACCATATGCATAGATGTCGCTTATAACCCCACATATCTTATGAGACTATTTCCAAGAAGTCTTGTAGGAATTGCACTAGAGTGGTTTTCGGGTCTAGATTCTGGCATTAGATCTTGGGGTGAACTAGTTGAGAAATTTGTGGAACAATTCTCCTTCAACATAGATCATGAGATAAATATAGCAACCTTGTGTCACACAACGCAAGATGAAGGGGAAACATTCATTTCCTTTTTCCAGAGATGGAGAACTATAGCTAGTAGGTGTCCTGTTGAGATACCCGAAAAACAAAAAGTTACAATGTTTCAAGAAAACCTTCATGCAAAACTCAGGAGTAAATTAAGGGTACATTGGTGTACATCTTTCTTAGAACTAGTGGAAAAAGGGGCTATAATAGAGAAGGATCTCATCAAAAAGGGCGAACTCAAGACATCAACATCCAATAGAAATCCGATTGTACAAAACACCCCCACTGACAGAAATAGATTTTGGTCTCGCAACAAAAATGTCACCAATGATGTGGTGGTTGATGCTAAAATGCTACAAGCAAGACCCCTCCTCACATTACAAGGACCTCATACTTTTTCCAACATGCTTAATGTTGTCAATCAACCTCCTAACGTGGTCCAAAATACTCAACGTCCACAACCAAGAAGATTTCAAAAATGTGAGTTCACTCCCTTAGGGGAACCCATTGAGTCGGTGTTCAAACAACTGTTACAACATAATCTCATACAACTGTAGGAACCAAGACAATACGATCCATGACAATTTAAACTAGCTTGATGGGATGACAATACCTGTTGTGATTACCATAGAACTAAGGGACATAACCTACAAAATTGTCGACAACTGAAGAATATCATACAGGATCTTGTCAAAAAGAGAATTATTGAAGTTAGTGGACAAAAAAAAAAGTCATCAAACACTGATCATCAAGTATTTTCTGACCCACTACATGACCATGGGAAAGGAACTGTCCCCAGTTTGAGTACTAAGACCAATATGTTAGCCAATTATGCCAGTGTCAAGCATGATTATTATAGTGGAAAAATCATTAACTACCTTCATGCCGCCGATGAGAATATCAATACCATTATTATCAATACTAATCTTGAGTGTGCGGTCAACACTTATTGTACTAAACTCACTATTCAAGGCCCTCCATTACAACAAACACCCCAATCTTCCAAGTTACAATATAACCTTCTTAACCAGCTGGGGAAGACCCTAGCCCAAATCTCAATCTTTGAATTGTTGCGTATTTCCCCTAAGAATCGATCTATCCTTGATAAAGCTTTATAGAACACCACGGTCCCTAATGATCTTGATGTCAATCATTTCCAGGAAATGGTAGGCTATTTGACCAATAATCACCATGCCACATTTTCTGAACAAGACTATGCAACTGAAAAGATGAACCACAATAACCCTTTACATCTAGAAGTCCTTGTTGATGACACCAAAGTTAGATGATTTTTGGTAGACGGAGGAGCAGGGTTAAATCTGTGTACTTTAAAACTAATTAAGGCTTTAGGTATCTCAGAAGCATGCGTGGACATGACCAAGAGTATTATCATTAAAGCTTATGATGATGAGGAAAGAAAATCAAAGGGAGTCATAACACTTCCTATCAGAATTGGTCCTGCGGTAATGGAGACAAAGTTCCAGGTCTTGGATCTCACCCTCCCTTATAACCTTCTACTAGGTAGACCACAGATTCATGCCATGAAGGTAGTCCCTTCCACGTATCATCAATGTCTTAAATTCCCTTACAATGGCACATAAATAACTATAGATGGTGATCTAGATCCTTTCTAGTATTGCACCAATTTAAAGGAGATCCCCCAATGCCAAGTGCTAGTAAACCAAGAGGCCTCATCATCCAATTCATCTTCCTATGTTGATCCAGCCACACTCACTCGAACACCTATTTCACCTTTAGTTCCTACCACTCCTAGGGTTGAGATCCAAGACAAGGGTTGTGGAGAATATTACATGAAAACTTCTTATTGCGTTAGCCATTTGATTCCTCCTAAGTCATACGGTTTACCTACATCGGATAGGAGACAATCTATGGTCACTATACACATTCCTCCCACAACGACTTTTACAAAATGGGGTGAATTAAGCAAAGAGGTCATAAATATAGAAGATGTCACTTCTTGGTTGTATAGGGAAGATGATGAAGAACCCCTCTTGCTCATATTCCTACAAATCTATATGGAAAGGGTTTCAAAATCATGCAAAGCAAAGGATATGATGGACAAAGTAGTTTAGGCTTAAACCAAGATGGTAGGATAGAACCAATATTTGTTTCTTAGTGGCCAAAAGGAGTAGGGCTAGGGTTTCAACTGATTCAGATTGGCATTCCTAGTACCCCATTACCCTTACTTGAGGAAGTAAGTGCTTTAGAAGATATTAAGACATCTCACGAACCAGTGGACCAATATCATTGTGACTCCCCCAACTCTAATGATTATGAGTGGGAATCCCTATCCTCTACTTCTTCCATGGACCTTGACAAGTTATTTGGAGAACTTGACTTGATGTTAAGTTCTTCACCAAATCCCTTAAATTCCTATCCACCAGAGAAAATGACAAAAGAGGAATGGTTTAATCACTACTATTGGGAATCACTTGACCCTACCTCGTGGCAACTTGAGCCACCTATTTCTGATAGTCAAACCTTGGCATTAGGCCCACCTATCTATCCACCTAGACCCAAACCTAAGAGCAAAAAGGACCTGGTAAAAGACTTTTGTAACCACATGAATAATTCAATCTTTACCTTGACTCCATTAAACTTTGATAACTCTGACAATGACATGCCCTTATTCTATCCCCAGCTCATTGATTAGGACCGACAAGACACACCCGTCTTAGATATGTTTGAGAACGACGAAGCAATTGCTAAGTTCCTGCGATTACGAGAAGGCATACCAAACGGTGATCATAAGGCTAGTTTTACTATTGACTTGGAAAAAAAAGCATATTTTGGGGAATCTGTTCAACCCTCCAGTCGCAAAAATGAGAAAAAGAATAAACAAGATAAAAAGGATGAGTCTCTAAGTGAAAATTGAAAGGCACCTTTAGACAATGAAAAAGTAAAAAGAAAGGATGCATTCGAAGGTGAAAACCTATCTAAGGCACCTAAGGATGGAGGTTTGAACATTCTCCCTATTGCACAGGAAAGGTCACCCATGCTCGTTGAAGAATCAGTAGAAGTCAACATAGGTACCAAAGAGAATCCTCAATTGGTTTATTTTGTAGCGTCATTGACAACAGAAGAGCAGCCAGAGTTCCATAACTTCTTTGCACAACGACAGATAAATTTTGCTTAGTCATATGCCGACATGCCAGGGTTGGATATTGAACTTGTTTTGCATCATTTTCCCTTACGACCAGGTGTCAAACCAGTGAAACAAAAATTGAGAAAAATGCACCCACAGATTGCTTTATTAGTCATGGGCAGAACTCAAGAAACTCTTGGACGTTGGTTTCATCAGATCTATCAACTATGCAGATTGGATTTCCAATCTTGTACCAGTCACTAAACCAACTGGGGTCATCCGCATCTGCACTGATTTTAGAGACATCAACAAAGCCTGTCCTAAGGATGACTTTCCTTTGCCTAACATAGACATGATAGTTGACATGACAGCAGGATATGAGATGTTGTCCCTTATGGATGGATTCTCAGGATATAACTAGATCAAAATTGCAACTGAAGACCAACCTAAGACGGCTTTTACTTGTCCTTGGGGAATGTATTGCTGGAATGTTATGCCCTTCAGACTCAAGAATGCTAGAGCAACCTATCAACGTGCCATGACTACTATCTTTCATGATCTAGTACATACTCTTATGGAGGATTATGTCGATGACCTTATTGCAAAATCCAAGACAAGGGCAAAACATTTACAGGTTTTAGACAAGATCTTTCAGAGGCTAGAGAAGTATAAAGTGAGACTCAATCCAAAGAAATGTGTGTTTGGAGTCAAGTCGGGAAAGCTGTTAAGTTATATCATTTCTAGACGAGGTATTGAAGTGGATCCGGCTAAGGTAAAAGCAATCATGGACATGCCACCACCCACTAATCTCACAACTAAGGACATTACAGGAAGGTTGCAATCTATAAGAAGATTTATAGTGCAGTTAGTAGATAAGACACATCCTTTCAACATCTACTTAAGAAAGGAGCACCCTTTGCATGGACAACCAAGTGTGGAGAGGCTTTTCAACTATTAAAGAATATTTACTCACACCACCTTCTTAATGCCACCTATTGAAGGAAGACCATTGATTCTTTATATTACGGCAACCCATTCATCACTCGGAGCATTGCTTGCATAGAATGACGATGAAGGTCATGAAAGGGCAGTCTATTATATCAGTCAGACTTTGGTAGGTTATGAGCTCAACTATAGTACCATTGAACATGCCTGTCTTGCAGTAGTATTTGCTACTCAAAAATTGAGGCACTATATGCTAAACCATCAAACAATGTTGATTGCTAAAATAGATCCTCTAAAATATCTCCTCAGCAAGGCAACATTAACAGGACGACTAGCCAAATGGGTTATGATACTTAGTGAGTATGATATCCAGTATGTAGAAAGAAAGGCTATTAAAGGACAGGTCATTGCTGATCAGTTAGCTAATGCACCCATACAAGTAGATCACCCATTAGTTTGCAGACTTTCCTGATGAGTTCATATTCACAATTAACACAAACATAACATGGAAACTGTACTTTGATGGCTCACATACAAATCATGGTTCAGGGGTTGGGATACTGTTTATCACACCACAGGGTGATGCCATCCCTAAGTCATTCAGGATTGCATTCCCATGCACTAACAACATAGCTGAGTATGAAGCTCTAGTGATAGGGTTACGTATGGTAGTCAAGTGGAAAATTAAGATTTTACAAGTATATGGGGATTCTCAACTAGTAATTAGACAGGTAAATGATGATTATGAGACTAAGGACGAGAAGCTTGCTCCATACAAGCACATGGTTGATAGCTTTAAAGATTACTTTGACAAATTTGAATTTCATCAAATCTCATATTTAAATAGGGATGCATGCTATGGCTACAATTGCATCACTTGACATTCCTAACAACGTGCCTAAGTTTGAGTTTCTTGGTAGAACAACTTTTGGTTCCAGCCTACGATATCCCAGATTCTGAAATGGTGTGTGACATTGTTGGTCCTGATTCCCCATGGTACAAAGAAATCTATGATTACCTTCATGCTGAAGTCATACCCATTGGCCTTATCAAATAACCAACATAGGACATTCCTCCACAAGTCAGCCAAATACACCATCGTCAGAGACACCCTATATAGACATGCCTTAGATAATACCCTGCTGAGATGTCTTGATTCTACTGAAGCACAAGCAACCTTGCGTGGGGTGCATGAGGGTATATGTGGTTCCCATTCTAGCGGTCCTACCTTAGCCAAAAAGATTATGAGACTGGGTTATTATTGGCCTACTATGGAAAAAGACTCATATGTCTTTGTAACAAAATGTCGCCAATGCCAAGTTCATGGAGACTTAATACATGCACCAGCATAGGAGCTCCATCCTATAATGTCACCATGGCCCTTGCCCAATGGGGACTCCACCCTCATAGGTAAGATCCACCCTAGATCATCTAATGGACACGCATTCATTATCACTGCCACTGAGTATTTTATGAAGTGGATTGAAGCCATTCCTATGACATACATTACCGACACACAAATTTCTAGGTTTATCCTGAACTATATCATCGGTCTGGTGTCCCTCAGTCCATAATCACGGATAATGGCAGCCCATTTAAGAACCAAGAAGTCACCACCTGTGTGATGAATTTCATATCCAACATCACTTTTCCACTCCATACTACCCACAAGGTAATGGCCAAGCGGAGGCATCTAACAAGACCATCATTAGAATCCTCAAGAAGATTGTCAATGATGTTGGTCATGACTGGCATTTACAGCTTAACCATGCCTTATGGGCTTATCGCACAAGTATCCATACTCCCACTGGTGCAACTCCATATTCACTTATATTTGGTTATGAAGCTATTCTGCCTATTGAGGTCAAGATTCCTTCCCTAAGGGTATCCTTGAAAGGCCACATTGATGATGAAGAGTACCAAGTATCGAGGATCCATGAGCTAGAATTCTTGGATGAGCGAAGACAGAAGGCACTAGACCATCTTCAAGCATATCAGAATTGCCTTCTTCGTACCTATAATAGGAAGGTATTGAACATAAAATTTGACATTGGTGACCTGGTTTTAATGGAGAACCCAAAGAATCAAGCAGAAAGAGAAAAACCAAGAAAAATTGAACCAAATTGGTTAGGACCCTATGTTGTTACAGAAGCTTTTGGATCAGGACCGTACCAACTCTCTACTCCTGAGGGGGAACCATTTTCCTCACCAATCAATAGTATGCATATGAAGAATTTCTACACATAGCTTCTAGGAGCCTTTGTCTTAATTAGCAAAAATACAAAAAAAATAGAAAATCACAAAAAATCATTATCAAGGTGAAAACTTGGCAAACAGGCATCTTGGTAACACCAAAAAAATTACATAATCTAGAAAATAGTAAAGACAAATCATTCGTCCAATAGTGAAAACCACTTCGGTGACGCTTTGGATAGGTACCATGGTGAAAACCTGGCAAACAGGTGCCATGTGTAGTTAACTTTGCTCCTTTATCTACTATTATTCTGATCATAGTCTTTAGTATTATACATGGTTCTTATCATTGTACATAGTCCTTATCATTGTACATAGTCCACTCCCCTATACATATCCCTTATCCCTATACATACTACCTATCCCTATACATATCTCTTATCTTTCATAACCCATCGCTTGTATATACCATTCATAATAAGTGGTAGTCTTTCCCATGACTTGGAACGATTGACATCGAGTGCAGTTCATATCCCCCATTTTACCCTATTCATAGTCAATTGGTCTTGTACTCGATTGGGGGCAAACACTTGACATGTGTCATATTGGTTCTTACATTGGTTGTGTTGAAGACGTAAAACCATGGGAGATCCACAAACATCCTAAAATGACTTGAGAAAACACAAAAACATTAGAAAACTTCAAAAAAGAAAAAAAAATCAAAACATTTCAAAAATCAAAAAATAGAGTCAAAGTCAGTCGCACTTGTTAGTATTTTTCGTTTGTTGAACTACATTGCCTTTGTGACTGGACGTAGGCAAGGCCATCTGCCGATGTGCCCCTGAGGCATTAGGTTAGTCCGTTTAGGTTTGTCTGTATAAATTCATGATTTAATCCATATGTCTATTTAACAAGGTCATTGGTCATGTCGAACTACGAGGTCTTTGCGTGTATAATGTAGGCAAGGCCATCAATCGATGAGCTCCTGAAGCCATACTAGGTCAGTCCATTAGGGTTCGTCACATTCACTTTCACACATGTCTTCTGTTTGTAGTCAGTCTTGTCAGTCATAGTCAAGTCGAACTACGAGGTCTCTATGTGTACAACATAGGCAAGGCTATCATTTGATGAGCCCTCGACGCTACACTAGGTTAGTCCTTTAGGGTTTTGTCATCACACAGTCAATTGTCAACACATCGTCTCAAGTCATGCATCAATCTGGTGAACAATTCAGCAATTTCTCTAAGTCAAATCAAACAACTTTCCAAAACAAAACAATCAAAACAAATCAACAAATGTCTGCTATAGGATGTGTCCTTCCTGGAAACAGACATCATCATCATGGAAATCAACTTGTATCTTGTTCAAGATGAGTCCTTCTTGAATACTGATATCAGTAAAATAATTTGTCTTATACAGGATGAGTCCTTCCTGCATAATTGACAAGATCAAACAATCAAACATAGCCTTACATAGGTTATCACATCAATGGCATTTGACTCAACGTCTTATACGATACATGTCTTTCTAAAACCAAGCTCTGTCATGCCTTATACAGATAGTCATAACATCGAAACCAGACTCAAAGTCTTATCTAGTATGTGTATCTCCTGCAATTAGGCTCTATCAATCAATCCTTTTATCAATCAAAATAGATCAAACAAAAAAATCAAGTTTTGGCAAATATTTTATTGGCTTATTGACTTTATGACTTATTTATCTTATCATTTATCTTGAATTGATGACTAGGAATAATGTTACTAGCTTTCTCAATGATGTCCCATGAAGGATTTAGAGAAGCAATGATGTATCAGAATTCTATTTTCTTTGGCTGTTGTTTGTTGACTATCTTTTAAATTTTATTTTGAGTCATGTTACTAGTTTCCTCAAGGATGTCCCATGAAGGATTTAGAGGAGCAATGAAGTCTCATGACCCATCTTTTACTTTGTTTGTTGTCTGTGGTTTGTCTTGACAAAAATATTGGGGCAACTTGTGCCCTTAGTATGAGTTAATGACATTCCTTTTCTACGACTGTCTATTATTGGCAAGTGGATGACCTTGCACACCTTGATTTATGTCATATCATGGTGTTTTTCTCCATTTGTATTAGTCCCACCCAATGATGATAAAGTGCACTACCTTTTGTGATACAATGAAATTTCAAAGATTGCTAATACTAACATCTATCTCCTGTCTTTCATTCTTTCTCAATCTTTCTTTCCACACTAACAGTTCTTCTTTCTTGCATTATGACGGAGTCTTCTGACATAAAACATTATACATCATCCTGTATCAACGTACATGTTAGAAAAATACATACATATAGGCATATTTCATATCTAGATCATCATGACATAATAGACATTCATCATCAAACACTACATATCATAACCATTTCATACATAAAGCAACTATGAATACATGCATCACATTACATTTGTATAGCATCATATATAGCCAACATTGTACATATAACATCATATTGCATTTATAATTATAAATTGCATACATCACATAGAATCAACATTATCTCATTAGCTGCATAAACATCATAAAATACATATACTCATCCATCACATAGGCATATCATATAAACATCACATGTATAAATAAAGACTGCATAATCAATATATAGAAATGCATATCATGAGAATCACCGCCAAAATCATAGATATATATTGCTCAACTATGTCACATCACAATGTCATAATGTATCAATAATACATGGAAGCCCAGAGGCTATAAGACCAAAATACAATGTCTCAACAAGCAGTACCCCTATCCTGAACTACCACGTGTGTGGGGGAATGATGATGGGAACCCGATGACCTATGAGATGAGGGAGGTCTGTCATATGGACCTACTCTGCATGGCTGCTCCACCCCCTCTATGCTAACTATCCTACTATGGGTCCTGGTCTGGGACCTGCTACTGTGTGCTACTAAGAAACTGGGAGCCCATCTCTCTGGTGGAATCTCTACCTCATACAGATCCTGATAGTATCTCTCCCTCTCCCCAGCTCTGACTAGCTCTCTGGTAAAAGCGGCTGATGGTCCTATGCACAATGCCCTAAGCTCTGTAAATCTCTGCTCAATCTCCTATCTCTAAGCTATGGCCTAATCCCTATCCATCATTGCTCTATCCCTCTTGGCCATCATAACTCTCATCTACTCCTCCAAGGACGCAACCTAGGCATGCAATGTATCTATATCCGGATCCACTGCCCCTGTCTCCTCATGTCTGTCCCTCACTCTCCCATCCTCCTCCTCATCTAACTCCTCCAAAATCTGATCCTGAATCTATCTCTTGTGATCATCATCTCCCTCATCATCCTCCTGGTAGGCACCCAACAAACCCAAAGCATCAATCTCTACCTCCTCTTTGCCTGCCTCCTTGATACTTATCTCCTCCTTTGCCAGGATGTCTGGAATGGTTGCCTCTATGGGATGCACCTCCTCTCCACCTCTCGCATTATCCTCCTCTCCACCTCTCACAATATCCTCCTCCCCTCCTCTCCCAATGTCCGGCATGGACACATCCTCCTCTCCTTGCCCCTCCTCACAGATCGGTGATAATGCTGGCCTTCATCACCTCCAACCACGTCTCCCTCTCCTGCCTCCACGCCATCAACCTCAGCCATCATCTCCTCCATCACCATGACCTCCTCTACCTCCCCGACCTCTCCCTCTATTGCACTTGCCTCATGGACCTATCCCTCACCGCTCTACTGGAGCTGGCTGCTCTAGATTTGTCAAGGGGATCGGCATGTGAACTGCCCACCACTGGTCATACTCCACTGTGGTCCCTGGGTCTACTGGACCATCCCTCCATCCCCATGGAAGTTCTTGTAGTGCATCAATATCTGCCTCTGTTGTGGCCACTGGAATCTTTGGACCCCATAGCAGGACCTCTTGCGAGGATCTCACAAACTCTGCTCATCCTCGAGGCACATCCTGCACCTCTACAAACTGTTGCAAGACACAATCTAGCAACTACCACTCTATAATGTGGACGTGTGATACTGTTCATCCAACTAAGTATTGTGCCTATTTGTAAAATGGCAAATGGTCATCCTCATCTGACCACTCCTCACAGCCCAAGTATGGTCTCCATGTAAACTGTTGCATGGTGTCTATGGGATGTCTAAAGTAACCTGTATCTCCAATGTGATGCTGCGTGTTCGCCCCGACATAATGGAAGGCATAGGGAGCTCCATGTGGAAGGTCAACTGTCGTAGGTGGCTAAAAAATGGCAATATGCTTCCACCCCCATACCATCAAGAGCATGGTGCCACAACTCATCGACTGTGCTTCTCGATAGGCAATATCATGTAGATGAAAGTATAACATCCCGAGCACATAGGAACCCCAAGCATATACAACTCGATGCTCGAACATTCCAACTAGCATCTCCCCCCACCCCAAGGGAAAACCATGACTTCGACAGTCAGGAAGTACTATCCCACCTATCAATGTACATAATAGATAGTCTAGCTGTCTATACCTCTGCGCCAACACCCGCCACCTAATCTCATAATCATCAAATCCTAACTGTCTAATGTCAGCATGAGGGTAGTACCTACACATCTCAGGAGCACCCCTCTGGGTATCATATGTCACTCATGTGCCTCTAATAGGAAGTCTAAGGATCCTATAGATATCCTCTAAGGTAACGATTTCCTCTCTAGTTAGTAGGTGGAAAGACAATGTCTCTGAGTGCCACCGCTCACACAAAGCTATCAAAAATCCTCGATTCACCTGAATCTGGGGCATGTCTGCCATGTGCAATAAACCCAGGTGCCATAGAATCCATCACTCTATTGGCTACAAACTGTCTCTGAATCGAAACATAGTCAGTCTCAACTCCCATGTGTATATAGTGTCTAGCACAACCTGCAATGGCATTATACATGCCACATATTAGCCTCAATCATCTATTCTAGTGCAAATTGACTATACTAAACAAAATTCAAATGCATCGTTATTTTGCACATGCGTCATTATTTTTCACATGCATCGCTTTTTAACATATGCGGTGCATAAAATTCAAATGCATCGTTATTAAACAAATGTGGCTAATTACATCACATGCGTTCCACTAAATTCATATGCATTGAAAAATGAATGTTGTGTTGCAAATTAGTCAAATGTGTTTCATAATCAACACATGCAGCTATTCTAAATGCAAATGCGATATACAATGTCAAATACATTTCAAAAATAAACAAATGCGTTGAACCATAGATTACCTATGCAAAATTACTAACGTAAAATTACAAATGCATTTTTCCACAGACAAATGTGCCGTTCGCGCACTCAAATGCGGTGATTTCCCAAAATGACGCATGACTAAAAAGTGAATTAAATGCATAAAATTATGTGCAATTAAAAATTTTCAAAAGCCAAGTTTGAGGTACATACCGGGGGGTCCGCGTTGGCTGGTCTCTGGAAGGTCCAAATCCTGTAGGCTCGGTGATGGGTGTTCGGAACAGGAGACATCGTCGCTAGGAGTGCAGAACAAATTCTCAAATTTCCAAGCTAGGTGGGTAAAAATGAATAGGTTTTTACCCTACTTTCTATATATACCTAGGGCTTAGGTGGCATTTTTGTCCTACTGGCCATGTTAACTTCCCATTTCGATCAGCTCATACCCGTTCTTGACATTTCCAACCTCAATTCTACAAACTCCACTGCATTTTTGGTCATCCTATGGACTAATAGGGCTCATTCCCAAATTTTTCTGAACTTTTTTGAAAATTTGTCAATTTTCCCGAGGGGGCATACCTTCACTTGTTTTAATCTGGAGCATTACAGGGGCATATTTCTTATCGATTTTCTTTGACACAACGCCGAAATGACATTGTATCAAAGAGGGGTAAATGTAGACATCGAAATCTAGTTTTAGGCTTGTGACTTCAATATTCTTCATAATTTGTATTCCTTCATGGTCATGATTAAATAATGTCAATTATTTAATTATTCTCTATAGTTTTCAATTCTTTATTAATTAAATAATATTAATTGTTTAATTAATTCACATTTTCTTTATTCTATTGACATTAATTAAATAAATGCTTTTTATTTAATTATGTTAATAATTAACCTTATTCTTCTTATGATATTGCTATCGGATTCAACCGTGTAGTTTCAGTCAAACTCATTGACCCATGTTTCATGAGTAGTGGTTCAACAAGAACCCATCTCTCATGACGGGTGAGATGGGTTCTTGTTGAACCACTACTCATGAAACATGGGTCAATGAGTTTGACTCGAAACTACATGGTTGAATCCTAATAGCAATATCATAATTTGACACGCTGTGGAAAAATACCTCCTACTTATCTTATTCTTCTTGTTAAATTAAATAAATTCTTATTTAATTTACTCTTTATCATATTTCAACTATAATTAAATAAATTCTTTATTTATTTAATTATTTAATTAAAATCCCTTTATCACTTAATTAAATAAAAATTATTTATTTAATTATTCTCCAAATATCGAGTCTTGAATTAAATGAATTATTTAATTCATTAATTCTATTTTAACGCATTCTTCTATATTTTAGATAATTATGTGAGTTATCTAAGTATTCACTTCTACTCGACTCGACATCTATTTTAATCGCTCAGTTAATTCTTGATTTGATGTCTGAGTGACTTTCTCGAGTAATCTCTTTGTCAGATCATTCAATCGTCCAGTTCTAACTCATTTGTGTGTACATGCAGATTAATGAAATATTCTTATTTAATTAATTAAACATTGTGTATGCATTCGAACATGAGTTTCTTTGATCAATCTTCATCTTTGGCATGCAAAGATATTTCTTCTATTTTTGAATACCGAACTGAAGATTAAATCATTTATTTAATCTTTAATTCTATTCATAGTTTGTATCACTCATGTTACCTCTGACAGTTATTAGAATGCATGTCTAATCAGTCAATCTCAACCGTCCATTGATCTTTCAATCCTGATCTATCATTCGAATAATCAATTTTCTATAAATTGATTTGTCATTCTTCATTTCAATGGCTCGCAAAATCTTATGACTTTTGAGAGCATTCAATCTTGAATCTTCGATATTTTTCTAATCACTATCTTAGGCTATACTTGCACGAATTACAAGAAATCTGAGGGCAATTATACTGCACAAGCAAAATGGAGAAGAGAAATCGAGATGAATCATGGAAATATGTTTGAAATTGGTGAGATTGTTTCAGTTTCTTTATGTTTTACTTTCCTTTGTTCTTTGTTGCTTAACATTTAGATTTGCATTTCAGATTTTAGTATTGCATTGCATGTTTGCTTCTAATCTATTTCTTTGTGCACTTTCTTGGCATTACAAATATATATAGGGAAAATAGTTGCAAATGATCATTGTTATATCAAAGCATATGAGTGTCAGAGGATCATAGTAAAATGAAGGAGATAATAGAATTTGTTATGAATGCCATGTGACCTGATATCATGCACAAAGAGGATGTAAAAGACCATGGAACAGAGTTAAAAGTGGTGAAAGTTAATGAGATTCATTCAATGTCAAAGATCATTATCATTATATTAGTGAAAGAAAAAGATTGTAACAGCAATGAAGCAATGGAAAGCAAGAATAGTATATGAAACATCAGGATTTATTTCATAAAGGATGAAGATCAACATGAGGTTTTAGGGTTCAAGATTTCCACTTACCTTTAGATTGTAACCTTGTTTAATGTTTTTCTCTTTCTTGAATGATACTAGTGTTGCAACTCAGAAAATGCTACTCAAAAAGCTCTAGCATTACAAAAATGGAAACCACCACTCTTTTCATTCAATGGTGGTTTCCTTCATCAAACTTGCAATTGGAAAACCTTCAAACATGTGTAGGAGCTGAAATACCAAATTGTTGATTAAACTTCAAAACTTCCCTCCAACATGAAATCACAACGTTTTACAAAAAAAAATCGAATTGCCTCAGATTCCCTCCAAATACATACATGATTTTCCTGAGATTCCCTCCAAATGCATACATGACTCGATCAGCCAAGGCACCAAAACTACCTTTTCTATTTTTATATTTTTTGTCTACGAAAAATACCTATTGCTAAAATGCACCAAAAAAAACTATTGTGTGGAAGGCATGCAAAAATTAATCTTCATTTTTAGGGGAAAAAAATTCACCTATCTACATTGTCATTTTAATATAGGTTGTGAAAATCAAGATAAGCATGGTGTGCTCCTAAAATTACTAGAGTTCAAACTCTTATAAAAAATAACATCTATTAAAATGATCCACACACAATTGATTTCATAGTGTGTACCTTGGAATTTTACCCTACTCTAATGTGCAAAATAACTAAAAATGCAAATGATAAAAGACTAAGGACACTTCAAGATTAGCCTAAAGAGTGATAAAACAAGAAGTAAAATAGATAAAACAAGATGTAAATGATTATACCTTCCTTGTTGTTGAAGACTCTTTGGTTGGCCCTTGATTGGGATGATTTTGTGTGCTCCTTGAATGGCTTGTGATGTAGCTAGATGCAAGATTGAAAGTGGAAAATGATCAAAGTGGATGGCTAAATGATAACAAGTGCTTGAGAATACAAATTGACAGCATAAGGTTACTCAAATCAAAGTCTTCAAAATGCCCTTGAGGAGGGGGTATTTATAGGAGAATTTGAATTCTCTAAAGAATTCAACGGTCAAGATTGATCCAACAAGGTCAAGATGAAGGGCTATGGTGGGTTGAGAACCCACAAGCCCTCACATCTTGATATGTGGATGGAGAAGTGGCTAAGGGTATATGAGGTGGAGGTGAGGTGGCCAAAAGGTACATGAGGTGGAGGAAGGACAAGTACCTTCCAAGCATCTTGGGGAGTGAGAAGATTTTCTCAAAAAGGGATTCCTTGTCCCCAAGTGGGAGTGAAAGGGACATTTGAGGAATTTTGGAATTCCTCAAAAATCTACATGGGAAAAGGAGAGGTGGTTGGGGATATAAATGTGAATTAAAATTAATTCTTAGGAGGATCTAAAGGATAAAAGGTGAGCTCCAAAAAGGTGGGGCTTGGTCACAGTGGAAGAAGTGACAAGTCCAAGGTTCTAGAAGCCTTAGGATCTAGGATAAATAAATGTGAATTAAAAATTCACATGGGAAAGAGGGTCAATGCTAAAAGGAGGTAAATGCAAAGGTTGGCTAAAAAGTGGTGCTAAATATGGATAATGACCTTGGTTAAGGTTGTGCAAATATTGGATTAGACTAATTAATGGAAGATTAGAGGCAAGTGGAAAATGTAGGAGGATGTGACATTAATCTTTGATTAAGAGGATGCACATCATAATCATGAATTAATTAAATTAATTCATATTAGAGCAAGATCATGGAGAATATGACAAGGAGAGAGAAAATGAAGAATTTTAAATTGATTTTAAATCAAAAGGGGAAAAATGACTAAATTAAATAAATTAGTGTATTTATTTAATTTAGAGAGGAAGAAGGTGAAAGATAAAGCATTTAATTATTAAATCAAATACTTTAAAAATATGAGATAAAAGGTGTAATATTAATTTAATAAATTAATATTTAATATGATAGATGAAAAGGGAGTAAATTTAATCATATGGGAGTGATTAAATTTATATGTCTACACATCAAATATAAAATAATTATATTTTAAAATCATATTTTATTAGTAAAATTGACCACAATTTCTCTTTGATACATTTGACATGCTAACACAATAGGAAAATCAAACTGGCTTCAAATCATAGTTAAAAACATTAAAGATTCATTAACATAATGAGTAATAAAAGTTAAAGAATGTAAATGTTTATAAATTTTTTTATAAATATGTGAAGGCCTTAAGACTGCACCGAGAGGCAATTCCTCCCATGCAATAGGTATTTTTGGTGCACCAAGCAACCTAGGCAGCCAAATGGCCCACTTAGGTAGGGGTCCCATGAGGAGGGCTTAATTAGCTCTATGGATTATGATCAAATTCAAAAGAAAAAAGAATAGAGAAGTAATAGTCATTTATTTAGTCATTAATTTAGCCATATATTTAGCCATTTATTTAGTCATTTATTTAGTCATTTATTTAGTCATTTAGTTGTGATTTTACCCAATGACCAAATTAGTCACTTATAAATGACCAAACTAGTCATTTATTTCAAGATACTACTAGTGTTAGTGACGTGACTAAAAGTTTTAGTCATGTGACCAAAATTTTAGTCACGTAGTCATTTATTTGCCAAATTCTACTAGTGGAAAGAGCCCCATGAACCATTACCCCTGTTCAATACCATATTTTAGAGGATGTATATGAGGTTTCGAGATCCATACTTGGTGTCTAAAAATATTGCCATCCAAGCCTACCTAAAGGGCATAGATCCCCTAATTGGGTTGTTTATGTAGAGAACGCACAATGCCAATGGCATTAATTCTCTGTCCAAAGTTCACCACCTTGCTATTAAACTACAACAGTAGATCAGTTCCCAAGCAGGAGGTCTAGGAGGATTTTTCCCTCCTCTAGGAAACTCCCAAGTACCTAATCCTACCCCTTTGTTTAATACAGTCCTGGGGATGTCTCATTCTGCATATGGACCCTTATATGAGTTACAATCCTCATCTCAACAATTATTCTTTAGTGGCCCAACTCTTGACCCCTCACAACAAGTTAAAAACTCCCATAATCAAGTTGGAGGATCTAACCCCATGACACATATGTCAATTGCAACCACTGTAGAAAGTGAGTGTACTGCCCACCTGACAACAAAGTTGGAGACCCTTAAGAAAACATTGTCTCAAGTGACTAATGAGATGGTACAACTCAAATTCAACCCCCTTTAGAACCAAAATCAGAACTACCAAAATCAAGGAGGGTATTCCAATTAGGGTGGTTACTCCAATCAAAACTCCAATCAGAATTCCAATTAGAATACCAATTAGAACTAGAGGAACTTCCAAAACCAGAATTCCCCTAATCAAAATTACCAGAATCAAAATAGTGGATACAACTATAGATCCAATAAAAATAGATAATGGAATATTGAGCTAAAAAATGGGGGAGTTTCTCATAATTATTAGGCTAGTGATGACAAACCACACACTACAAATGTTGCATATCTCAATTTTATGATAAATTGGTGTAGGTTGCATGACAATGTAGCACATTCTGAGGTTAACTACTTAGAAATAGAGAAGATGGTCAAGATTGCATAGGCTGATGCTTTGTTGCAAGGTTCTCCCAATAAGTCTAGTGGATCAACAAATACTGCCATCACTTATGAGATCTTTGATGAGGAATCTCCATTTCCCAGTCAAGAAGAAAATGAAACAATAGAAGACGTATATTATGTGCATGCCTTTTAATCCAAAGGAGGTCATTTCCTAAGGAATCAAAATAAAGGCCCGTTCATCACATTTTCCCCTTCGAACACCATGGTTCCACCCAATCAGAATGTAGACAACAACCCACCTCCGCCAAAAGGGCCACTTGAATCTCAAAATAAAGGTAACTCATCTTTTGTTCCTAAATATCAAATAAAAAATGACATGGAGTTTGATTTTATTTCAGAGATGCAAAAACAAAAGACTTCATTGTCCTTTCACATTCTAAAGTGGTGCCCTTCCCAACAATACATTGTGTTAAGAGCTCTAGAGGAGGTGGATCGATCAAAAGGAAAAAATAAGGCAACTCCAACAAATGAAATGAATGCAACCTTGTACAAAGGTAAGACAAGAACCCCACCATTTCTTCTAAGCTTGAGAATCTTCAGAAAGAATATTCACAACTACCTCTTGGATTTTGGAGCATCAAGTAATGTCATGCCCTTCTCCATTTGTAAAAAAGTTAGGTTTTAATCCACTTCAGACTCACAAGAAGGTAATTCAATTAGATAAAACTAAGGTTAATGTGGTAGGGGAGCTTAAAAATATCCATGTATAGGTTAGATTAGACCCACGAATCCAGACTTATATGGATATCCAGGTGGCTGATATCCCCAAGACATATGGCATGCTTCTAAGTCGAGACCTAATGAAAAGCATTGGGGGTTATCTATCCTTAGAATTTTCACACATGTGGCTGCCATTGAAATGGGTAGCAACAAAAATTAGGATTGAGAGTGAGCCTAGACTCAAACACATGATCACTGAACATGATTTTTCTAATGAGGTAGCTTACATTGAAACCGAGATAGAAGTATATAAAAGAGAAGAAATATTGACCTTTTCAACACTCAATTCTAATGATCTACAACCTTTAGAGCATAGTGACCCAATGACCACTATCAACTAGTAAGTTCTAATTAGAAAATTGTAACAAGATAGGATGGTTTTAGGATAATAGGTTGATTTTTGGATTTTGTTGCTCCCAAATTGGTGTAGGATTCATTACCAAAGTCATTTTGAATTGATGTGTCAACCTTGCATAGACATTTTGAACCAAGTCTATCAGTCTAAGGAAACTTGTGAGTGCCAACTTGAGACACCCATCAATCAATTTCCATTTGAAGCTAGGGATGCCACCATCCTAACAAGAAACACTCTCACTCAAGAGGAATATCTTTCCCAACATGAGTAGACACAATTTCTATGTTCTAATCTCCAAAGCAAGACTAAGGAATCTTAGTCATTATCTACCACACTGTCCCCAAATAACCTTCCAATTCCTAAGGAATTGATGAAAAACATACCAAATTGTAAAGTGATCCAAGAAGAGGTTCAAAAAGGTAGTTTTTGAATAGGTTTTCAATCTAGGAGAATCTTCTAATAAACATCATTCACAGTAGCCTTTAAATCTAGATAGCCAAAACCAGTTTGAGTTGCCACCCACTTCTAGAAAGAAATCACTTGTAGTTCCCAAAAGGAAAAAAATATCAACTCTGGATCAACTATTGAGTCTTCAATTTGATGGTTCTAAGTCCAAATCAGGGAGTGGAGTGGGAATTGAACTAAAAAACCTAAAAGGGTTCAAAACATATTTTTCTTCTTATAGGTTGCAATTTGGTTATACCAATAATGTGGTAGAGTATGAAGCGCTAGCCAGAGGACTGTTGTTTGTGCATTAGAAAAAGGTTACAGCTCTAATAGTTATGGGAGATTCTAAGGTCATCATCAAGTAGGCTCATAATCAATACACATGCCATAACAAGAGGTTGGTTGAATACCAGAACAGAATCCAGAATATCATAGAAGACTTTGATGCCTTTGGGATCAAATTGATTCCTAGAGATGACAACCAGATTGCAAATGTGCTTCATATGACAAATGAGTGTATCAAGAAGTTTAGGGAGAAAATCAAGAAAGCTAAAGAAAGATTCTAGGAAATCAATGAGCAGCTCAAACAATCAAATGAGACAACAACTAGTCTCAAAGTGCAAGTTGAAGAAGGAAAAAGAATTGAAGACTGCCTGAATGCCAAATTGAAAGACAAGTCTACAAAATTTTCAAAGCTTGAACAAGGTATTGTGACTTTGAGGACAAATCTAGAGAAATCAAAGATTTAAGAAGTTAAATTTAAGAATAGCTCCAACTTTCTTGATGAAATGATTTATAGTTAGAAGGCTTCTAAGGATAAAGAAGTTTTAGGGTTTGAAAGAGGACAAAGATAAAAGGAAAATCAAACTCCAAACAATACTGAAAAGAAGAATCATGAAAAAGGGAAGACTAGATAAGAAGAGCAATATCATATAAGTCTAGAACTAGAAATATTTTTCAAAAGGTCTCCTATCAAACAACCAACTACACAAAGGTATTCATCTTTTCATGTTTACTATTATTCTTACAATAAATTTAGACATAGAGTAGTAAAGTGTAGAAGAAGAAACTATTTTTAATATTCTATTTTCCCTATGATATCTTGTTTGGATTGGAATTTGATAAGCTAGTTGGGCAATCTTTGTAACTCCTAACATAAATCCATCAACCAATTAAATATCCATACTACCAATCTATGTCGTCCTTATGGAAGTTGACATAACATTCTCTAAATTAATGGAGTTGTTATTATCCATAGTGAAAAGAGGTCGATGCTAGCCTATTGTTGTGGTCATTAAATAAATTGCTCTCAACCCATGAATGAAAAAAGGCTAACAATTCCACCTCCTCATACCTGAAAAGATTTTTTTCCCACCTAGTTAGTCAATATTTATTTCACTAAAAAAAAGTGTTTTTTGTATATATTTTCCTTGTTTATGCATTTGATTTATTGACTAAATTGAAATTAAAAAGCTATTAATTTTACCATGTTGTTGCATGTTACCTCATCTAGCTCATAATGTAAAGATTGATAAATACTCTTACTCCAAATAGCTTCCTAGGTCCACTATTGGTGCACATGCTTGGCAGCCTTGTGGAAGACAATTTGCACCTCTAGAATTCTTGTAAATCACCTCCTTAACTGCTTGCAAATACTAAAATGGAATTTCATTTTTTTCCTTTAGCTCTTCTCAATACTAGCAAAAATCAAGTATTTTTGAAAACATTTAACACATACTGAAGATAAGAATTTTGGTGTTCCAAGTTGTTACATTAAGTACTTATTGATCCAGTTAGAGAATTTGACTGTGTTATAATGCATTCATTAAACAAGATTTATCTTACCCCCAAAGAACCAAAGTTTAATTACATATATTAGTCTAATTATAATCCTTTTAAGGAATAGGAATATGTCATTAGTAGGTAAGATCCTTTTTGATATTTGAAGTACATTTGAAATCTAATTTACATAATTACACTAATAAATTATTTTATCTATTTTCTCTATTAATGAAAAAGAATCAATTTGTGTTATTTAGTTTCTTATTATGATTAATGAAAAATAATTTGAGATTAAATTTGTGAGGTTTTATTATCAAGAAAATAAATATTAATAGTATAGTATATGTATGAACTTAAGAAAATTTATAATCTAAAGTTGATATTGCAGATTTGAATTATTGATGATTATCTCTATTATTTAGAAAAAAAATCAAAATTAAAAATCATTTAAACTTGTATGTTGGTAGTGTAGTATTCTTAAGAATGCAGAATTAGGTTGAGTTTAGAAATATAGTGAATAGTATCACCTCCAGAGAGATTGGATTAAATGCTTAATGCTAGGAAGCATAGCCTAGATATTTTAGGAAAACTTATATTATTTACTTTAATTATGTATGAACTATTTATTAGCATGTGAGAAAGGTTAGAAACATATTCTTGTTCAAAGTTAACAATAAGATGATAGCAATGTTTAGAATATGTGTTGAATGATTAAGTGCAATCTTCTCTTATTTCTATGCAATGGTTGTAATGGTTATGTATGCAAATAGACAAAGTAGTTGTGTTGGAAATACATTCATTATGTTTAATATCAGTGGAAAATGTTAAGATTGTGCCTTGATTTTTTGACTAAATGGATTTAAAGATGAACTACTAGGTTGGTTTATGTATGCATTTAGAGTATTCCATGTTGTGCTTGAAACTCATGAAGTCATTATATATAGATGTATCAAGCATCACTATTTCATTACTCCAATTCAAATTTACATAGCTAGTTTTTCCTCGTGTTGGGTTAGGTATTCTTCTTTCAAGAAGTATTCTGAGAAAGTGAATCACTTCATGGTAGGGTGGATACATGATCCATAAATTTTCTCGCCCTTGATGTGGTTGAAGGAGTTAAATATTGAAGAAATCATGTCAAGAAGGCTCTTGTTATGGTTCATTATGTAATCTTGTTCTCAACCATGCGGTCTATTGTAAGGAATAAGTTCCTATATGTATTTCCTTGTTAATGACACATGTACTCTATATGTAATTCCTTGCCTACTTCCTTTGAATATTGGACATGTGTCACTTTTATAAGCTTGATTATGTGTAATATGTGTAATTTAATAACTTAAATTTATGGAGGTTCTTAAAAGTGATGTTTGAAAACCTACCAGAAAATTCCAAAGGTATTTATCAATTTCCTACAAAAATACAAATTTGAAAGAAGTTCAAGATGTACACTCCTAAGGTTATTGATGTACTTCAGTGATCAAGACCTAAGTTTAGGAAGCACCCATAAAAATATATGGTAACAAATCCTAAAGGTGTGTTTTTGAGGGTTCCTAGTGGTGTGATGCACACAAAGAATATACGTATATACATTCATGTCAAGATGGATGAGTATTACCATTTACAAATGGCATACTTTAGAGATAAGCTTCTCATTGGAGATGACTTCGAGCTGAAACCAATGTACTCTAGCTTGATGAAAAATAAATTGGATGTGTGGAATGAGTTTTCAAATTTTTTGTCATGAAGATGAGTGGGTGAAATATGTTCTTAGAAAAATACATGGAAAATTCATGTGGTTGGACTTATCATACATAATAAACAAAGATGAAATTAGGGTTGTAACTATTTTATGCTCCACCAGACTAGTTTCGATATTGACGACCATGAAGAATGAGGTAGTAATGAAGCTTACTAGATGAAGTTTGATAAGTGTGACCTCTATTGGAAGAATGAAGAAGGTTCCCTCTAATTTTGTTGTCAGTAATGACAACATTGGATGGTAACAAACTAAGTAATCTATGCATCCATGCTGATCCAGTATTCTGGTCCAAAAATATTCTCAGTAAAAGGGAATTCTATGAGTTTTGTATATGTTGCTCAAGAATTTCAGTTATAGGTAAAAATGAGTTCTTAGCATGTTTGTGTGATTTTATTGAACTATCCAAGTGACATAGGTTTTGTATTATTTTGGCCAACAATTTTTATCTTTTGTGTCTTCCTCTTTAGGTCTGGGCTGACCTAACGTTTGGATAACACGTTTTGTTCTTAGTTCCAAAAGGAATTTTGTATTAAGCTGACAAGACTCTTTGAATTTTTTATGTTTCCTCAATTAGGCTGACCTAATTGATAAAGGAAGTTATGGTTGTGTATATATTTATGATGGAAAATTGGTAAAAAAAATAGATAGAATGATATGTTGACTTTGATGTTTTGTGTTGTCCTTGTTGACAAAAAGGCTTGTTGACAATGGTGAGTGATCACAGTTTGGTCATGGAATTTATAGTGGACAAGTTTAGGCTAGGTACTTTAGTTTGTTAACATTACACTCCTTGGTATATTGTGTATTATATATATATGTTCATATGCAAATATAGTTACAAGTCTTGAAAAGGTTTCGTTATAAGACTTGTCATTTATATATTCTCCAATTTATATTTGCAAAGAATGAGAAATCATATTTTGCGGACATGATACCAACAAGGAATATTAAGAATGGTGCTTACCTTGGTATATATTTACCACTTGATGGTTATGTTGTTCACAAGGAATTTTATGTGGTGAACACACCGACAAGACATAGTGTGAGACCTTTCCTAGAGGTCATGGACTTCATAAATCCTAAAGTATTTTTTTTTGGTATCACCAGTTCCTTAACACATTGTCAAACATTGTTTTGAAAGATATTTGTAATACTTTTATGTTGGTGGTAAATTCACTTGAAAAGGTAAAATTAACTTTGAAAAAGAAGAACAAACATGCATTGACACTTGCTTTGGTGACAAAAGCGATAAGAAGTATATTGTTGAATGCATATATTTTTTATTAAGGAATCATATTGAATTGTCTTTAGGTAAAAGGCATGTGTCTCAAACTTCTCAAATACACTTTGTAAATGAAACATTTCATTATTATGGAAACAGTATAAGAGGTGCTCAGTTAGGGCACAAGCAACTTAGGGTTTGTAGTTGCAATCATGGATTTGATGGGTTTGTGACAAGACAATGTTGGAAATTGGTTTCATAATTCAATCAACTCAGATTCAAGCAAGAGGATGGATTTTTTGAGTAAGCATGAAAGTTTTCTTGTTACCCTTAGTTCTCGAGATACCTGTAATATTGTTTCTTAATCACTTTATTTTGCTTCAAAGCGTAAGTTCTAGTTATGACTTTCGTTAAAGCTTGTTACCAGTTAATAAATGGTTGAGCATTGGATAGAATGTTTTTGACATAGGGTTGTAGTTTGTTTCTTGATCATCCTGTTTAATGAAGTGTTTTCTTTATGAGGTTGTTGGGGTTTATTTTTTAGTTACTTTTTAACCCTTGTTTGGTTAAGTTAGGCAAACAATTTTCAAGTTCAAATAGAGATCTGTTAAACATTCTATTAATTGTTAAGGCAATTTGTTATTTCAAGTATGTGGTTGAAGATAGCTAACGGTCTATGTGTGGAATTTATCTAAAAGGAAGTAGCCATTCTTGGAATGTATATATAAAATAGTTATTTATGATTGTTTTGCGGTTCGATGCTTTTAACAGAGATATCATGCTAAATGTAAACAAAATTATTTGATTGAAGTTTTGCAAACATGATGCAAAATAGTTTGTATAACTGATATATTTAATATTTTTGAGATTCCATAGTGAATCTTTAAGATATTAAATCTATTAGAATGGAAATGAAATATGATTTGAAGTGAAACAAGGAAACCATCTTTATTTGGCATTCTATATTGTTGATGATTAAATGTGTGTATGCTAGTGAGGCACTCTTGCAACTATTGAGGTTCTTTGGTCAGTGAGGCCATTTTTGTCAGTGAAGCATTATTTTATTACCACTGAGGCATTTGAAATCTATCAGTGAGATAGTATTGCTAGTCAAGCATTGTAAACAAAAAAAAAAATCAGATTAAGCTAGTGAGGCATCATTTCTGGAGTGGTTTTTCTACCCCTAGAGGGTTTTCCACTAGTCAAATTCTTTGTCTTGTGGTATCATTGATTTGATGTGATAATATTTCAAGACCATGATGATCTTTGGTTTGGTTTAATATTTCTTATTTCAGTTATTTAATGATTGCATTCAATTCATGAATGTATTTATCATTGAAATATTAAAAAAAAAATTATTCAATTCTTAAGGAAAAAGTTAAAATTTGTTTAAGAAACTGATTCACCCCCTCTCTCAATGTCTTCTTCACTCCAACAAGTGGTATCATAGCCAAACCATTGATTTAACAAGCCTAATCATATTAAGGGTCCCTGGTATTGGAGTGTTCTGTTTGATATGGAAAAAAGTAGAAGGAATAGGAATAAGAAAGAAAAACCATAGTCTACAAAAGTAGAATTGCTTATAGAAAATTCAAAGCCTATGAAGAGAAGTTTTCTAATATAGAACTTGATGAATTTGTGGTTGATATGAATGAATTAGATATATAAGAGTGTGAAATTGATTTTGTGGGAAAATTATGTGCTGCCCTAGATGAGATTAAAAAACTCAAGAAAGAGAACCAAAGTTTAAAAGACCAAATTCAACAAGAAAAGGCCTTTGAGAACAAGATAGAGATAAAAGAGGAAAAATGTAAAAGATTAGAATTTGAAATCAGTTCATTCAAAATTGAGATTGAAGATTCTAACATGTTAATCATCTCCTTGAAAATAGAGGTTGAAGAAGGAAAGAGAATAGTAGAGAAAACTAAATCAGATTTGGAAGTTAAAACTATTGAATGCCAAAAACTTGAAGGAGAAATAGTCTCTTAGAAAAGATCTCGAGACTATTAGGAAGTAGTTAGAAAAGAGTCAAAAGTTTGATGACAATGTCAACAAGTTGAATGAAATGCTAGAGAAGCAAAAACAACATAAAGATCACTGTTGGTTTAGGATATGAGATAGGGAAAAATTCTTCAAATGAAAAGGATCCAAAACATGAGATAGTCTTTGTATCCACAGATGGAAAAGTGCAGAATTTTAAAGTTAGACAAACCCCTAGAAAGAAAATAAAATTGAGTTATCATTCTAATGTTTTTGAGGAAGACAAGAAGAAAGGAAGAAGATAAAGTTACTGATGTTGGAAGAAAAAGAATAGATAGATTCTCAAGACTGAGCCACATTCCAAGCAATCAGTAGTCAATGAGGTACATTTATACTCATTTTCAAGTTTATTGTTATATTTGTAACACTTATGGTCATAAGGCTACATATTGTAAATTTATTGATAAAAGGTGGTTTGGGTTTTCAAGAAGAAATTCTTTTGTTTTAAAAGATCAAATGTGTTTCAATTGTCATAATATTGGTCATAAGGTTGCACATTGCAGAAGGTCTACAAAGTTTGTTATGAAAAGTGTGTTCTTAAAAGATAAGAATATAAGATGTTTCAAATGTAATCATCTTGGGAATATAGCACACTTTTGTAGAAGCGGTGTTGAAAGACTACTTAGGGATCAAGACAAAAAAAAGGGATCACACATGGTCTAGAGAAGAAAGCAAGGAAAAGAGAAGGGAGGATTTAGTCGTGTGCATGATGCACAAGAATCATCTCTCAATACTTAAATAGCAGCTTGGATTTAGGGGGATCTTTTCATGTTTATTATTACCCCTATTGGTAGTTTGACATGATTACTTGTTAGAGCTATTGGTCTTGACATTGGAAATCATTGATATTGAAATATACATATTTGGTTGAAATGATTGATTAGTATATTCTTATATTGACATTGATGGTGGCATTTGTGATATATTTGTGACCTTGGCATATACTTGCATATTTTATGCACATATAAGTGATGTGAATGACAATGGATTTAGGTATATGGAAAGGTAAATTTAGATTTGGATTGGTATACTTGATTGGTATTCATTCAAAAGGTAACTTGATTGGTGTATGGTTTACAAGATGCATGATTCTCATATAGTATGAACAGGCAGTATCCCTGATTGGTTTTATAGCTCATCTTCAGGGGGAATGATTATTGCATATTTACTTAGATAGTCATTGTGATTGGTATTCATTTGGACTATAATCTTTGATTGTTTTGAAAATGATTAGAACCTTGTTGACAGCCTTAACTTCGACTGTTTTATATTTATGAGTACCTAAAGGATGAATTTCATTAGAAGATGTGGTCTCCACTTTACTAGAAGATTTTTGTATTGAGGATAACATGTACTCACAGTATTTCCACCATCAGTACTTAGATAATCCTTACAATGGGCAATGGATAATTAATGGCTCTATACTTTGGGTGTTGTTATCTTAATCAAATCAAAATCATACAATGTCATGTATTGTCAAAATGGGTTACATGGTTGCATATCCTACAGTTGCAGTGTTGGTATATATCAATGACAAGGGGTTTTAAAGATAGGTTTGATTGGATTTTTTCATATATCATGCTTTCCTATGATAGTGTGTATTAATGGCATTACAAAGAAAGTCAAATCCTTGAGTTGCCTAGCATATGAAACTGTCAGTGTATAATCTTAATAAATACCATGGTTGGTATGTGCATTCAACACCTGATACATCTTCTTGGTGTTCGATGTTGATTTTGAGTAAAGTTTTGTTATTGGAAATTAGTGGAAGTGATTTACATGTATAGTGCTAGTAATTGGTGGCAGTGGTTTTTCAAACTAATATAGTCAGTAATGCTCATGATAGATTGTGACAAGTTTTTTTGTGGACTTGGTCTTTTAAATCATAGTTTTTTTAGTGTTGTGCTAATAGTGAAATAGTTTTTTGACAAGGCTCTAGGTCTGCAACAATGAATTAGGGGACAATAACATTGAAAGGTATTGACAAGACAAAGATAGGGGGAGTTTGTTGCACTCTTAGTTGTTATCCTTGATGACAAGCCGCACAAGGACCATCAGTTTGGTATTTTGGCATCACAAGTATATGGTTGTTGGTGATTGACATTGATCACGGGTATATGAAATCCTTGATATGGCACATGGTATACATGATGAAATTTGTCTATTTGTTTAGCATCATCAGATTGGCTAATTTTGGTATCATTCTTGCATATGAGAGTGATTTGTTTTGTCATTTACATATCTTCTTTGATGTGTGTTGTTTGTATTGATAGTTGAATTTTTTTTCATGATTTTCTAGTATTAGAACATCACTTGTGTTAGTTTGGCTTTATTTAACCAGATTCATTCTTTGTTATAGTGATTCTTGATATGGTGACATTTTTTATAGTGTTTACATGCTGATATTTCCTTGGTATATAGTGACAACATATGTTGACTTTTTGGCTTGAAAGGTAACAACTATTTGTAAGTATTGTGTCTTTATCACTGCCAGTTACATGTTGTTGAAGGAGGCAATTTATTATAGGTTTGTCTTGGTTGACAGTGATATTGTGCATTGGATTGAAATGATTTTTGCTTTAGTGATAGGTTGTTAAAGAATAGATTATCAAATGAATGTCTTTCTCATATTGCGGCATGAGCCTTGGATTTCATTGCTTGATAATGAGTGTTGGTGATTTGGTGACGTTGATCTTATATGATATTGTTTGTGATATGCAAATCTTTCATACTTGATCAAGGAGCAGTGGGAGCTTTGAGGGTAAATGCAAGAGGTTTCTTGAGGTGGTCTTTGGTATCAATATCAGTGTGTTTATGTTATGAAAACTCACATTGTGTCATTTACTCTTGATTGTGAAAAATGACAGTGATGGCACTTGAGTTTTTTAAGATAGTGTGGTTGTTTTCATAGTTATAGAGTTTATATGCTCGGGTGTGCTCTTCAATATTTATGCAGTAAAATTTGAGACAGTCACATTGTCTTGAGGTGTTGTTTGTTAGTATTTGAAGATCATGCTAAGTTGGATGAAGTTACTCACACTTTAGTGACTTTGGATGGTTGAAGACCATTTTTGTTTAACTAAGATAATGTATCTATCTTTGACAGTGTTTTGATCTTCATGGTTTCTATTCTTTTGTTGAAAATGGTGTGTTCAAGATACTTTTAAAGGGAGAGCACTTTGGTGTGTGTTGATCTTTCCTTTTTCCTGGATGTCAAAAATAGGGGGAGAGGCTTGTATTTTTGTCACCATCGACAGAGGGGGAGTTTGTTCACTTTGATTTTTTTTGTTGTCCTTGTTGACGAAAAGGCTTGTTGACAATGTTGAGTGATCATAGTTTGGTCATGGAATTTACAGTGGACAAGTTCAGGCTAGGTACTTTAGTTTGTTAACATTACTCTCATTGGTATATTGTGTGGTATATATATATATGTTCATATGCAAATATAATTACAAGTCTTGAATAGGTTTTGTTATAAAACTTATCATTTATATATTCTCCAATTTATATTTGCAAAGAATAGAAAACATATTTTGCAGAGATGATACCAACAAGGAATAAGAATGGTGCTTACCTTGGTATATATTTACCACTATATGATCATGTTGTTCACAAGGACTTTTAAGTGGCGAACACACCAGAAATACATAGTGTGAGACCTTTCCTAGAGGTCATGGACTTCATAAATCCTAAAGTTATTTTTTATGGTATCACTGATTCCTTAACATATTGTCAAACATTTTTTTGAAAGATATTTGTAATACTTTTATCTCGGTGGTAAATTCACTTGAAAAGGTGAAATTAACTTTGAAAAAGAAAAAAAAAACATGCATCGACACTTGCTTTGGTGACAAAAGCGATAAGAAGTATATTGTTGATGGCATATATTTTTTATTAAGGAATCATATTGAATTGTCTTTGGTAAAAGGCATGTGTCTTAGACTTCTTGAATACACTTGGTAAATGACACATCTCATTCTTATGGAATCATTATAAGAGGTGCTCAGTTAGGGCACAAGCAACTTAGGGTTTGCAATGGAAATCATGGATTTCATGGGTTTGTGACAAGACAATACTGGAAAATGGTTTCATAATTCATCAACTCAGATTTAGGAAAGAGGATGGAGTTTTTGAGTAATCATGAAAGTTTTATTTTTACCCTTAGTTCTTGACATACCAGTAATATTGTTTCTTAATCATTTTATTTTGCTTCAAAGAATAAGTTCTAGTTATGACTTTTGTTAAAGCTTGTTACTGGTTAATAAATGGTTGGGCATTGGATAAAATGTTTTTGACATAGGGTTCTATTTTGTTTCTTGATCATCCTGTATAATAAAGTGTTGGATTTATGAGGTTGTTGGGGTTTATTTTTCAGTTACTTTATAACCCTTTTCTGGGTAAGTTAAGCAAATAATTTTTAGGTTCAAACAAAGATCTGTTAAACATTCTATTAATTGTTAAGGAAAGTTGTTATTTCAGGTATGTGGTTGAAGACAGTTAACAGGCTACGTGTGGTATTTATCTGAAAGGTAGTAACCATTCTTGGAATGTATGTATAAAATAGTGACTTATTATTGTTTTGTGGTTTGATGCTTTTAACAGAGATATCATGTTGAATGTAAACAAAATTATGTGATTGAACTTTTGCAAACATGATGCAAAATAGTTTGTATAACTGATATATTTAATATCTTTGAGATTCCAAAATGAATGTTTAAGATATTAAATGTTTTAGAATGGAAGTGAAATATGATTTGAAGTGAAATAGAGAAACCCTCTATATTTTACATTCTATATTTTTTATGATTAAATGTGTGTATGCCAATGAGGAACTCTTATAACCAATGAGGTTCTTTGGTCAATGAGGCCTCTTTTGTCAGTGAAACATTTTTTTATTGCCTGTGGGGCATTTGAAATCTATCAGTGAGATAGAATTTCTAGTGAGGCATTGTAAACATAAAGTTTCTCAGATTAAGCCAGTGAGGCATCATTTTTGGAGTGGTTTTTCTACCCCTAGAGGGTTTTCCACTCGTCAAATTCTTTTTCTTGTAGTCCCATTGCTTTGATGTGATAATATTGCAAGACTATGATGATATTTGGTTTTCTTTAATATTTCTTATTTCAGTTCTTTAAAGATTGCATTCAATTCATGAATGTATTTATCATTGAATTATTAAATGCAAAAATTATTCAATTCATAAGGAAAAATTTAAAATTTGTTTAAGACACTGATTCACCCCCCTCTCAATTTCTTCTTCACTCCAACATGATATTTAAATGATGTAGCAAGTATAATAGTGTGAAGTTATTAATAGTAACTGTACACGAGAAAATGGAGCAGAAGTTTGATATTTCTAGAGCATAACCAAAATTGTTTTCAACACTTTGTAGGTGCACCTCTCCAATTCATCTTGGAAATGAGCCACACCTTTTGTATCTTGGCAATAAGCCATATTCCTTGTTTAGGCTATGAGCCTTTCAACGAAAATGAGTCTTGGCAGTGAACCATGTAATATCTTATAACCAATTATAATATATTGTGAGCTAATCCTCATTGTGGTTTTTCCCACTTTGGGTTTTCCACGTAAAAATCCTAGTGTCAATGTGTTATGATCTCTTTTATGTTTTGGTTCACTATTTCAATTAGATTTGGGTTGATAATTATATGATTAATAATAACTTTTCTAGCAGAATATTGATTCACCCCCCATCTTAGTATTTGGTGTATTTAACAATTGGTATGAGAGCTCGATTCCTATGAAAAATTCTTACAGCTTGAGGAATGTCCTAGAACTTGAATACATGGTTGGAAAATACTATTCTGTTCCTCTAGAGGAAAAAAATGTATATAAAGAGATCAATGTTTCCCTTGAGGAATTGGAAAAGGTGAGGATGAGAAGGAAGCTTTGAAAGTAAATTTGAAGGAAGCAAATAATTGCATTAGGAAGCTAAGAGAGTAGATCAAAAAGTTCAAAGATAGACATAGAGAAGTTATTGATCAGTTGAAGAAGGCCAATGAAGACATTAATAGGCTAAAGGTACAAGTGGAAGAGAAGAAACGAATTGAGGAATTTCAAAAAATTGAGATTCAAAAAAAACTTAATGAATGTAAAAATCTCAAACAAGAAGTGATAACCCTAAGAGCTGATATGGAAAAAGTGAAATATCACAAAGAAAGATTCAAGACAAGTTCTACAATTCTTGATGAGTTAATTGCATCTCAGAAACCTACTAAGGACAAAATATTTCTAGGACTTGAAGAATGACAATGCTCAAAGGCTAAACTGGTTTCTAACAATGTGGACAATCAAAGGAAATTACAAGGAAATTCTTATCAAAACAAGAACTAAAGGAACAATACCAGAAGGATTCCCATTCAACAACCTAATGCTCAAAGGTAAACATTTTTTAATAATTTATGTTTCTCATGCAATAAGTTTGGACATAGAGCTACCAAATGTAGAAGTCGGATGATGATGGACAGGTTTAATGCTAACAAAAGGATATAGTCTTTTCAAGGTTATTGTTACACATGCAATATATTTGGACACAAGGCTAATAAGTGCATGTCAAGGGTGATTAATACTCCCAATCAGACTCAAAATGGTTAGACATCAACAAGACATCAACCCTCAAATCACAAATCACTCAACTTTCCAAAACCACTCACAAGAGGCTTCTAGCCCTTTAAACACAACCAATAGACCTATCTTTTGGAGAAGGCCATACCAAGGCCTGAAAAATCACAATTAATACTTCCCATAGATCCAACTCAACAACCAAAAAAGGTTTCTAGAGACTTCTTTGCAACAATACCGAGATCCAACACATCACCCCTAAACTAGGCTACTAAATTAGCGCAAATTAACAAAGGAGGTACTTGTTTTTCAACTTTCCTTCACAAAAACACATTAAATAGTCAAGAAGCATGTGACAAGACACCAAATTTCATGATTTACTTCAAAGTTTAAGGCATCTTTAATATTGTTCCAACAAACCCTCCATTTACAAGCAAATACCTAGGGTTTTAATGAAAAAACATATAAACCATCCTTCTTAGACCAAACCAAAGCATCAAACAACTTTAATATACCCTACACATACACAATAAACCTTTACTTGGAAATATCTCACAAAATTTCATCATATCCATCACCTTACAACTCCATTTCATAGGGAAAAATAACTTTGTCATCCCTAGGGAAACATCCCCAAGCCACCAAACCAGATGATAATAACTCCAAACAAGTAAAAACACCTAAACTAAAATTTTACTAGCAATTCCTCTCAGAAAAAAGTTGTTAGCTCTCAAAAACGCAGGCGAAGTGCCTCAAGAGGTTTCCAATCTATTGGTACATTTTAGGGTAACAGACAAGGTTTAAATGGTTTAAACCTTCTTCTCTTCAGGTGCTGCTAAACCTAGGTGGGTATACCTATATGAATGAGGAAAACTTGACTTATGTTTATTTCCTAAAGTATTTTACCCACAATGGAAAATGGGAGTGGATAAATAGAATGTGATTTGGTATAAATTGTATAGCAATATCAAAACTAAAACCTAATATGTTCAGTTAATAGATGTGAATAATAAGTGAAACTAAAATAATGAAAATGTGGAGACTAGTGCCTTATTGGGTATGCGGATTCAAAAGAAATCTAAAATGAGTAACTTCTTTCTAGCATGTACTCTTATTGCTCAGCATATATTTGAGTTTATAAATTGTATAAACATGCAAGAATATGATTACTAAGTTCTTAATTATTCAAATGAAATTCCCTAATTAATATGATCAACTAAAAGGATTTAATCTTTTCTTGAAAGAACCAATTAATCAACCATACAGATACAACAAATGTGCACTGATAAACTGAATATAAACTTGTTATATCAATTTAAATAACTAGAAAACATCAACCTTGGAGACAACGTCAGTATTACTTTCAATGAACATAAAAAACAATTGATACTAGAAATATGCCACCACATCAAATGATTCTCATTAATATCTCCATAGTTTTAAACATGCATCATAGTCTCATATTTGTGAAACATTGATATATATTGTATGTTTCTTCTATCCTATATCTTATCTTCTCTTATTCCTTTCTATTTCGCTACCAAAATAGATATTTATACATCAAATAATTGAGAGGATGCATCCTTTCAAAAATGTCATATGTTTAAAATAACAATAGATTAAAAGATAATTAAGCTCTGTTAAGCCATAAATGAATCTTTGATAAGTGGTCCAAGTTATCTCGGTGCTTATGTGTGTCAGCATCTCCCACTGCATTCTGGATTGTGATCTCCATTCTTACCATCTTCTCATTTTGTTTGCAAGACTCATCCAGTGTTGTATCTTCCGCGGTGGCTATCTTCAGCATGTATTGTAGTATTGATTCACTTTCATTTTCCCACCTAGTCATTTCTTTTAATTCCCCTTTACCGTCGAAGAATGCAATCAGTTCTTTTCTTGTGGAATTTATCAATCCCTATGCATCCCCTTGCAATTCTTCAAATAAATCCTGGTGTTTAATCACAAAATTATTTGTATCCTCAATTGCTACATTATTAGAAAAAGCTCTCCAGTTTATTTCTTGAAACTTCTCCAAAATCCTACTATCCATTCTTTTGTGTTCTTGTAGTGCAACAAATTTATGTGAATGTGCTCCCCAGAGCTTATTTAACCAAGTTGTTAGGTTGGCCTGTCTTTTCTTAATCACTGCTACAAGTGCATCATATTTCCCTTGAGAATAAGCACTTGATCCTTCCCAATGATCTTTTGACTGTGAACTCTCACCATGAGTGAGAAGCTTGGTTGATTTCATTGTAACACCTAAAAATTATTTTAAGTGGTCATTTTCCCTCAACATCCTCTCATTACTCATTTTTTACATTTCCCTCTCCTTAATTGGCATCTGAATTTGGGCTTTGTTTAATTTTGAAACATTCATTCCAATTTCTGCAGTTGCCACAGGATCAACTTCTCCAATTTTCAAATTCATAACATACCCAAATGCCTTCTCAGTATCAATGACAATTGATTTTCTATGAGGTGGATATAAAGCCCAAATAATCAATGACCCTTCATTTAGATTGTATTCTGACCCTGCATATACTTTTGTCACCTTTTCTGGGCTGAGCTTATGTGTAGTATTGCTATCTTTCAAGAAACTATCAAAAACTAGTGCAAAATTGAGATCCAACCTAGGAAAAATCATAACACCAAATTTTTCTAACAATTTCCTCCCCTTTTTAGGGGTCATACTTGCCATCTCCTTGTCCACACACATCTTTAAATCATTTAGTAATTGTTCTTCATTACCTGATGTGATATTGACAACCTTTTCCCTTATTTCTTTTCCTTTTTGTTTGTATAGGAAAGCCTTAAACTTTGGAGAGTTTAAAAATTCATCATCTAATACAAATGATCTATACTCTACATGCCTTGCATCTGCATCTACACTCTCTTCAACTCTCAATTCTCTAGCAAGGCAAGTGTAATGTTGAGTTCTCAATCTTGACATCTTACTTGGTTGGTCTTCTGGCACATTATCCTCAAATGCCTCCTCCCCAAATGACCACAACTTTGTATCCTATAACCCTTGATTATATCTTTTTACCACTATCTCTACTTCTTCCTCTTCCAAATTTTGGATCATATCATCAAATTGATAGGGCACATGTTGATACCCTCCAAAGTTTATCCTTATTTTAGCAGAATTAATGTACCCTTCTGGATCAAAATTCTTTTTGGGTGGTCCTCTTTTCATATTATAATGCAATAACTTATCAAGGATCAAATTGTATCCTTCCTTGGCTAATATAGTAAAATCACTGAAGCATAATGTATTGGGCATTAAAGGTTGCTTTCCAAAAGAACTAAAATTCATAACACTAGAATAGTCCATCTCTCTGAAAATTTCCAAATATACAATTATGTCTGGGACTATTTTAGGCAAAATGAATGGGGCATCTTCAAATCCATAAACCCTAATCGTGGTAGCACCCTCCAAGCAATACCAATCCCCCCAGTTATGACTAATTGGCCCATTGAAATCCTTTGGCTGAAGAAACCTCTTTACCTCCTCAGATGAAGAATAATCACATGGATGATTGTACAATTTGTACAATGTCTTCACAAAATACTCCTCAAAGTGAACAAAACTAGAATTAGAAAACCTACTGTCCCAGACATCCATCCATAATTTAACAGGTAATTTCATTCCTTCCTTGTCAAATTGAAAAATTTTCATCTCCTAAGGCCACAGTCCCAACTCTTGTCCAAAATATAACACTATGTGCATTAACAATGAACAATGCCTGAGCTGAAAGATGGAGGCTCTGCCCTTTATTGCCATTAATCTAGAATCAATCCCCTTAAAAATGTATAAGGAATAATCAAATGGTCTAGATTTGTGGTACTGGATATCTACTGAAATTATTATAGGCACAATTGACATATACTCAAGGACTTCCATTCCCAATACTTGACCTACCGAGAAATAAGTATACTTCATATAGGGTTCAAATAGGTCAATATGAGAAGGAGGTCCATCACTATCCTGTAGAGGAACTGGTTTTCCACCTTGTCTAATCCTGTGAATTGGAAACCTCCAACCCTTATAAATTGTATCCATTCTCCCAAACTCGATTTCTAATTCTTCACATATGATTTTTTCATTGCAATCCCCTTCCAAATTGAAACCTCCCTGATTACATCTTGTGATAAGTGTATTAGTGGTTTCCTGGATGGGTCACATATAGCTTTGATTTTCGAATTATAATGGAAAACCAACAATTTTACCAATTCCGCATTGACAAATACATTAGGGCACACTAGTTTTCCCAAATTAAGCTTCCATGGGTTGCATACTGGTTCAAAAAGATTTCTCTGATAATAGTGAATGCTAAACAACTCATACCCTCTTATTGAAGTCCAAACATCTCCTATGAGTTTACATTTATCATCTAGTTTATCTCTTCTGGCCCTAAGTTGTGTAGATCTTCTAGCTTTAGATCCAGAGCTAGGTAATATGTCAATGAGGTCTTGATTTAATATTTGTTCAGTGCCCTCATGTTCTATTTAATTTATTTGTTTGTTTCCTTTAGTTTGACTGCTCTCACCATGTTTTCTACTTTTTGATTTTCCTAAGCTGGGGGATTCCATTCCTCAAAAGTCACAGAAGTCAAATTTACAGGAACTAAAGCACAAGAACTTACTAAATTTTTCTCGAAGCTTTCGGACTGAAAGAATGCCCTAGTTCTTCATTCACCTTTCTGATTTTTCTGCTATCAATTCCACACTAATGTTTCCAATTGAATTATCCTTATTGTGCTCTATCATGCCATTAATGTGTTAGTTCAAACACGAGTACAGTAAGTCCTTTTTTTAAACTCTCACTATCACATCATATAGTATTTTCGTTGAGACATTTTCAAATTTGGGGCAATAGCTTTTAGCAACGTTCATTAAACCATTCGTCAAAACATCCTATAGTCTCCCCAACACTTCAAATTCTCACTGACTATTACCCTCTCGGTCTTATGTATATCACTGTGACATTTTGAGTCGAGGAGATGTTCCATAGATTATATTGTATCTCACCAAGACATATCCCTTGGTATGTTTTTCTAGTCGCTGAGACATAATTACTTTCTCACCAATGAAACAGCATTCAATGCGACTCTCATACCTTTCTTCGATGAAATTAGTCTCGCCGATAGTCAATTCATACTGTTGATTCCTTTACCCACATAATCCTATCGACGTGACATATGGGTCGGAAGGACTCCCTGACTTCATCCCGATAATCATCAATAGAATCCCCTTTTGTTTTGTCAGCAAGACCAGATGCATGCTATAAGACTTCATCCCGATGACTTTTAGTTTGGCTAATATGTCTCCTTGTTCACCGGTCAATAAGACATATATAAGTTTGTTATGACTTATTCTAATGATGACTTTCTTGCTGATATGATCTTTCTGTCGGTAAGACAATGAATTACATGCTGCCGATATGTGTCTGCAGATGAAATTATATCGGTATGAGATTCTTGAACTCTTACCGATAGACTAGAAAAGATATACATTAGTAAAAATGATTTATGGATCAGGGAGACCCTCACGATCTCTTTCTGATAGGAATCATACAGTGAAATATTCAAGGCTAGATGGATTCTATGGAACCACATGACAAAGTATGGTAAAAAAATATTATGAAGAGAGGACTTTTGTGCTTATGGTAAGGACTAATCTGGAAACTCATGGGTATAAACAATTGTAAAATTTTCAAAATTTTACAATTTGAATAGTGGCTTCATCTGGGGATGAATGATTGTGAGATCATTGCAAGGATCCATATTTCTAGGTGGGCAGACCAAACTCGAGGTAATGGATCAGTGAGCAAGATGGAGTGAATGGAAAGGGAAATGAATATGACCCTATACTACTATACATGGAAACACTTATTTAAAAGAAGGAATATCAGGATTGTCCATGTACTAGAAATTCCTATCCCTTTTATTTCCTAGACTATTGTGCATGGAAGAGAAATTTTTTAGAGGATTGTCAAGAGTTATCCATGCACTGGCAAACCATAATCCTTTGTATTACTTAAGAGAAAAAATGCTTCAATAATTTCCCATGTATAGGTAATTCCTGTTCTTCACCAGTCATGCTCTATAGATAATATGAATCTTCACCTTTCTTGCCAACAACAACAAAGGGTCGTAGCCACAAAGCTTCAAATTTACCATGCTTACCCTTCTCCTGACCCCTTGCATTCCACATCAACACCAAATCATTCTCCTAAAATTTTCTATCTTTTGTTTTTCTATCAAATAAATACTTCATCTATGCCTACAAATTTATGTTCTGGTTTTTAGCTACTCTCCTCATCTCATCAAGTTCGGCTAGCTGCTCCATTATTTCCTCCATAGGTCCTAGAATATCTATTTCTTCTTGAAGGATAAACTTGTAAATTGGTAACAAATTTTGTAGAGGCATCCTGGCTTGTGTTCCATATACTAATTCAAATGAGGATTTTCCAATTTCATTTTTTACAGTGATCCTATCATCCCACACAACCATTTTTAATTTTGAATCCCAAGCCTTCTTATTTTGACCTAGCATTCTCCTTATGATTTTAAGAAGACTTTTGTTGTTGGACTCTGCTTGACCATTAGCTTGCAGATGGTAGGGAGCTACATAAGAAATGGTAATACCATATGTGCTACAAAAATCTTTGAATTCATTAGATCTGAAGCACATTCCATTGTATGTAATCAATCTTAGTGGTGTATCGAATCTGGTAATGATTTTATCCATTAAAAAATTGATCACAACTTTACTTGTAGCTTGCTTGGTTGGGACTGCTTCTACCCATTTGGTGAAATATCTATGGCTACTAGTATCCACTTATGTCCTTCACTCAATTTCTCTCATATCTCCCCAATAAAATCAATTCCCCACTAGTGGAAAGGGGCTTTAGTATGCATAGGTCTAAATAGTAAAGCTCCCTGATACTTCATTTTCCTAGAGAAATTTTGGCATGATTCACATTTTCTCACATATGAAAAAGAGTCATTAAAAAAAATTGGCTAGTAATAACCCGCCCTGAGAATCTTATGTGAAGTTGTCTTCATAGAATAATGGCCTCCACATACCCCTTCATAAATTTCTCTTAACACATGCTTAGCTTGTGACTCATCTAGACATAACAACAATATCCCATCCTTGTTCTTCCAAAACAAATCACCTTCCATGAACACATACTTAGATGCTTGTAGCTTTAAAGTTCTTTTCTGACTATCACTTAATCCTTCTCGATAGTTCATGTATATGAGGTAATGCATTATGTCTGCATACCAAGGAGTATGCTCAATACTTGCAATTGCATTCTCCTCCTCTTCTATATTACAAATTTGATTTGATTCAATATTTTCTTCTACCATTAGCCTAGCCAAACCCTGACCTCTCACTAATTTAGTGATTTGTATTTCCATATCGAACTCTTATATTTTATTAATCCACCTGCATCTCTATCTTGTTACCTCCAACTGGGTCAAAATATCTTTAACAACTGCATGATGGACATAAGCAATCACCTTAGCTCCAACAAGATACACCTTGAAAGATTTTGTGGCTTTTACCAATACAAATGCTTGTTTTTCCATTATATCATACTTCAATTATGACCCCTGCAATGACTTACTGAAAAAAGACATAGGTTGTTCATGACCTTCCTCATTTTTCTGTAACATGACAGTAGCAATAGTATGTGTGTATATGTATTTATTGTTAATCTAAATGAAAACATAAAACACTAAATGGAACATTAATCTAAAGAAATTGAAAACAAATTAACAAACAAAATCTTCAGAACCATCCCATTTTCCTCTATCTACAGTGATTCTTTTGAAGCTTTTGCTCTCAGATTGTGTAAGCTAGGCTTCCTTCAAATGGCAACTTGTAGAACGAGTATGCAAATGAGAATGCTTTACTATTCTATATGCTGGTGGAGATGAGATTGATGATACAGATATGGACAGGGGCTGTGAATTATGCACAGGGGCTGTGAATGGGAGATATCATGATTCTATTGCTATTGCTATGATTCTATGCTATTTATGCTATGAAATTACTCTATGAATGCTAATGCTATGAGATTTGCCTATAGTTTACTTGCTTAAACTTCTATATGATTTGAGGCTCCCGACAGCTGTATTTATAGATTTTTGCAGGCTCCATCCCGGCTGGCAAGAATCTACGGCTATGAATTTGTCTGGTAAGTTTGAATGGTGAGAGATGGAGAGGTTGAGAAGAAGATGGAAGAGGTTGAGAGGTTGGAGAGAAGGATGGATTCATGTCTTCAACCCACGGGAACAAGCCTGCACAGAAACAGAGAAATTTAATTTTCTGTTTCAACCGTTTGCTTCCCGGGAGTTGAAGATAAATCCCCAATTAAATAAATAATTTTATTTAATTTTATTTATTGCTTTTGATATTTGATTTTTGATTTTTGAAAACTATGGAAGAATTAATTAAATATTTTGTAATATTTAATTATGATGTGACTTTAGAAGATTTTGAAATATTTAAAAGATTTAATTAAATATTTTTGGAAATATTTAATTATGAATAGATTTTTGAATCGAATTAGAGGAATTTTGAAATGATTTTAAGAATGAATATCTAAATTGATTAGAGGAAATAATTAAATATTTTGGAATATTTAATTGTAAATGATATTTAGAAGAAGAATAATATTTTAATCTTTATTTGAATAAGATATTCAAACGAAGATTATTGATAATTAATATAAATAAATCGTAATGTTTATTTAATTAATTAAGAAATGAATACGAAAAGATGATTAAATAAACTTATTTATTTAATCAAAATGAAAGAATGAAGAAATATAAATAAATTATTTAAATTTATTTATACGCAGATAGAATTCGAAGATTTTAATTAAATATTAAAAATATTTAATTAATTACCAGACAATGTGATGTGACCATTTTAAGGTGTATACATTTTGCCCCTCTTTGAAGTGATGTGTTTTACGCATTGCTTCAAAGAATTTTGAATTTTGCCCCAAATGTTGATTATCGAAATAATGATAAGTATATGCCCCCGCGAACGATGAATCGATAAGATTTTGAAAATTTTTAATTTTTGTGAAATTTTTCGATTTTTATGATTTTGAAGATGTCGATTCATCGTTCGAAACTAATGATTTGAAGAAATTGACCTGAAAAGATATGAAATGAAAATTTGATGAAGAAATTGCCCCTGCTATGTGAAAATATGATAAAAATGCCCCAATTTTGTGTATTGATTGTGATGCCCTGATTTGATGATGTTTGTCTGATAAATTTGTTCCCAAGGTCGTCGGAAAACAAATAGTAGCTAAGAAATTTGCTTTTAAAGTTGTTAAAAACAAATAGTTGTTGATAGGTTTGCTTCTAAGGTCATTAAAAACAAACATGATTTTGATAAATTTGCTTTTCATGATGATGAAGAACAAATGATTTGATAAGTTTGCTTCTAAAGTTGTTAAAAAAAAATAGGATTTTGATAAATTTGCTTTTCATGATGATGAAGAACAAATGATTTGATAAGTTTGCTTCTAAAGTTGTTAAAAACAAACATGATTTTGATATTATTCGCATTTCATAATGATAATGAAAAACAAATAGTTTGATATTCAGTTTTGGTGATGAGTTTGTTTCTAAAGTTGTTAAAAACAAACAAGATTGTGATAAATTTGCTTTCAAAGTTGTTGAAAGACAAATCGGTTGATATGTTTGCTTCTAAAGTTGTTAAAAACAAACATGATGTTGATAAATTTGTTTTCAAAGTTGTTAAAAACAAATAGTTGAATGATGTATTCTGATTGGATTGATTTGATTGATTTGATGATCCATTTTGATTTGAATAATGGTATGATCTTCTGATGTTATTGACGATTTGATCTTCTGATGTAGGAACAGGTGGTGTGAGACCAACAACATCTGGGGGTAGCACCTCATAGTGTTTTCATGTGATCAACTTTGATTTTTTTATTGAGACATTGTATACTTTGCCAGCTTTTGGGAAAATTTATGAATGCAAAATGCAGATTCTAACATGAATGCAAATCTATACTAACCATGCAGGACATTCATACAATATTGCCATTTGGAGAGCTTATTCATGCTTTTTGTATCATCATAGAGCTTTGAAATGTTGAAAGTTAATACAAGCATCAAAGGGTATGTTAGCACCAGTGATGACCTGAGTATTGCTTTCATGATTTTTAATATAGCAAGTTAATACAAGCATCTAGGTATAATTGAACCAAGATGACCTGAGTATGGCTCGCATAAACAGACAAGAGTTAATCCTTTTCCCATGCAAATTCCGAAATGTCATCCATGATACATAGTAGAGCATGTCTCGCGACCAATTTGCATAGTACTAATGATTTCCTCGCAAACAGCAGACAAAGAAAAATCATACTCCTTCCTTGCTTTTCTAGTTCAATACATCATCGAATCGCTCTAGAGATATGATAAAAAGTCAAACAACCATTCAAATCCTGCTTAAAGTATTTCAAACATTTATTCAGATTAGGATCATCCAATTTGGTTATCATCATTGATATTCTCACTTCAATAGTTGTTTGGATCATGTTGTTTCGATTTTCATTGGTATGAATATGTTTGTAATTGATTTGATATGACAATGTTTGTTGTATCTTGTCAAACTATTATCGGTCTATTTTTGTAATATTCTAAAAGCTCATTGCCCCTCTCTTGTATGTTTCTGCGTTTTGCTCCCAGTGTAAACACAACCTAAAGATAAAAGATATGTACAAATTTCATCAAGCCATGATGAAACCTAAAAATTCCCACTACATGATATGGATATGAAAGATATGTACAGATGATAGATATGAATGGATGATGTCGTAAGTGAAAACAAGACATAAGCTAATAAATGAAGGAGCCCATGTTGATCACAAGTAGCGCTTGTTTACCAAGTTTTCACCACTTATTTTTATTGCACTTTTTCAAGGATTTTTTGATTTTTTTGATTTTTTCAGGACTTTTTATGATTTTTTTGAAATTTTTAAGATGAAATGAGATGATATGACTAATTGAAGGAACAAGATTCCCCACAATATAAGAGAAGATGCATGAAAAATGATATGGTATTGAAGATTTGGATGAAGTGAATAGGATAAGATGTATGATTTTCAAGAAGATCCTTAACCTTGCCAAGATCAAAGGTGGAAATGTAAGGAATGGGCATAGAAATGACCATGAATGATAAGATGGATGAAACTTGTCCCTAAATGTAGAGTGTGAGAGGAATATGGAAGATATGATATGGATGATAGGGAGATGGAGGAAGGACTTAAGCATCAAGTTTCACAACCAAATATCCCTCTAATAAACCATGGTAATGGGAATTAGAATCCTAAATGTTGGAAGATTAATGATATGATGGAAGAATCTAAGGACTTATGCAAAAGTTTGGATTAAAGAAGAATGATGGGGGGTGAATGTTGGATAATGGATAGGAGTTTGGAAGACCTGTTGATGGATAGATGGAAAAGTTGGAAAGATCAACATTGACACACACCTTGAAGGGCGGTGGAGTGATTGAGGAAAAATGGATTTGAAAGGTGATAGGTTATTAGATGTAAAATTGGAGGAAACTTTTGGATTAACAAATTTGGATGCGAATTTAGATTTTATTGCTTCTATGAGACTTTCAGGAATCCACATGAATTTTGACTTTGATATTTGCTTTGTGGACCTTTGTGGCCGTTGACATTTTTCTTTTTGATTTATGGACCTTTGTGGTCTTTGAAAATTTCCTTTTTGCTTTGATGGGCCTTTGTGGCCTTTGGAAATTGCCTTTGCTTTGATGGGCCTTTGTGGCCTTTGAAAATTGCTTTTGCTTTGATGGGCCTTTGTGGCCTTTGAAAATTGCTTTTTGATTTTTTGGATCAAATTTTCTTTTATTTTTGCATGACTCTTCGAGGAGACATGTTGATCCTTTGATACATGTGGATTTTGATATAGAAGCTTTTCATATTTGGCATCCAAATTGCTTCCAAGAGCAATGGGAGGGGTGGATTGAGGTGAATGATATGGAGGTATGATGGATGAGTTAATGAAGGAAGAATTTTGAAAGTGGATCAAGGATGTGTGTTTTTGTTGTTCTTGAAGAATAGGAGATGGAGAAATGTGGGACCCTAATATGGATGAAAGGGTTGATGAGCTAAGGTTGGAATGATAAGGACCAAGGATAGATGAATGGTTTGATGAACTAGGATAAGGACCTAGGATAGATGGTGTTTTTATTGGACTAGGATAAGGACCTAGGATAGATGGTGTTTTTATTGGACTAGGATAAGGACCTATGATGGATGGAGAGTTTGATGGACTAGGATACTTAGGTTGAGTATGAGGTGTATAACCAAGGCCATGAGAATATGGATGTTCTTGGACAGAAAGGGGTTCTAGGATACCTTGCTCATGAAGACCTAAACCTTTTCCTTTGTAATTCATAATTTCACACATTCGTTTACCAATGGGATATGTATTGTTTGTGAAACAAGATGCGAGTCCATTGTGAAGAGGATATGATATGGATGAGAAGATAGGTTTTGGAAGTAAACTAGAATGGATAAAGGAGGAGGATCCCAATTTATAGGTGTGGGGTTCATGGATAACGTGAATAGGTGTAATAGGCTCTTGACATGGGGATGATGGGGTGTTTTGATCTTGACTTGGAAAAGGATTATGAAATGGTATGAAAGGAATATCTTGATCATGAGGAGGATAATCATCTTCATGGGATGAAAGGGTATCCTTGAATGGAAGATTATATTGATCTTGATGAGGAAGGGAATCATGAAATTTTGTAGAAATCATATCTTGATCATCAATTGGTAAGACATCATTAGATAGGATGGAAGAAATATCATGCTCTTGTAATGCAATAGAATCATGGGATGGTATGGATTGATTAGATGATGACGAAGAAGAACTTGGAAGAACGTTTGTCTCTTGAGATGGAAGAGGATTATCATGGGTGAATAATGAAAGAAGGGGATCATCATATGGTCCTTGAGAGATGGGATCTTGATCAAAGATAGGAAGGGTTTGTAGAATGTTTTGATCAAGATGTGTAGATTGAAATGAATCATTGGATGTAAAGGATATGATAGAAGAAGGTGATTGAATGGAATCGTTATCTTGAGTGAAAGAATCATGAGGTTCATTTGGAATTTTGGGGGATGAAGATAAATGCATGACATGATAGGATTGGTCAATTTTATTTGAGGGCTTAGATTTGGGCTTCTTATGTAACCTTTGCAAAAATTCAAAAACATTGAATTTGGATGATGTTGCTTTTGGAGGAGAAGAGGTTACATTCATATTTCCGTCAAAGGACTTCATAGTTGTGCCCCCTTGTATTTCCTTGATTTGCCTTTGGAGTGCTCTTGTTTGTTGGGGAAAACTACTAAGATCATTTAATGGAGTTTTAGTCTTTTCAGGATCTTCCTTAATTTTCTCCATATTGTAGTTAGAGGGAAATTTGGCACCTTGGTTTGCTAAGAAAAGAAAGTAGCCTTCTTTATCTCGCTCTAACATCTTGTCCAAATTTATGTGAAACTGTGGATCCTGTTCAACTTCTTGAATCATTTCATCGGTTATCTCATTATTTGAACTATTCCCAGTATGAAACCTACGAAAAAGATTTTGTTCCCTATCACCCATGTTGTAAAGTGGACAACAGGCATATACTTTTGAAATGTTCTTCTAGACTTAGATCATAGGTTTATAAGTGCAAAAATGATAATGCCTTGATCTGATAAGATGAAAATCTTATGATATGATCAAATGATGTTTCTAACTCTTGATTGTGGCTTCCAAGATGAAAGGATATCAGAATCCTATTGGGGAAGTTTAATCAATAATCAAAACTTGTTTGAAAAGATGCACTTTGAGATTTGATCCTAGTCTTGAAAAATGATAAGTGTGATCAATGTAATTGTGAGTTTTAGATGATCTTTACTGAATTAATGTATTGAAAACACATCAAGCAAGTTGTAGAATAGTTGTTTTAAGCCCTATGCTAAACAAGAAGTGTATGACCAAAATGTTGTTCAAAAATTGTTTTCACAAGTTTTACACATGATAAGCACTTCAAACAGACTCACTCTTAGTTCTCAAGTAGGTCATCATAGCAATCAACGACCCACATCTTAAAACTGCGTCGACTCACACAGCCATGTCACCCCCGAAAGGGCGCCCGTGTTTTTGTCTTTTCTAGGTGCGTACTCAGAGTGACGGAAGTGGATACCAGATCCCCTGAGCAAACAATCCTTGGCAGTTATATGGTGAGTATCTTGGGGGTAGATTCTTCCCTCCCTTGCACTGTGATTGAAACAATGTTTGGAAACTGACTCAGTTAGTTACTACACTAGGTTCATAGTAAGGGTTTCCGTTCGGTGCGGCAAATGATAGACTCCCTCGAGAGACCTCCCTACCTTTAGAACAAAGGCTTTGGAGATGGTTATCAATGCACACTACCGTCGAATGGGATTTTCATCAACCATCCGCATTTTGATTATAGTGGGTTGGAAAACTTGGCTTTAGTTGTTCCCACTTAGGTCATTCCCGTAGGGTGAGTACTTTTTCCCACTACGGTAGGCCTTCTAAAAGAAGCTAATAAAACAGGAAATTGCATGAAGGGAAATAGGTGAGTTTGACATTTTGATCACCCAGTTAAGGGGAGAGCATAGGCCTATCACCAAAAACAAAGCAAACACTAATGTATTTTAAGCCCCAAATGAAAATTTTCTAAGCTAACTGAATATTTTGCTTCACACAAACAGAAAAATTCTTTTTAAGCCAAAAATAAAGTGTGAAATGCCTACCCTAGGATTGCTTCATTTTACCTTTAATGCCTACCCTAGGATTGCTTCATTTGAAATTAAGTATCTATCCTAGGATTGGTTCGTTTTATCATTAAAAATTTACTAACTGTCCGCGGTCGTGTCGGAGTCAGTCAAATTAAATTACAAATTACATTTTGCAGCCTTTTCAAAAGTGTGCTATAACAGACATCATAGGCATTGTAGGAATCTTCAAAGGCGTTGTAGGAATCTTCAAGGGCACTGATTGATCCCAATGCTTTTCCAGCTCCGTATGATTCACCAAAAAGTCACCAAGACAAGAAGAAACACATGCATGCAAGCAAAAGTGTATTAAATCCCAAAACATGTAATTTTTTCTAAATATATGCAATTTTGAAAGTTGTAACTTTGTCAAATCTGATAAAAAATCACACCATTAGATAGCTTATGAAATTCTACCCCATTTCAAAAAAAAAGCTCTGAAAAAGACCAAAAAATGACCAAGATACGGCCATTTTAAGATTTCCTATGAAAATGTTGTTTG